>NW_019775557.1:262790-299028 GCF_001039355.2 Lingula anatina | reverse complement strand
TTAGTCCCCCATGTGACACAGACGCAAAACGAAAGTTCAGACGAAGTCACACTACTTATAAAATGGTAAAAATCAATCGGTACACAAATATGTTGAAACAATTGAAGAAAAATGAAACGGAACTCATTATTTCTCACCTTCATACAAAGAAGATCCCTATAAACAATCCTGTGGCGGTTAAATCGAGGGAATTACACCTGTGCCCTGCATCCTATCTCGACAGCGTCACTGACATGACATGTTATCAGAATGGGACACGCGCCAGTTTGAGCTGGTTTTTCAGTGTGCAAAAGAAGCCATTCGTGTGTAAGACAACAAACTGTTCTTAAATAGAGGTAGGGTCGAAATTCCACAAAAATGGACGCCATTTTGAGGGTAATTTCGATATATTTTCTGCTTTTTCTCTTATTTTGCTTTTATAACAGCATCCTCCTTGCTCATGCAGCTTCTTTGATTTGTTATTGAAACATACACAACGATGTCATGAGAATTTGGTTGGCTATCTAAATTTAAATAACATTCTTGTTATGGCCCCCCTGCAGTGCACCACTAGCAAAGAATAACTGATATATGAAGGTAATATAAGTTAATCTAAAGGATGCTTGCCCTGTACCTTCCGGCTTGATTAAAACCAGCCGAATCCATCGACTTGGACGATATACACTATTTTTTCTGTGAAGTGTAATAAAAAAGGGGTTGGGGTGGGGTGGGGAAGGGGTGCAAAGTGGGCGCTGCGCACCTTAAGCTCTGAGGCCTATGACAAGCTGATATATTCAAGGAGTTATAACAGAAGGTTCTGTTATAACTCCTTGATATATTCAACATTTACTCTTCAATTAGCTCAGTTAGCTCTGTCTTGACCAAGGAGGTATATTGAATATACGTCCTTGGTCTTGACCAAGAAGTTCTTGGTCTTGACCTTCGTTTGGCTAATGAGCACCGTTAGTAATCCCAGATAATACCGATTGACGGTCAACCAATCAGCGTTTTCACCAAACTTTGGTGAAAAATTTTGAAACTTGGATTCGATTGGCTTATATAAACTAGGTCAAACTATTTTCGTCAGAGGTAACTTGACACGATGAAGATAGGCTATAGTGAAGAGGTAAGTGTCAAGTTATCTCTGAAACTCAGGGTGGCAGGATGTCGCTTATACAACATTTAATCTTCAGCTCTGTCGACTGGATTCTATTTTTGTGGTGCGTGTATACAGTATGAAGTTAAGAAAGACGAGATGCCAATAGTTATCTCAGCGCTGGTGTTGTTTGTGCGTGACGGGTTGTAACTGTCTCATTAGGGATCGCGTGAACTGGGGATTTCTGCCTGTAAATAAATACAGTACTTATATAAGATTTCTTAGATCCCATTCCCATACCTAGATCGATCTAGCAAGATCGATCCATACTACGCAATTAAGGGGAGCGCGAACTGAATAAAATTTCAATATTTGTATGCTACATTCTGCTTGCTAGTGGTTATAGTCAGGGGCGGATCCAGAGATATTTTCTGACAGTCTTCCAAATTATCTTTGTTGACCCATCCTCATTTTTGACCGTCTTCCGACAGAAAAAGTTAGATACCCGTCTATATAAAATCTTGAAAAGACTTGAAATTCTGACCGTCTTCCGGAAGACCCAGAAGACGGCCTAAATCCGCCCCTGTTATAGTGACATCAATACCTCATTGCGAGAATTGGTGATAACAGAATATTCCGTGTTATTTCTTTTCAGTTTAAGACTTTGTCGAATTTCGACGTTGTTTTTACAGGTTATAGATTCTATTGTAAAGGTGTTTCAAATGAGCCATACCTACACACACTGGACAATAGAAGTGTCACCCCCTGTATCAGAGTAATCAAAGTTATTAACCTGAAGAGGTGGAATATGAGCAATGTCAGAATATCGATACAGTTGAATTGTTCAGTCAGAACCGTTTCTTTTGAGAAATTTGAAGTCAATAAAATGATACCAGGAGCATATCATTCTACAGTCATTTATCTCTCCCAAAGTATTGATTCAGTAGGGGTGACACTTCTATTGTCCAGTGTGTGTACTAGTAAATTATATCATACCTATCAAGCACACTTATCGCTATATTTAACCCAAAACAAACCCCCATCTTTTCCTTTTAATACCACTGCAATATCGGAATGCAAATAAAGCTTACTATACTGTATCTTAACCACAAACAAATATGTACATTTATAATATTATCTTTAGAGTACTGTACAATTCCCAGGGTCTATCCGCCATCTATTTCCCAGAAAATTTGGTTTGATTTTTCATATGAAAACCCCGAACTGCTGTTTTCATTAGTTTTCGGATTTTCTATAATTTCCCATCTGTCGACCTCGGGGAAATACACGGATTGTGATTTATGTTTTATTCATGAAATCTTGCCACTTTTTTTGTCAATTTCTGAACTCATTTGACCGATTGTGTGATGCCGTCAATCACGGAAGGACAGATTTTTGTAGCAATCAGCTTACATCTCGTTTTAGATGCGTTAACACGGCTATGCATCAAAGCGATCCCGTTCCGGACGTTGTCTTATTCGCTTCTCAGGAACCATTCCCATAACCCTATATCGTACTAGCAGGATCGATCTATCTCAGAGGGAATTCAGTTTAAGAGTGCACGAAAGTTAGTTACCCCCCTCCCCACTCCTGCAGCTTCAGTGAGCGTGACAGATATTTAAGCCGCTTAAACTGAATGCAATTAGAGTTAGATCGATTCTGCTAGTACGATAGGTTTATGGGAACCCAGTCTTATAGACCGAAACTTGGTCTAAACATATTTTCCAATATTTTGGTCGACTTCACTTCTGTATTGTCCACTATAATTTCATTGAAAGTTAGTCTAAAACATTAACTTTTTTCTATCTAACGTGCTCAGTTTTGTCACCTTGGGTCAAAATAGACCAAAATATCAAGCTTTAAAAGTTAGGCCTTCCTTCTGTCCTAAGTGCTGTTTGATGCCTGCTTCTTTGCGAGTGACAAACTTCTTGAAGGAGAAGAAGAAGACGACGAAGAAAAAAAGAAAAAGCAGATTGAGGAAGTTTTTATTATAAACAACACACTCTTGAATTAGATATTAGGTACATGAGCATTCGATGATATTTACATGTATATTATATACTTTTACAGGAGATTTACCGTGTTTTTAGCCCCATGAAATAAATAAATAAATAAATAAATAAATAAATAAATATACTTTAAGTCCATTTAGGGCTATATGCCTGATTCCAAACACCAGAGATGTCCTGGGGGTATATGTACTTGCATGCTAATATTCAAGGATAACTGTTGTCACTTTGTAACTGTTCAAATACAGACTTTCTCTGAAAACCGGGTCATTAAAATACGGAATGAATTAAACCATCCAGAACTAACAATCAGGCCAAAGTTAAGGACGTACTGCTCACAGTTAAAGAAATGAAATGGAGGTGGGCAGGACATGTCAAAAGAATGAAGGACAATAGGTGGACAATCAGGCTTACAGAATGGACCCCAAGGTATGGACAAAGAAAAAGAGGAAGGCCGGTCAAACGATGGAGGGATGAATTAGATGACTACTGGAAGTCTTGGAAGAAGAAACCTTGGCCAAACTGGAAATCTGAGGCTCAGGATAGGAAACAATGGAAAAAGCATGCTGAGGCCTTTGTCCAACAGTGGAACACTATAGGCTCTAAATGATGAATGATGATGATGATCCAGAACTGGGTGAACCGTAGCCAGAGCTGAGTGAACGAGTTTTTGTTCAGCTCAAACCACGGCTACCATAGCGGCCAGGGCTTTCTACCCCAGCATGGAATTTATATTGCTTGTTTTATTTTATTACATACTCCCACGCACTCGGCACATTTGTGTGAGGATTATGAGTTTTCTGTCAACAGAATGCCTCCCCTGGGGACACCTGGTGAATTATGAACATCTGACGTCCATTGCAATATTGAAGTCTGCATGGTCAGTGGCACATGCACGCAGGAGGAGGGGGGAGGGGGTAAAGATACATAACACGAATCCAAGACTACATTTTTGCGAAGAGTTAATCAACTAGCAATCAATCAATGAATTTTCTGAAGATGGATCGTCTTTCTTGCAACCGGGAAATTTAAACGTAGAGGAGCGAAAGATAAAGGTCTGCTGTCCGCGTGTGGAAATCTCCGAAAGTCATTTTTGTCTACATCTAAATATCTCACAAAATTATACTTATCTTTCCTAATTCAAACCTTAAAAACGATGCAACTACTCAATAAAATTACATATCCTCTCCGTATGTCGTTATTTCCTTGTAACAGACAAAACAAGGAGGAGCAGAAGACACGACTGTCTACGTAATTTGTTGAATTAGAAATGTTTTAAAACATCAAATACAACCAGTCTTCGGTTAGTTCTTGGATTGTCAATCACTTGTTTATGACCTCTCTCTCTCTCTCTCTCTCTCTCTCTCTCTCTCTCTCAGTCATCATCATCATCCTCATCGGGATCTGTCGCCAATTTGCATGCTTCAAAGCAGTTTGAGAGTAACTGACAGACAGACAGACGGACAGACAGACAGACAGTAGAGTCGCTTTAATGATATCCAATTTGAATGCATGAATACGTTGATAAGAAGATATAAAAAATGTACCGACATTAACCAAATTGTTTGAACGATTTTCCGAGAAGTGGCGATCAATTGAATAAACTTTCAAAGCGATTGCAAACACTTCATTTGAAATGCCAAGTGAACGTTAACGAGAAGTATTTGACTTTCCTCCACTTGCGGGTTATTTAATTTGATCTTTCAGCACTTCTATCACACCTCTCACTCGTGTGGCGTGACTCGGGCGTTCAGGGACAAAACTGTCCTGCGCACGCGCACTAAGCGCGAAAGAGACTGGTGACTTCTTACAAGTCAGAGTGGGACCCTACATTGTATAATGTTTGAAAACCGCCCATTCTTTCCTGCCTTCCCTCCCCCTCCCTCCCTTCTTTCTTCCTTCCTTCATTCATTCATTCTTGTATTTTAGAGCCTCTAGAAGTAATAGCAAAATGAGACATTTTCCTGTATTTGTGGTCTACAAATCACATCGAAATTCTCTCATTATGGACTTGCATCGTTCTACTTTGCCAAAGAATAAACGCATCAATTTAGTTTTCAAAAGAAGTTTGATTTTTATCTTATTAATTCCATTGGAAAACTATTCCTTCATTGCTGTAGATTGATAACATCGGATGGAGGATTTCGTATAAAATTTAGGCCCTGGTCGAGTCGGTTCCTATAGAGTCGATTTTTTTCTTATAGATTATATCCCGCGGTAATTGGGTTTTGTATTTGATGAATAGTCGTGTTGGCAGCAAGCTGTAGGTCATACAAATAACGCAGTATTTTTTTCTCTTTTAATTCCATCTAAATTACTCTATCGACTGAAGGCGTTGGATCGTGAGATTTAATAAAGTATATGCAAAGGTGTACATTCACACAAGGCATATTCGATCTATTCTTTCTGTCGCACCGCAAGCTGTGCCGAGTTTCGTTTCCGTTTTAGGTTGTGTTCAGAATATAAGTTATCACACAGGCACGCCCCCCTCGTAACTAAAAGTCGGAAAACTTTCTGGTCCATAACATTGTTCTTGTTGCTTTGCCAGGGGGACGTGCCAGCTGATTACATTGACTGCGCCTTAGTGAGAATCCCCTCTGAGATAGATCGACCCTGCTACACTGTAGTATGATAACTTCTGTTCTGAACTCGCCCTAGTCTTGTGTGAACAAAATGGGAAGCAGTTTGGAAAGTAGGGCACGACTGGGTGGGTGCATGTGGCCATTGCTGAGCGTCCCCACCCACCCACCCACCCCAACCCCCCCTACATGTGTACCACTACTGTACCATACATACTTTATTTAAGTGAACTACTTCTGATGCATATTGGTTCAAAATATATTTTGTGACTAATTTTTGGTTTCCAGTTCTTTTGAAAAACTGCTCCCAGCTTGACGCTTACATCCATGAGCGCCACGCTTTGCTGTACCTAGCGTCCCTCGCTCTGTGAATGTCTAGCACTACAAAATCTAACATCCTTCTGTTAACACATCCCCATGGATCGTAGATATTTATTAATTCATTTCCAAAGCTACAGCATTCGTTCTTTTAAATCCCATTGTTGGCATCACTACTACTGGTATTCAGACCATAAATTATCTTTATTTCTAAGCCGTTTTCTTTTATTAACACAAGACGATTGATCTGCTATATGCCCTCCAAATGCACTGCAGCATCTGCATTTGACTTTTCTAGTTATTGACAGCGAATTTTGTAGCAATCATACATGTCTAAGAACCGTATGACGTCAGCTGGCTCTAATCACACGCGCAAACTACCTTCCGTTTCTTAATTATGGTCCAAAGATTAGGCGATGTCGTGTTGGAAATTTTGCAAAGGATTCTGGGATACAATTGGCACTTGGTCAAATGTTTGGTTGTGCATTAGAAAGTATAGGACGGACCTGTTGGCTGTGCGATGCGTCGCGCCATTGTCCAAAACTGAACAACTGCCACCGACGACTTGTGCTGGTGTTTGGTAAGTATAGCCTTAATTTTTGTTCTTGCACAGGGGATATAGCTTCTGTCATATTGTATTATTCATTTTTTTTTTTTTTTTGTAAATTCAATTTTACTTTGCAACAGATGTAAAATATAGCAAAAAAAAAAAGAATAGAAAAAAAAGAAAAAAAAACTACAGAAGACGGCGCTTATAACTCATTTTGTTGTTTCCTAATCCAGTTTTGCTCTCGCTCATAATGTAATAATTCCTTTACCTCTGTTTAGAAAAAATGTTTCTAAGCAAATATTGCAACATAATGGTCGACCATACTGCCATTGTTTTGATGAACATCTTTCAATATTTTAACCGAAAAGATTCAATGATGTTTGACAGTAATATCATGTTCAAAAACGTTGTGATTATCGGTTGAATATCATGTGTTCTTTTCCACTGTCCTTGTGTGCGGGGTGTGTTTTTATGTAGTATTTTGATATGCTATATTTTGACAATAGTACTAAACTAAATAAAAAAAAAGCTCTGAATCGTTAGCGGCAGTGATTAGGAATTGCACAGATCAATTACAAAAAATTACGGTGCTCTAGCAATACAATAAGAAGCGTTGAGATGATAGAGATTATGTTCTGAAACTTAATCACCACAATGACACTCACAATGCAAAGGGGATTGTTGAGATCATATAGATTACGTTTCGATGCGTAATAAAACCGCCCTATTGTCTTTAGAGTGGAAATCAATAGTCTGCCTTTGCTGGGCCAGCCCTGACTTTCCGAGGACTTCTTCACATGGAACGGTACAGTTTTCTGTACCGGAGTAACGGGACAGAGAGTCCCCCATGATAGAGAGTCCGCTTCTCGTTCATTTGTACAGGTAAGCCTCGCCCTAGATTTTGTCCCACTTAGGTCAGGCTAACCCTAACCGTTATAACTAAAAGGGGGGCGGCATTTCCCTTAGTTTCGTTACACCGGTCCAGTTTGAGAGATGGAAAATTTCATAGCCTGGCTAACACACAACAGAGTCACTAAAACGGAGTTACCGCGCCAGTTAACCGGAGTGAATGGCACCTTGTGGAAAGTGAACGCATTCAGAACAGCGGACTAACAGATCCGCGGATCAAATATGGCCGACCCACTTGAATCCTTGTTGCGTAGTGCCCGCGAGGAACCTATTCAGTGCCTGTTATTGGATAAGACGGCAAGCTTTTAAGTGAGTCGCCATTTAGTTAGTCCGCTGTTGTGAACGCGGCCTTCACTTAGTTACATGTAGCAAGAACTGTACCGCTTAAGGGAAAAAGGGCCACAGATTCCTGAAAACTAAGTCTTGTTTAATGAAGGTAGGGTAGGTGCAACGGTGACATTTGAAAGGGTGTCATTTATTAAAGGCTGGAAGAAAGAAGCTTTATGGGGTATTTTGATCTCTTCGGGAGTTAACGAGAGAAGCGGCTTGTATCAACCAGATATAGTCGTCAGCGATGTTCAACAAGCTCTACTGTAACTGTCATGTTTAGGCCCCGTGGAGTGACGCCCTTCTTTTGTATTGCATGTTTATGGAATCTGGAAGGTGTGCAGAAGCTTAGAACATGGGTGCAATTTTAACCCTTGTCAGTGGCGCCATTTTAGATGGATACGCACCTGCAAACTCATCTGTTAGCCTATGTATTATCAGCAGGGCTCTGCCCTCTCCATTTAAGACAACACCTTATTATTAACGTATAATAATTAAGGTAGTTTTCCAGCAGACTCAGTGTGATTGATGCCTAATTGATCTCTAATCGACCTATATTCCGGATGATTGATGATTACGCCATGCGTCACGAGCCTTTGGCCTGGTATTGCGTTCAGACGCATTTAAGTGTCTTCTGGTGGGGTCATTTCCCGTTACTGTCCCCATTATACAGTGGGGTGACAAAAGTATTGCACCATTTTCTTTAAAGGTGAAAAAAGCTGGCTCTCTAAGGTTTTTCAGTTTGTATCTTATTGAAAACTGGTTGTGTCAAGTAAGTGTCCTAACTACATGTTTACGGACCCGTGGTATGCCTTTACAATACGCATGTGACTATGTTAGTGTAAACCCTTTTGTAGGGTACTCATGTATACTATTTTAATAAGGTCTACTACCTGCGTTTTAATAATTTCTTCAAATAGAATGTAAAGCTGGAAAGATTTTTTTCATTTTTTTCTTTTTTTTAAATTGTTTTTAAAAAAATTCAAGAGATTTAATAAGTAATTTGACTGGCATTTTCATCAACAACACGTCCGCGGCTTTTGGAGAAAAACAACCAGCTCCATGTAATGACGTGTTAATGCCAAAAGCCTTTTCTAGGTAGAGGAAAAACGTTTTCAATTTACACACCTTTTCGAAGGTTTTGTTTAGAATAAACCTTGGTGATTAATGCAATGTGTCTGAAAACCTCATTAGTAAATCTGCTGTTTTGATCAGACCCGATGTTTAAAAAAAAACGTCTACCAAATGTCATAATTTCTTAGAAAACAACCAGGGTAAGATATTGGCAGCCTCTCTGTTGTTGTTGTTGTTTTTTTTTTTTTTTTTTTTTGACCAGTGTTCCAAAAAGAAGTGCCTTTAGAATGGAAAGAAAACTCGACTGGGCCAGTATCTGCGCTACCATATCTGTAAGGGGGTAGCATGGGGCGATTTTGACGACTCACTGACAGAAGTCGTTGAAAGGGATGATGCTGAAATAAAAATGAGTGAATTATATAAGCAGTGGGAACTCCAGGGTTAAAAGGTGCCTCTGAATATAAATCAAACATCACTGAGATTCATTAACTCAGAGACCGATCACTTAGACTGAGATCCCATACCTAGATCGATCTAACAGGGTTTCTCGCTAAATTGCTTTCAGCTTAGGCGGCTTAGATGTCTGGCACGCCTAATGAAGCTGCTAAACAATAATTTTAATTAAGATTTTAATTAAAATTACCCCTAGCAGCTTCAATGGACGTAACAGACATCTAAGCCACTCAAGTTGATTGCCATTTAGCCAGAATCCCCTAGGAGATGGAATGTTCCAGTAAAGACACAAATAAAATGGAGGCGGGAAAGAACACCGTAGAATCCATTTTTACGATCTAATTCAAGTGCACAATGCACCTGCGTTAACAGATCTGTGCAGTAGACCTAAGCCGTTATGACGGGGATGGTAGTCATGGGAAAAGTGTCACTTGGAATCCTTTCGGATACAAAATATCCTGTTTTTTAACACCGTAATTTACAGTGCATTTGACTGTCACTTTGCGATAATTAGCAACATAAATTTTCTGCGTTTTAGGGGGTATATCACTGTCTCAAAATGAACACAAGTGCTTTAAGACAACGCCCGATTTTCACTTTTTTTAAATTTTAAATGTAACGCACAAAACTTTCACAAAACAGCAGTTTTTCGGTTGGGAAATTACTCCGGATCCTTGACTTTAAATTTTGATTTATTTCGAAAACAGTATAAAACTTTTTAATTACGAATAAAAAAGATAGCAACACTTTTGGGTAAATGAGAACAAATGCTTCATAACGCACGGTTTCCCATCCGTACTGAAGAATGTCGCATAAACAATACTACAAATATGGCCTTATTCTGGCGGCTTTTTGTCCAGGACCGATTCAATTCTAACATCGAACAGATTTCTGGGCAAACCCGGCCGATTGCGAATCTAAACTTGCACCCTACAGCCCATCCTCCATCAGCCAAGCACTGGTTTACTGTGTTCAATTGTATCTTGTGCACAGCAGCGGCACACTGAGCCTACTTAAATAACCCCAAAAAGGTCAAACAAGGTCAAACTTGTCGCGTTTACATAAAGATAAAATCGATCGGTCTAAAGGATGAAATATTGGAAATGCAGCACTTTGCAATAACCTTAGCTGTGGTGGAACGCATCACATCCCTAAACACCCCAATCATCGATAAATGTTGACCTTCAAAAATCAATCAATCGGCTTACAGTAAACACTACATGGCAAAATGGCATCTGCGTCATTCGCGTCGGTCTGTTTGGGTCTAGTGTAAACGTGTCTTTTGTTTACCTCTTTCGGATTGACCTTGCAAAGGTCACGTTGCCTCCTGTGGTATCGGTTGCTACTGATTTGAGATATCACTGGTATGGTGTACCTCATCAACGCTGGACAAGGTTTAGAGCTCTCAAGGTAAAGATTATTGCAGGACTTTTGTTTCTTCCGGAGAGAATTGCATTTACCCAATAGGCCTACTAATAAATGCAAATTTAGAGGTAGGTCTCGTTGGTTCTAGAAATCTTTTTTTTTTCTGTTAGTTTTTTGCATTTAGGCAGTTATGATGTTCGCGCGTTTTTATGTGCGCGCCCACGTGTGTGTGTGTGTGTGTGTGTGTGTGTGTGTGTGTGTGTGTGCGCGCGCGCGTGCGCAGTCGGTTTTACGTCGAATTTGTAAAGTACTATTTCAAATTTTACATTTCAATTTTCTCCAAGCACTTTAAATAGTATGATTTAACGGAATTCGTAACTGCCTAACGTAAATCTCAGAAACTTTATCAACATCAGTAAGGCGCGCAATTAAAAGATTACCAAACAGATGTGCAATGACTGAAATAAGATTTTCGAATTATCACCCACAAATTAAAGCGTGTCTTTCATGTAAATCATTCTCAAACGTTCTCCTGGGACGCACATTGTCACGTACCAAAATATAAGAATGAGACAAATAAATCAATGAGCATTTCTGATATCCTTACTTTCTTTTTTTTAATGGCATGGAATACATAAAAGGTAAATTTGAAGCACTCTGCATGTTGTGTCATTAAATTACGTTCCAAGAAAATGGATGAGTGTCGTCTCAAGGGTTTGCGTACATATTTTATTGCTATTTCACCTCCTTGTTCAAACACATTTTGTTTGAATGGACTGAAAATGAATTGTAGTTAGCACGTTTAAAAAACGCATTATAAGGACTGATTCATTGAAGCAGGTTATCAGTATATTTTCTTTTCTTTTTTTGCACTTTGCTAACTGTTGTTGTTTTTGTAGGTTCGTCTTAAACATATTTTAAGATTAACCTTTATCAGGCTTGAAACTAGTTCTACGCTATGTATAGCGAACCCATGTTCTGAATAGCGAGCCCATGGCCTTCGGAATAGAGAAAGTTTGGAATAGCAAACCCCGAATTTCAGATGTCTGGAAAAATTTCTCGATTTACAGCATTTTTCTGCAATTTTCAGATTAGGTAACTTTCGTGCCCTTATCTTAAGATATACTAGAAAAAGCTATAGAAAGCGGGTTTCGCTCAGTTTCTTTTTATTAAATAAAAGGAAGACTTGAAAATACGTTTGAAATGTGACAGGTTCATGTAACACGCTCTCAACTGAAATGTCAATAATACCAGGAATATATTTTCTTTATTTTTCACTGTCCTTGAAATAAAACGTGAAGGTTAACAGTGATTCAATCGTTGGATTATAACAGTGGCAGGTGTCGCGTTCGTGACGGTCATCTTGATGATTCAGCCAATACTGGCAACCGAACGCCAGCTTTTGAATGCTATACTTGGCACTGTTTATAAGGATTATATTTATAACTTTCGTGCCGTGTCTTTTTTATGGATCATATTTCTAACTTTTTAAAGCTAGCTTCCGAAACTGCCTTTAGTCTATCTCTATTCGATAACAAAAAAGACGCCTTGCGTCCAGGGTTTAGTTTCATTTAACATCTTAAGGTAGATATATTCATGAGATAGCGTACCGCCATGGCTACACGCTGCGATACACGTTAAGGAACAGTCGGCGCTGCTTTGATCACTGCTTGTAAAAAACGCAAACATCATTAAACCGTAACTTAATGAATTGTACCACATCGAGTTCGTTCTTCCTTTTTCCTCAGATGTGACTCGATAAATCTCCATGTCCCAGAACGCATGCATTCGCATATTTGTCTACTTGCAGCTCTGGTCCATGTAGAAAGCGGAATCATTTTCAAAGGGGTTGCAGTCAGTCCGTCAATATAGAGATTAGATTCTTCGTGTTGGTACATGTACATGTATGCGGCCTTTAAAAAAGCATATGCTTTAGTGTCCTTCACTTTTTTTTTCAGAAAAAAATGTTTAAGATTAGTGAAAAAAGGGTAACACATTCCTCAAATTGATCCTTTTAATTCAAGTTTTAAAAAATATTCTTGTGGCTCCTTATACTCATGGTACTCTCTTCCAGGGCCGCAGCTTAATTATGTGCACTTCTCTCCAGTGCACATCTCACAGCAGAGAGTCGTGCTATGAATTAGACAGAGACATGTCCGTGAATATCTATTGAAAAATCAATCTGTGACCCTGGTACAGGGTCTGCTCATGATGCGATGTGCATTTTCTGACAGAAGAGCATGTGCCCATGGATATATCAGACATTTCAATGCATCGTAATTTTTTAGTTGCCTTATATGTATGATATAAATATATGCATTTTTTGTGTAAAATTAGTTGAACCTGTAACATGTATCTTCAGAGATGCACATTGAAAGAGTATAAATTTAAGCAGCATAGCCACCGCCACAGGAACACTGAACAACTTCTTATTTCCAGGAATTGTTTTATGAGGACATTCAGAACAAGGCCCCATTGAGAATAGGGGACTAACTAGTCCGAGGGTCAAATATGGCGACCCACTACAAAGCTTGCCGTCTAATCCGCTAATAGGCACTGAATAGATATCCCATGTTTAAGTATTCAAGGGGGTTGGCGATATTTGGCCCTCGGACAAGTTAGTCCCCTATTCTGAATGGGGCACAAATTGTTCTGAGGACTAACAGATCCGCGGATCAAATATTGCCGACCAACATTAAAGCAGAGCCGACTAATTCGCTGATGGTCTTCCCGCCTGCACACACGCTATACCTGCAGGTGTCTAGGAATTAAACCTCGGAGCCATGATTAAATCCGTTTAATGGCGCATGCGGGGGCAAAGAGACCATTAGCGGATTAGTTGGCTCTTCTTTTAAGTCGGGTCGGCCATATTTAGTTCGCGGATCATCTGTTCTGAATGCTGTCAATGATATGTGTCTGACTGACGGTTTCCGCTTTCCTTCTAAAATGCAACTGCATTCATGTCGAATTTCTCTCTATAGAGACACTTTTTCAAACGAACAGTAAACAAAGTTGCAGACGTAGCCTTGAATGTCAGCCGCACCGTGCCGAGTTCGGTTGTCTTGTAAAGAAATTGCAACGCAACCCAATGAATACAGCGTTGTTTTGGGGCGGAAATGTAACATTAATCAAAATGTCCGCTTCGAGTTTATATTTTCATGGTCGCTTACCTTTTCGAGTTTTGTTTTTCATTCTTTTCCGTCTTTTGTGCAATTCTTGCAATGCACCTGCTTCTCTTTACCGGTCTTAAAAATATGTTCACACAGATACCTTTCAGACCGGAAATTAAATTGGCCAAACTCGCGGCACCAGGCGACTAACTTTAAGGCAAAACGTCGATGTCTCTCTGTGATTTGGTCGGTTGATTTAGGGCCAGTAGAAACGCGGTTTAATGCTCTCAAACGTTGAAACAATCATCGTAACATGAACGCATGATTGCGCATATTAAAGTCCTCGTTAACGATATCCGCGGGGCAGGTGCGTTTCAAGCCGTGCTTAATGGCGGTATTTTGAGATAGTTTTACCCCGCGGCATGAACTTAATAGGGTTAATTTTGCTCCAGCACGAAGAGAATTATACACAATCAAATATTCGATAACGGTTTGCCAATGTAGCAATCGCCCACGCTCTCGCCAGTGATTCAATATCCTGTCTAACTGCTAACAACGTTATTACCCCCCCCCCCCCAAAAAAAAAAAGACCACTGAAGATTCCCTGTCAATCATTATTACAGCATAGATGCCATCTTGGTTCATATACACTCAGTGATTATCCAGTAACACACGGATTATAGAAATTACATTCTACTGGGGTTTACGCCAAGCGCCTGCTTCCCAATGTTAAAGCTGGGCAAATTTTCTTTAAACCGATCGGAACGCTGTGCAGACGACAGTCGTGTCTTTGCAAACAACTTATTTTGTGACAAAGAATGTCAAATGATCACGTAAAAAAAGCGTTAAAAAAAACGAGATAACATTTTCTCCCGCTTGGCCATTAAACAACCAAAAACTTAAATAGAAATTTTTTAAAATTGGTAAAAACAATTAAACTGAAATGAAAAAAAAAAAACATTTTCAGAGTCTAAAACCTATATTAAATCTCCAAACAAAATTTTACGACTGAAATGAAAATAAACATGATCACGACCAACAGCAAGATCCACAATTACCCAGCCTTTCCCCCAATTAGCAAATCATTCAACTAACAATTAAGTATCTTGAAAAACATCTGACAGCGTTTTTAGTGACGTAAAAGCTGTTAGGATATCACATGTAAACAACGCCCACAATCATTCTCCCTGTCCCGCTGATAGGTTGTATATCCGGGCGTTCAGTGTAAATATATATTTTTCTGATAAGCAATAGCACTGATAACACGTCTTTAAAAGCTACATGGAACCGGTTGGATGACCCTCCCCCCCCCAAAAAAAAAAAAAAAAATGGTGGATACAATTCACCCCTCCTGGGCATAAATCTATCAAAATATCAGGGAAGACATGGGGCAAATTATGTATCTTAAAAAGCGCACGAACCCGCTGTGATGAACCGAAAAGTAGTCGATGAAATTGACCTCGTATTGACCTGCACCCGTCAAATATGAGAGAAAACATCAGTCAAAAATTTCAAAATGTCTTCGCAATCTATCCGTTGAAAAGTCTGTACTTATATCTGCATATTTTGTCCAGTGGATAAACCAATTAAACACCGATTACAAATGAATGTGACTAGAGCTTTTGAATAAAAAATGTTGCAAAATCTACATTAAATCAGTAAAACTATCAATGATGAAAATAATTTAAAAAAACGAACCAATATGCTGTTGCTCATATAAGATGTGTATAGGCATATATTTGGACTGAAAATTACGGACACCGACCACTGTATAAAATGGCATGTCAGATCCAAAAGTTGGTACATGTGTATACATTTTCTTTCCTCCCTTAACCCAAATTGCAGTAAGTAAGCAAACTCTGATGATAGAGAAAATTCTGCCTACGTGTCTTCAATTTTGAAACCTTTCAACAGCTGCCGATATATGTAAACTTTAAATATGTAAATATGAAAAGATTCATACCTTAAAAACCTGTCATTTAGGGTAATAACGACTACAAGATTTAATATCTATAACTGAAATATCTTTGAGGAGTTTGGTAAATCTGCCATTCGACACCCAAATCCAGTCCCTGATATCCGATGGTTTTGCACAGTTTCAGCATGACGCTGACAAAGTATTTGGTATTTCCAACACCCTACCCTGAACTATTAACCAGAGAATGATTACATTAGTCAATATTCATCAGAATTGCCAGGTACGATGTTCTTCTTGTTGGACAGATGATTCAACTCGACCTTCAATCTCGTCTCTCTCTCATAGATAAAGATGTTGAAATGCCACTCGAGGGTAAGGAACCTACTCATCCCTGTGTGTTTTAACACCTTAAAATGTCAAGTATGATAAATGAGAAAATCATAATTGCTGATCGATAAAGAAGGTCCAGGTCAAGCTAGATTCACTCAGACGGGCAAGTCCTATATGATCTCAAAGGCAACAACGTTCCTTATTGTAAACAAACCAGTATCCGCTCAGCACGATTCCATAAATGTAAAACTTTTATGCTTTGTTCATGTATTTTATGCTGTGTGTATATACGAGCTTTGATAGTTTAAATAGATGTTGGATAGTGCTAGAATATTTGCAATGGGTAGTTAAAATTTTATTAATTTCGAATCCGTATTTGAACACAACCCCGGGAAACTCAAAGGAGCACACGCGACGTGGTAAGCACTAACGCGCGAATAAAAGTGCAGTTGGAAGCAGGTGTGCACTTTAATGAAATATGCTTTGCAAACCGATATACTTCTCCCGCTTTTGACGAGTCCTATTATTCATCACTTTATTTTCATGTGGTAATCACCAAATTCTGCAAAAGAAAAAGTTGAACTGCTCATTCTTAAACGCAAACTCTGAAATAGTGATATATATTAATCCACCGAAATTGCCAAATGGTCCAGTTTCTGAACCAGTTCGCTTAGACCAATCACAGTTTTATGACAATTAAAAAAAAGTTAGAAAAATAACATATTGGGACCATCCATTAATGTACCTTGTTGTAGAAGTAGTGAGCAAACAGTGAGGGTCTTGTCCAAGTAGATACATTGTGGGGATTTGTGGGGATTGATTGCTCTTTTGCGCCCAACAACGCAAAATCTTCTGATGCTGAGCCAACGTTTGAGGGGCGGATAGGGGCGGGGTAGTTGTAAGTGTGCGTAACGGAGGACAGGGCGGGGGCCTTAGACCCCATTCCCAGAGATTAGATCGATCCAAACGAGATCGACCTAACTCCCCTGGGGGTTCACGCTAAATAGCTGTCAGCCGAGCGGGCACAAAAGTTAATTACCCCCCTTACAGCTTGTAGTAGGCGGGACGGACATTTAAGCCGGATTATCTGACAGTTATCTAGTGAGACTCCCCACGGGGATAGATCGATCTAAAATCTATGGGAATGCGCCCTTATACATTTATTTGGTTTACTATTTTAGAAGCCCTGATATCAGAGGGCACGAATTCATCAGATATACCGGTAGGTTTACCCTGCCCTCTGGTGGGGGGTGGGGGGGGGAGTGGGGGGCATATATTAAAGGGAAATTTTTAAAAAGCCAGAGAATGAAATGACTGTCTATTTATCTAAAGAAATATCTGTGAATATCTTGTGAAAATCAATCTGTCGCCCTGGTAGAGGGTAGGTCTACCGGGTAAGTACAGAAAAGGCGCGGAGAAAATTAAAGTGCCATGATGATTTAAGCAAAGCAGACTTAGTCCAGGATGATTTAAACTAAAACCGTACTTGACATAAGTAACTGGCTGTTTTAATTTTCCAAACAGTAGGGAGATTTTTTTAAACCTAGCTCCGATCAGCATGTTCGTTTTTTAAATAACATCTTTAGTTAGCCTAAGCGGGAAGTTCATGTCCCTTATGCCCTCTTATATCCGCCAGATTAGAGGAAGATAAATGAGAAGAACAGACACCTGACTACAGAGAACATCAGTGTACTCTATGTGCCTACCTTCATCAATTAGAGTAATGTAAAAACCATTCAAGGTTCCCTGATAATATCAACCAAATGATACTCTTTTCGTAATGGACTTATTTACCCTCTAAATTATCAAATGCTTATTTGAGTGGTGATGAAAAAATACCTTATGCAGAAATGTTTGTCTTTGGTGTTGTGCGAAAGCCTTCTAGTGCCAGTACTACATGTAGCCCGTTTTAAAATTGGTCAAAACGTAGACGAATAATACAGTATTAAAACATTTTTTGGATTCTTTTCCATTGTATAAAAGGGCGGTATCAACTTAATATTTCTATCTGTTCAATTCCGGAATAAAATACTGTAGGAGACACAGCTGTTTTTTACTATGTTAGTGTTCAACTGAGTGGCCTGTGTTGTATGCCAGTTTTCAAGTAATATTTTTTAACTGTATTTGTCTGCTATTTTTAGATGTTTAAGGGGGTCTGACGACGCAGAGATATACTCTTCGGAAATGTCACAATTATTTAAGGCAACCTATACGGCATTTCCCCCTACATCGAAAATCCTCAAAAATTTTTTCCCTTCACACGAATCTTTGATCCTACACTTGAATTCGAAGATTTATACGATTATTTGAATATATAGATAATTAATTAAATGATTCATTTCTAAATGACTGCCCAGGAATTCAGATGCCCTGTTTTCCTGTACATTTCAGAAGAAAATAACGACATCAGGTGCTTTAATTGGGGGAGGGGGGCATGATTTTAAATGTCTGAATTGGGAACGATTATTACCTTTGTCAAACAGATATTAAGACATAAATATATGAAGGAAATATGACTTTGGGACATTTACAAACACGGATAGTAAAATTTACATTTAGAGGAAATATTGTGCGACCAAAAAGAGCGCCCCCCCCCCCTTTTCATACATTTGGGGTATACGTCTAGGTTGTTTATACGACGTACTGTTAGGAATTCACAAACAGACATCAACAGCTAAAGGACGACAACTTATCACATATTTGAATTTTCCACACGCTCAACCCTCCCCATGGCGGCAACTTTGTGTGCTTCCTTTTAATGCACAATCCCACGCTGTGTTGACACCGTAGCGTAGATTAACTAATTTAACGACACCGTCGTTTAATTCCCTCTACGCGAACCATTCTCCAAGTCATCAATCACTTTGCCCACATCCAAGAGCAACTGTCACGCTCCAGCAGCGATGTCATTACACCCTGCGTCTCACTTACCGGTGTGACAGGAATGCAAGTCTTAGGAATAGGAGTCCGAGCGCCCATATGATTAATAGACTGGGTTCCCACAGATTTAGATCGATCCATCTGGATCGACCTAACTCCTTGGGGTTCAGCTTCCTGCTGTCAGCTTCGGGGAGCCGAGCGCGCACAAAAGTTAATTACCCTGTTACAGCTTTTAGTAAACGGGACAGACATTTAAGCCGGTTAAGCTGACAGCAATCTAGTGAGTCTCGTCAGGGGGATAGATCGATCTAAATATATGTGGGAATGGTCTCATAGAAGATTGGATTAGTTGAAGTATTGGGGTTAGTATATGGGACGAATGTCACCTGTACAAAGTAATGGGGGAACGGACTGCGATTCCTGGCGGACTACCATTCCTGTAACAACGGCACCAAAGGAAAAACAGTATCGGTAATTCACTCTCTGCTGTTTTTGCAACTGCCCTTTGTTCTGTCATGATTTCTCCACGGAGAACAATGAATAACAATTTGAGACCAAATGCCTCCTACTTGATTATTCATAGAATATAAATTAATTTTTGTCTTAGTTTTCTCATCAAGTTAGCCATAAATGAATCCATGTTCAGTTTATTCTCGAGCAGTTTCAAAGGTCTCGTTAGTCAACGTATTGTGAATTATTTACGAATTTTTACCACACGTTATTTCTTTCATCTCTCTGCTAAACCTGGTGTGACGAAATCGCCGTCCACGTGATCAAAGGCTGACGTCAAATACTGCACATAGTGGTGATGCCACGTAAAGCTCTTTCGCGCTCAGGGCGGGTATCATACATCACTTGATTTAACCTTAATTTCCCAAATGTGCTTAGAGTACCTCTGTATTGCTTCGTAATAGGCGCGGAGATTTGTAGACCTAATCAGTCAAAACGCGGTAGCCGATTCAACGGCCTATTTACAGCTAAATATTAGGGTAAATACCACCACCCCTCCCATAAAAAAGGGGGGAGCAATTCTCTACTGCTCACAGCTTTCTGATACACTGCCGTCGTTTCTAGTTTTTTGTGCCTATTATACATATTTTTTAAAACTTTGAATGAAATGTCAAACTTCAAGCACTGTGATTGCTACATCCTTGTCAATTGATATAACTGCATTAGGATGACTTGTCCTGGAGGAAATGATATATTGAATGTTGCTGTTGGTTTTCAGGACATAAGAGGAGGGATGAAATGTCCTTTCAGTTATAATATTAAGGGTGTCGAGTTTACCGACTGTTTACAGGAACTTACGCGACAATTCTCTTGATTTGCTCTTAATATTGGACTCTAACTGAAATAGGTTCGATGTAGTTTTCGCTCCCAAGGCTAAAGAGCTTTTGTACGGGGTATGTCAATGTCAATTCTGTTTACAGGAACAGAGCATGGCAATTTCAGCAATGGAACTTTGACAGCCCGACAGTATGAAATTTAAATTGACCAAACTTTAGTATTCAGTGTCGGGATTTGAGCTTAATTGAGCGAAAAGTAGTCTTCAATTTTAAATAATAAACAGATGTCTTTAAAATAGTTAAAATTTCTGGTCCGTTTAAGGCTGACAGTTTTAAGAAGCATTCAAGGACATATGTAGTTTTAAGCATACTAGGTGGGAGCAGGGACAATTTCTCGATTAACTCGCCCACGTGTTCATTGTGCTGACGCTAGTGAGACTGTAGTATCCTATCAGTTAACTCGCCCACGTGTTCATTGTGCCGACGCTGGGGAGACTATAGATTCCCTCAGTTAACTCGCGATCACGTGTTCATTGTGCTGACGCTGGGGAAACTGTAGTATCCCTCAGTTAACTCGCCCACGTGTTCATTGTGCTGACGCTGGGGAAACTAGTATCCCTCAGTTAACTCGCCCACGTGTTCATTGTGCTGACGCTAAAGAGACTATAGTATCCCTCAGTTAACTCGCCCACGTGTTCATTGTGCTGACGCTAGGGAGACTGTAGTATCCCTCAGTTAACTTGCCCACGTGTTCATTGTGCTGACGCTAGGGGGCGACAAAGAAAGGCCTATAAGATGCTTAGACAAAGGTACTTTCTGATGTAATTAAAAGACTAAAAAACGCCTTTAGATTTTGATGAAATACAAATATGAATTCAAAACAAGCGCGCTTATATGTATACCCTTACAAAAATTGAACGATCATGGGATTGCGTCTCTTATTGAAAGCATAACAGTGGGATTATAGGCAGACAGACGAAACGCATCCTTCGACCAATTTCAAGAAATCCGAATACATATTTCATAGGCAAATATTTTCAGAAAAGGTGAACAGGAGTCGGCAGCAAAATGAAGAACGACAGGAACATAATACCCATGCAGCGCGTGGGGACGCGCCTGAACGGTGACCTTCTCTTTGAAATCCGCCGCAGTTGTTTTTCCCTCCATATCTTCCTGGCTCATACATCACCCGTGTGTTTTTCAAGTGACACAATAGCTTCCCTTTGACGCTGATAGATTGTGCTTTTGTTCTATCGCGGAGCGTGCAGTTAATTCGTAATGGAAAGGGAAACTTATCTCGGCGCAGCTTGAACAAGTAATTTTTCTGTCGGTTCGGGTCTTTTTATTTACACGGATTTTCAATTTGATTTGGTGCACGGATAGAGAATGCTTTGCGAGGGCCACACGTATTTCAGTGGGAGAGGAAAGCGAGAGAGAGAGAGAGAGACTGGTTGTGATGACCACGTGTGCATCTATAGATGCCCAATCGCTTAATTGCCCAGTAGGCACTTCCGCATCGTGCATGTAGCAGTCGGATTGGGCCTTTAATTCGAACACTGATTTGCAATTAGATTTGTTCTGCGGATCGAGAGAACTACCAGTGCTTTGAATGGATTAGTTTTCCTCGGTGTCCGCTGAGATTGGAAGCGCTGTCTCCGTGTTCGTTGTAGATGATGAACTTAAGATTTTGACAAGAAGACTGAGGAGTACACATTTTTTTTAGGATCTTCCGTTACACCACCTTTTTAGTTGACCTAACGTTGAAGGGTAAGTTAGTTTTGTGTGAATTTTTAGGTAGTTCGAATGCAATGAAAATCCGGGAAGATATAAGAGAGCAGAAAAGCACCCAAAGAGAGTGAACCTCCGCCGTGGCAGCTCAGTTGTCTGAATTATAATTTTTAATGAATCATGGATAATTATCAATATCAGATCGGTCCCATGTTAACCCATCCGCCCGTAACCTTTTGAATAAGGTTGCTAAAAAAATTAAAAGCGTGACGTCTTGGTGGAGGTGAGTGCAATTTGATTTTCATTAAAAGTGCAATTTGATTTTCATTAAAAAAATGAACAAACAAGGGATTGAAATGTCGACGACTCGGTAGCTGTCAGTTGGCCGAGCCTTCATAAGATTTTAAATCAAAAATATTTACAGAAAGCTTGCTTTTATAATCTGTAAGCTACCATTAATCTTGATGACCTCCAGTTGAGCCGAACACAAAGTTTGGGCAAATTTGTCTCGAGCTAAATGAATTCTTAAATGACTTCCTTGTTGTTGGACTTGATCATATTCGAATTTTACTGGCTTCCCATGACCCGGATTAAGGAAGATCTACCTGTAGTAGCCGAAGATACAGACCACGCGCATACCTGAAAAAATCCCTGGTCCCAGTTTCACGAAAAAATTAAGTCAGTACTATGGTTTAGATGACTAGGATTTTCATGAGAGTGCTCTAATACTGTTCCTGATAGGGTAAGATGTGTCCATGTATCGTTGGTAACAGACTTAAGTAAGGGAACCTACTTTTTTTATTTATTTATTTTGTGTGTGTGTGCGTGTGTGCGTGTGTACGTGTGCGTGTGTGTGTGTGTGTGTGTGTGTGAAACCGGGACCTGTGTTCACAAATGGAAGACCAGAGTCGGTTTAGCTTAATATCGACATTTGTGGTTTACATTCAGCCTAGATAAATCTGCAGTTATCCTTTAAAACATAGCCAATGCCAATCTAAGAAATGAGCCATTTTTTCTATGGAACCAGCATCATTTTGTGGTTGTGCACTGATAAATCCTCGCTGGCAGATGCAACAGATTAAGGTTTTTGGCCATTAGGGTTAAAACCAACTTTCAGATTAGGTTCTTTCCTGGCGTTAGGTATACAATACACAACAGAAGGCAGAGGCTGCATTTGTCTGTTGGTCAAAATTCTACGGCAGTCTCTGCAAGGGGCAGTGCAGTCTACTTTTCTTTAATTATCTAAAACATTTGGACCGAGCAGGAATACGATCAGGCGTTGATTAGTCTTATTATTAAACTTTCATTTGTTAATATTATTGAATTGCGTAAATGTTGGCATGGAAGTGATATGGGCTGTAATTTTTTTTTTTTACAGTTTTGCGTTTGCGAATTCCTTTAGGTTATACAAAAACATTAAGTGCACTTAATCACCACTTAAAGGTCACATTGGTCTTGCTGCACACTTATTAGACGCATGCGGACGCGTTCTCAAATATCCATTTCAAACAACCCAATTGCCAATTTTTGGAGAAAAATTGAATTTTGAAAAGGTCTTTAAGTTGTTTGGCATTTAGGTTAATGAAATTGCCTTTTAGAACTGCGTTGCCGTGGACAATTATTGACAAACAGGACAAAGACGTTGTTAGCCTTTAAGTCAGCGGAAGTGTGCCTTCGTCTCTGGTGACTACAGCGAAATGCAATCGGTTCTAGTTGAAATCTCTCTTTGAATCATCAGCGTAGTGTTTTCTAAATGTAATGAGAATTCGAGAGAGACAAAAAATAAATTGCAATTTGTTCCTCTTCACGCGTTCCGATTTGTAATTAACGGCACTCAAAGGACGGAGGACTTCAATTTGTCGTTAATACGCTTCGGTCTCTTGCCGACATCCGGTGGGAAGGCATTAGTTTTACGTCAAATAATCCGCTGTGATTGCAATGACGCGTCTTCCGGGAGGCCAGCGAGCAGTTATAATTGCACTTTCATCTAGTGTTTGTCTCACATAATGGTTAGATTTTAATTAGTTGTGGGTATGAAGTACAAAAGCTTCCGTGAGGAATGCTTTCTGGGGTCTCGTAACCATATTATTTTGCGATATTTCACCGTGTTGCTTTCTCTTGCGCCACCCGCGGACAGAAATAAAGCGTTTGTCAGAATTAATGCATAAATGAATGTTCAATGACATGCGTGCGTTAACGTTTTATCACTGTAGGCTAAAAGCGTGTTACACGACAAAAACATGCTTTTGGTGAAATTGGCACAAACGACAAGTCAAGCCACCTAGCTAAGAACAAACGCATGCTTTCGGGACTGGGACCGGTGCACTCATCAGTTACGCGCTCAGCTAGCGGGTTAACGCAATAAAAAAGATTTAACGTTGCCGAAAGTAGTGTGTGAATTTCGTTTTTGTTTTAACTCAAAGTGTATTTGTGATGGTCTGTTAGGTGATAACATTTTGAAAAAGACGAACATTGATGAACAGGTGAACCACTGGCGGTTATTGTTGATAAAAGAGAGAATCATATAAGGGGACGGTGGAAAGGGATATCATCTCCTTGGCTTACCAATTTTTCTGCACTGTGCTCAAATGATAAATCAAAAGATCTTGTGCCTGGTGCAAACCCCGCCCAACCGAACTCGCCTGATAAATTCGATACAATTAATACAAGTTTTATTCACAGAGGCAATTATTCTTTCCAATTCTTCACACCCCAGGTGCCATCTTATGTTGGTGATTTGCGTCAAGAAAAACACGAAGCTCCCTGGTAAACAATAATAGCATTTACGTCAATATATGATATTTGAAATTCTTAGTATACACAGTGTAATTCCAGTATCACGAAATCATAAGGGACAATAATATATTCCAGTCTGTTTTAGATAAGTAATCTCATAAGGGATGTCAGTTATAGACAGAAATGCCAAGAACACAGCAGAACGGAAAACCGTCATCTTGAATTGTCCCATTCAGTACATACAGGTTCCCAATTATATAATATAATAACAAGTAGCCTTCATAACATACCAATAAATCGATGTAATGCGTTAAAAACCACTTTAAAATAATGTAGCTGGAACTTAAGCTTAATGAAAATACGTATAATGTAACTAGGTTTATGTCAATTTAACGTTGAAGCGGGTCTTACCGATTTAGACACTTATAAAAATATGAATATTCCCTTCAAGTTTGTCTATTTTTCACATGGATACCAAGGCAGACCTAACATTAATCAGTTGAGAAAATAGAGATCAAATAAAGGTTTTTGTAAATAAAAAGCGCAGATTCTTATTTTTGTCTTGACTTCTCGCCATTTCTGTGGTACAAGTGGTATCCATCCCGTGAACTCTTGGCTAGAAGCGTCCAGAGGAGTGCACGCGACGTCTTGTTTATTTTGGGTAGGAGAGTTTCGTAACGAGGACGCGTTTGTGTATTTTTTAAGGCCCTCGAGGCCTGTGTTGCTCTATATCATGTCCACTATACATAAAACACGTTTTTTGATACCTTTCATTTTTGCATATTTCGTTAAAACCCACTTTAACATTTATTTTTTATCTCCAGAGATAGTTCAATGTTTGGCGTACGGAAGTGATTCCATAAAATAAAAAAGGGAGTAAAATGCCATTCAGACGTGATAAAGGGCTATTCGACAGGAAAATAGGGTTATTTAAGCCAACACAGCTCGGGAACGTTTTATTTAACGAGTTTTCGCACGCAGGTGCATCAATTAAAAGACAAGAAAGATGAGCAGTAGCCGTTCGTTGTATCATTGGGGTTTTTTGACAATGGTTAAATATTTTCACGGGGGTCACCCAGTTTGAGCTATTAAAATCCCCTTTTAAGCCACATAACAACAACCATATCAACAGACAAATTCCATTACCATGAGCTCCGAAATACCTGTATACACTTTTCCATTATGGAATTACTGCGGTACCATTAAAGTTTAAAAATAACGGTTTTACCGTCGTTCTTTTGATCTTTGAACAGAGAATTGGTGAATCACAGCAGAACCAGATGAGATGTATGCAAGGGAATGAATTAATTAGTTTTGGCAAATGAATTAAGTGCCACGATGTTTGGTCACGTTTTCATCAAAACGTTCTTAAAATAGAAGTCTCTAATTCTCGAACTGCTTCCTTCTTCATATCCGAAGTTATTACAGAACGTAAGATTATTTTCATCTCATGTAATTGCTAAAACTTAGATATTAACTTTTTCACCAAATTTAAGATTTTAAAACACATTTTCAAGATGCCACATTTTTGTAAGTTTCGCAGAAGAAATTCGAATTAAGTGTGTGTGTGATACAATTACATAACAAACCACGAACATATTGAACAATTATGTTAAGAACGCAAGTGTCGTCTGAACTTGAAGCTATACTAATTGTCCAATTCCAAATGGAGTCTTTAATTCCAGAAACGGGTTCGGATTTGTGATAAGGTGACCTCTCCCTCCACCACACCTATTTAATACGTCAGTAAAAACAGCATCTTACTTCATTGCATGCCTTTATTTTCTGATATTGCTAAAGCCATATTTCGGAGCCAACGTTACTGTTTAAAACGTGCATTTATTGGTATATAACAATGCCCACAGACTGCCCAGCTTCAGCCCCGGCAACATTTAGGCACACAAATAGCAAATATACTTTCTTCAAATAGTCCATTTATCCTTATCTCAGTCCATCAATAGGTTGCGGATCCCTTCCAAACAGACACTTAATTAGGGTTAAAAAATACCTCAAATTCCAATCAATCTTCATGCTTTGCTCTTTCAGTGGCAATTTCTGTAATTCCTAACGCAGCTTTGTCATATCCTACTTGGGAGCTGCTGTCAATAAATTCCATTCCGGGGATTGCCAATTGGATAAATTGGCCACTGTAGCACTTAGTCTGATATCTCTCTATGAAAGGCAAAGTGGGCAATTTTTTTTCATAATTTGTGTGTTGAAACTGATGAATTGTTTATGTTGTTATTGTATAGATTGGTCCCCGCCGCACTTATTTTGTTATCAAAAGTGCCTTTCCACTATACATTTTATTATTCATATTCTGCATGCTTCATATTTAAAAATTAATGACCCCTATATGATATAATTGTATATTTTGGCCACTATGGTACTTGGGGTTGAATTCTCTGCATAAAATATAAGATTGATGATGTTAAATCTTTGGCAGTTGACGCGTCTTAAACTAATAATATGTCTGCAAATTGCCCACTGTTATTTTGCACCAGCATTTAAGAATAGCGAATCGATTTGACATTTTGGTGACATTAATATGTGACAGTGTTGCTCGAGACCTTTTTTTATACGTGATTAATATAACTAATTTCAGAAATAACACATTGAAGTTCTTAACAAAATACTAGTATCTATAGCACAAAAGCGTGAAAGAGTAACGTCCTTGGGTCGTTAATGACAATGGGAGTGACCCCTCAATAAAGCGTTATGGTCATAACTGTTGTACATAG
This sequence comes from Lingula anatina, assembly GCF_001039355.2. The sequence goes on along the minus strand of NW_019775557.1, from coordinate 271,640 downwards.
CATCCTTGAGACATGTGTGACTTTCAGCTCGCTATTTATCTTTCGTAATCATCATTGGATGAAAGAGTAGATAGCTATTATTACTTGGTCTAAGGTGAAAATGGCAATATTTATCAGTGTTATTACTGTAGCAGGGCGAGTGTGCTATTACTTTAGTTGATATTACAGGTGTAGGTTTATACGCGTAATGTGTAATTGCCACGGTTTTATTGCAAGCATTGGAACTGGAATGAGCGACTGGATACCTATGCCCTGCGTTCAAATTGCTTCTATAAAGAATTGCCTAGATTTTGGACTTGTTAGGCGGAGGTCAGGAGACGAAGGTGCTAAACAAAAAGGGTTCATAATTCACGTTATTTGTACGGATGCACGTGTTGAAACAGCAATGCCTTAGGTCAATGGACAGGAGTTCTTATTACTTTTCCAATATACTGCAGTATCCACGGCGAAATTTGCGTTTCTTCCAAAAAAAAAAATGAATTACGAGGGAGGAAGACGTGTTCCCTTAAGCTTAACGTTACTTAGCAGTATTTAATGTGTTTCAAGTTGCATATTTATGACGGGAACGTCAATCTGAATACTTTAATTCTTAAATTCATTTCCGTGCGGAATCTGTACCGCACGTTTCCGTGTGATAATTGAAACTCCACGAGATTAAAGACTGGCGTAATATATACTTATATTTTGTGCCAGTTGGCGCAATAGGCACGCGCTTTATCTTACAGAAAAATCCACTTAGACATATGACTCCCATGGGTCTAGTCGTTATTACTTGTATCATTTTTCTTTCGGAAATGTTATTTTATGCCTGTATATCGGTAAAATGCGATTTGTCTTTGATACACAATGAATAATTTATACTCCGTCAAAGCCCAAGTTATTTGCGACAATACACTAATTGTAAATTAAACAGTTTGTATCTAATTTGGCTGATTGTTCCGAATTGGAACAAACCCAGCAGTGCATGTTATCTTAAAAAAGCAGATAAAATGTCAGTCTCTTCAATGTCTTATCAAAAGACAGCGACACGAATAAGAAAATCGTTGTGCCTATCAGCTCGCACACACGTGCTACGTTTACGTGTAATTTCGCTACTTTCTGATATCGCGTAGGACTCTCTACTGATAGTCTAGCCCGTTTCAAAGATGAAGAAAAGGTTTCTTCGAGGGTGTTCCACTAGGTTAGACTACAAGGACGCCTGTGATAGCAAAGGGTATAATTTACCAATGGCAGGGGGGATCCAGGATTATTTGAAGGAGGGGTCCGGAAAAAACAGGCCTTGGATGCAAAGTCGACCATCGCCCCCTTGGTGTGGGGTTCGGGGCCTGCTCAAGGGCCGCGAAATTTTTTTTTTTTTTTTTTTTTTTTTTGTTTCGGAGGTCAAACGGTGCCCTTTGGTACGGTTTAATACAATGATTCAGTTAGTCAAAATTCTAATTTCAAGAGGGGAAAATTGACGTGATATATTTTTCAGAAACCGAGGGGGGGGGAGGTCAGGACCCCTCTGACCCCCCTCTAAATCCGCCACTGAATGGTGATTACAATCTCGCTGGTAAAGACTGAGGTTTTGAGTAGAAGGACCGCACAAGTCAAATACATATGGTTTTCATCTCTGCCAAGGACAAATACAAGACCAAATTATCGCCGGTGTAACGAAACTGAGGATCCGTATAACAGAAAGTCCGCCCTCCATGTAGTTACAATGGTTAAGTAGGGCGAGGCTTACCTGCAGAAATAAATGGGCAGTGGACTCTCTGTCAAGTGGGGGGGGGAGGGGGGTCTATCACGTTACACCGTTGGTAGTCCTAAGGATGGAAGTACGGGGTCCATACGAAAAGTACAGGTTAGGGTTAGGCGTTGTATTGGGGTAAGTATATGGGACGAATGCCACCTACACAAAGTAATAGGGAACGGACTACGGTTCCTAGCGGATTACCATTCCTGTCACACCGGCAATTATGTTGGCTATACATGCAACGGATATTAATGTACCGTAATATGGCGGCCCTTATGTAATCGAGCCGTCCGGTAACGTCACGTCAGCAAATCTATTCATAGTCTAAGTAAATTGTCAAAGATACCAGATTTAGAGTTCCCACTGATGGCAAAAATTTACAAAGACATGCCCGAAAATATGTTGTTGTTTTTTTTAATATCTGCACTAAATTTTGATACTAGATCAGCGTTGAAGAAACCCCCTGGTCTGAGAAGGCCAATGTGAAATTAGGAATGAAATTGCATCATGTTGTTAAAACAAACGATCGCGATTGATACATGTAAGTTCCCGAGCGTGACGTTCATGACCACAGTATTGTTTCACGAAAAACTGTTTTTATTCCCCAATCTCATGCCCAACGTGTCTATCAATTAAGTATGAATGCAAACCCCAGTGGGGCATGCTTTTGGATTATTGCCTCCATAATATGTCGGACATTCTTCAATAACGATGGGATTTTATAAATTATTCAAACAAGCCCCATATATCAAAAGGTTGAAGAAAGTAGCGGATGATATTCATTGATGTCGGGATGTTTTTGGTTCGATTATATGTCAAGGTGGAGAGTTGCTGCTTTAAATGGGAAATCTCGTTTCGTGGAAACACTGAATAGCGTGTCGACTCAGACAAAATGAGTATTTAACAAATTAATCTTTTATCCCGCGGGTGAATGCTGCCGAGTTTGCTCTTAAACAGCTTATCAGTGGGTTTAAAACCATGCAAAGGTTTTACAAAGTGTTCTTTTATAGAGTTTCGATAAAAGATACAATGTATGCGAAACAAAATACATGTTATAGTAATAAACTGGTTTTAATGGAAAAGCATAGTAAATATAAAATTTATCTTCTCTGTCGCCCTTATGAGTTTAGTTATAATGTACTATCATTTTTTATGTAATGTCAGATTTGGGGTGTCTTGAGCAAAGGAAGCTTTTTATAATCGCATCAATCAAATACACAAACACGTCCTTGTCCTTCTCACTTGTCTATTACATAACCTGGTTGGAAAATAAATTATTATGACAATGGCACCCAAGTGTGAAGGTACAGGTAGTTAATGAGAAAGCCCAGGCACTTCTGAACAGGCACATCTGTTCACTTATTCATTTCCGAGAATACCATACATATTTTAATGAGGTTCTGATCTAGGGATTGAGCTGGTCACTGGGGGGGTCTGGATTTGGTTCGCATATAACCAGCCAACTGATGCGTGGAGTAGCATTACCATGCTGAAACATAAATGAATGATCAAGGTCATGGGTATTCTTAGTATTCCTGAAGATTCCTTTAGAGTACTTGGATGCAATGGTCTGTGTTAAGGTTCCAGTTGACCATTGCCAGCTCGCTTACTCCACTGTAGCCAATACACCCTATGTATGACGTATGTGGGGTGCGTCCTTTCGACCAGAGGCGTAAAATTGCGAAGATACTTCCTACCAGCTGTTCTCCAAACCCGTACGCGTCCATAACTTTTGGCAACTCTGAGCTTGATTGCTTCTGAGAACAATATAAATGCCCAGTTATGGGCTGGTGTCCAGGCCAGAGTTCCGGTACAGCATCCAGCTCGAAGTAGACGGTTCCTGGCGAGGATCCCTGGTCTCCTAACAGAAATCCTGCCAACATAACGGCGACTGTGTAGACGTCTTCTGGCGGTAAGCTCTTGGTGTGCCCTGTTCTTTTGAAATGTTGCAGTCTACTTCCTTAATGTCATGAAACATTTTCTACGAAGATTGCGTATTTACATTCTCTTTTCTCTGGGCGTGGTTTCCGTTGGTTTGCCTTACCCAGGCAATTTTGCCCATCTGCCTGTTTGGGTATAACGTTGTCTATCCCTCTGAATGGTTCTCTTGGAGCCACCCAGCCTTCTGGGAATTAGGCGAACCAAAACTCCCTCCTATGTCAATCGCATGGTAAAAATGTATCTCTCTCGCTCATATTAAAAAGTAATTGGTGTTGGGGCATTTTAATGGTTACGCTAGGTAGGTTAAACTCACACTCACACTCACATCCCGAAGTTACACAATGATGGGTTGCCTAGTTGTTATGTAATAGTGAAATTAAAACTATGGGTAGCCTTGTAGCAATGTACATAATTGCTGAAGGGGCGACGGTTTTTGGTAGAGAGCGTGCATGTGCATATACACTGATGGTAGTCCGAACAATGGCAATGAAAGCAAAATAACTGTACTGTCAACCTCACCGAGTCCTGCAAACTCTAGATAACAGACATTACAACAAAAACGGCAACAAGGTGACTTATTGTCAAAGCAATTAACCTTATGTAGTTTATCCATAAAATGTTTTATTTTTATTATTATTATTTTTTTTTTTTTATTATTATTATTTTTTTTTTGGTATGAGAACCCATGGATCTTATGGTATAAGGTTAAAACAATTGCGAAATTGCAAATAGCAGACTTTTAAAAAATACCACAGGGGCAGCTGTTACAAAAATATCAACGTTAATTTGCTGTTCGACATTTTCATGGGTTGTCCTACTTTCGTCTTAAGTAATATAATCTTTGACGTTGTTTATAACAGTCAAGGCCGAAGGATTTTACGAATTATTGAGGATTGGATAGAGGAAAGCGGATTGGAGAGGCTAAACCCTTGACTTATACGCTTGGCATGTCTGATATTACATAAACAAACCTCTGATCCCAATCGTATGTGTCGATAGCTAGTGCCCTTGACATTTTTACAGCCTTGAGGTGACACACCTTAGAACGCTGTTATGGTCACTGCTTAGCTAAGGAGGTACTTAAACTCGCTGACCGACAACTAACAAAGTGTGAAATAATCAACTGATTGCGTTAAAAGCTTTGGCGATTTGAAAATTTGAAATACCTTGGGAGATTTGAAAAAAGGGCCCTATTGAATATTTCGAAAACCGTGTCAAAAAACAACAGTGCAAAACATTTGGCAAGTGGCCGTTGGGGCATTCCTCAAGGTGACAATCTTGTGCATCACAAATTTTGTGTAATATATTTGCACAATTAATTTTCATCATTTTATACAATAGAAGCTTTCAATATGGAAAGGAATCTACAGATCTTTTTGAAAAGTGTCCGAAAACAGTTGTAATAGATTGTAAACCAAAAGCGTGCGTCAATGAAATGGCTCAAATGTTCACTATGATTATGACTGTTTTGGTGGCATCTTATACTAGTACGTCTTTGAGAAACTGCAATAATCAAAGCCTGTGAAATAACGTAATAATAGAATGGAATAGTGCTAAAATGGTATAACTGGTTAGATACATTGAACTGTTCATTGATATGTGAGCAGACGCCACATTTTTATAGCACGTTTGACTGGTTACATACAATTATTATGTTTATAATTTTATGAGAGAACAGTTTCATTAAAAAAGAAAAACAGTAATTTGAATTTATAATTTTATATTATAAAATGCCAGATACATTGAACAGACCAAGAGAAGCTCTACCTGGAATCATAACGGTTAGCTAATTCTGAGCCAGTGAAATATGGAATGGTAATATTCTAGATGCACATGACAATGTCACTCAAAACACAGTAATAAATCACTTCAAAACATTTCAGACGCTTCCTTCGATTACGGAGCTTTCCACCGGAATATTTCTATTTGATCTCATTTCTGATTTATTCGTTTTCTCCATCAATGGAACAAGAAACAATCAATAATGTGTTTTTCATTTCGCTTAAGTGTGCGTTGTGTGCGTTTCGATTAAGCTCGGTCCCTAATTAATCATAAATGCCGCGGTAAAACAAGCGTTAAAGCAAGTATATGAAAAGTGAGCCACACGATCTCTGATGCGAATACTCCTAACGATTGCCATTGTCAAGGAACGTGGAAAAGATTAAGCCAAATATTCGATGTGTTCAATTATATTTTTGATGGATAAAGTTTTTGCTAATCACAACACTAGCAACGACAAAAACTGACAAACTTCACAGACTTTGTTAACAATATAAATGAGTGTACGTGAATATATACCGATACTTGTACAATGTATATCAAGCATTTTCCAAAGTTCTTATATTTCCACAATACCATGCTGACATACTTTCTACCCAGGATCCTTTTAGATGTTACAAAATTGTCTGAAGGGCGCCAACCAATTCTGCAACAGCTTCATGTAGATGGGTCTCTTATAGATAGAAACATAAACGTACGTTTTAAGACCTTTTTCTTTTCTTGTCAGAAATCGTAACTGCATCACCAACACAACTAGAAATAATAATAATAATTATTATTATTATTATTATTATTATTTATTTGAAGTCTAAAGGCCAAAAATTTGGCCGCCTTGCATAAGAACCAAAGCACGATAGCCAATCGGACGGTTTACATTCACGAGATGTCTGTTATGTCTGTGCATCGCGTCTGGCTATTTTAGGTGTCACTAATCCCTCAGAAAATACTTACGCCTAATCTAATTGCACCATTTATCGAACTTTATGTCTTCATCAGTTTCTGAGAAATTGAACAGGGATTTCAGCCCAAAAGTACCGTGTGTTAAGTTAAATCCTTAATTGGCTTATTTTTGTCACGATTTCCTGGTATATGCATATTGCTACATGAAGATAAGTATTTGTTTTCTTTCTTTCATTTTTATTTCAGAAACCGATCTCGTATTTAAAGAGTGAGAACTTTATGATGCACGGATATGTTAGAAAAAATACATCTACTTTGATCTGTCAATCCAAGAATAATCAGGTAGGAAGTTTATTGTCTCAAACAGCATGTTTCAGAATTAAAGAGATAATTTTAATACATCTACATGCTATTCACTTTCACTTGCCAAATTGCATATGGTTAGCGGCGTTACGTGACATAAAAATCATTGCTATACGAGACAGGAGATCACGAGACGAGAGTTCCGCACGAATACCGGAGACTTTCATTTAAATTATCTATCATGCTACCCGTTCTATGGTGACAAGTATCTTGACGAGGAAAAAGTCACGTATTTCAGCTTATGTCATCACTGATTTTGGAGACCATTAGCGGTATTTTGGTATTGAAAGCATTACTGTGGACTCTAAAAAGTAGTTACGTATATCTGCCACTAATACCTGATCATCTGGATGTGGTTTTACGGCATTTAATACGGCGATTTTTTTATTGCAGCTAAGTCAATATTTTGTAGGAATTAGAAAGGTTATTCACTGTAACTAGGGCGATATTATTTAGTTACTAAGGTGTGTTGTGTTGTATATTTTGTCCTCGATATATTGGTGACCTTTGACCTAGATGACAGGAAAGTCAGTCCGCTGGGAACCGGTATCTGTGTCCCGTTTCTTTGTTCATATTGGATTTGTCCCATATACTGACCCCGATGCTGTGGCGAACCCTAACCTTTCCTCAGCACATGGAAGCCCGGACTTCCATTTTTAGGACTACCATACCTGTCACAAAGTTTCACAAATATGCTTAAATACAAGTTGTTCTTGCATGTGTCCATAACAAAAAACTTGCCAGGCACATGTACATGTATATAGGTATGTTTAAGACGTAAAATTGGTTTATGTAACTATCTCGAATCTATCTCAGTTCAGCGGGTCCTGTTACAAAACTGATTGCTCCATGGTGGATTACATATGCAGCTTAATCTGTAATATTCACAAACAGTGGTGTTGCGTTGGCTTAAAGAGATGATACGCTAAAATACTTAATTATGACGCACGTTGGGTGCTTTCCATGCCTTACAAAGCATTGGTATTAGGGTATTTGCTTAAGCGCATTTTCAGGTGGGTCAAGTTGACCTACGTTAAAAGTCGGACATTTTAGTACACTTGTGAAGATTCTTTTGTCTATAGCTACATATATTTGTCTGATCTTACAATTTTAGTGGTTTTATAAGACAGGTTATTGTAGGCAAACATGCCATGTTATAACCTGTTGACTTGTGAAAAATTGGTCATGGTATTGTTATACCATTTAGACATTAGGGATACGAGCTGGAATGTATGCATTGAGCATGTAAACGGCCCTGGCTTCCATTTCTACGATTACCATTCCTGTCAGATTGGTTTCACAAATATGCTTAAAACACAAGTTGTTCTTGCATGTATCTATAAGAACAACTTGTTATATACATGTATATTGTACATGTACATTATAGCAACTGTATGGTGGAAAAAAAGTCACTGGTTGAGGGTACCGTATAAAAATTGTACGTGAAATTTTGCGGGAACATCCAAACTGTGGAACATGTTCTGTATCGCCGCCCGTTCAAAGCCGGCTTAAGATAGAAATTCACCAACATGGAGTTCAGATCAGTTACAGCTTTTGGGGCAAACAAATTTACCCGTGATATATGTAAATATTGTTATCTATCCAATTCAATTTTGACTGCTTTACTTGCTGAAAGTGAATATATGTTTTCTTCATTTCTTGTGCTTCTGCTCACAATTCACAACAAATAAAATGCCTATGTATCTATAGTATATGGGTACATGTGATGTTTAACACGTGCAACCGGTTAATGTAACTTATGTAAGTATCTTAATCCTAAATCGGGTCAATGAGTCTTGTTACAAAACTGACCGTTCACTGGTGGATTACACACAGCTTATACTGTTACCCTCAGAAACTGTGGCTTAAAGAGATGACACGCTTTACTTGGGTGTTTTCGGTTCCTTATAAAACATTGGTATTTGGGTTGTTGCTTGAACACATATGTAAATTTCCAGGTGGGTCAATTTGACCGGCTATATAAATCGAACAATTGATTGGGTTATGTAAGACAGATAATTAGAGGCATACATACTATGTTATAACCATTCTGTTCACGTGTGGAAAACCGTCACAGTATTTTAATACCATTTAAACACTTGCAAATATTTAACATTGTACTACTTTTGGAG
>NW_019775557.1:229782-261358 GCF_001039355.2 Lingula anatina | reverse complement strand
CCCCCCCCCCCAAACACACACACACACTTGATACAAGGATCCTAGATCCACTGCTGTATTAGTATATGTATGTTGGTATACATATATATATGTAAGAGGAAATTGTATCATACATGCGCGTAGGTATTGTACATAAAAAAGCTAAAAACGCAAGAACGTAACCCAGCATAATCCAGACTGCTTTGCTTTACTTCAATTTCCCTATCAGCATAATGAAACGCGGATTAATTTAACGTCTACCATTAAATTGGCATAGTAATGACACCCATAGGAGAGGAAGCACCGTTTTATAGCTGTATAATTGGAAACGATATTTTGATTGTTGAGTAAAATCTCCATTTGCACTCCAAATGCTTATCCAGATTTGTTAATCGCACATACAGGTAGTCACTCCAGAGTGGGATAGAGCACCGAGGCGACCTTATGTCCAAAGCTTCACCCGCAGAGGCAGGTTATACAGACATATACGTATATAACCGTGAATTTCTGAAATGTGTCTTCTTGAGTCTCCTTGTATTCTATTGTCAGTTTTTAGCCACTTATTAGAACCTGCTTGTATCGCGCTTGTATAAAAATTAATAATTGATAATTGAAATGGTCTCTTCCAGTTCTTTTTTTTTTTTTTTTTTTTGTTTTTTAGCAACTAACAATATCCGCACCATTGCGACTCTTGTTCCTCCGATTGCATTTTGTTACAGTTCGAACTTATAAAGCGATATCCGTTAGAACCTCTTCTTTACGTATTAATAAAGACAATCATCAACGTTTTGTAATTATCAGGAAATGCGTGGGGAATATTACAACGTAAAGCTACTTACGCGTGCTTTTGATCGGATTTATTTTAACAATGCATCCCTTCACAAGGAAATGCATTCGGCATTATTAGCGGTTTTGTTACCAGTAAATTATCCTCTCTATACCTGCACCCATTAGCTTCACCCTGTTTTACCCGTTTTTACTTGCACAACCGTCCATACGCTTCAACACACACCACCACAAAGAGAAAAAGGTTCATTTTACGAACATAATCCTTTCGCTTTTCCTCTATATGCAAATTATTCCCCGACCACAATTCCCGCACCGTAACTAAGGCAACATTTTAAAAATATTCATTTTTTCCAAGGAGACTGAAATAAAAGTTCAGTTACCAAGAGACCCGAGAGTCCAAATCCAGCGTGCAACGAGGCCGTTCACATTCACACAAACCAGATTGGTCCAAATTTGGTCGTGGAGAATGGCGTCAACGGTCCATTTGTTGATGCAGATTGACCCTATACGCCGTTATCACTAATTTTGTCAGTAAACTTTAACCAAAATGCACCTAATTTGATTACAGTGAACGTTTCCGCCAAAAACACATCGCGCCGCCCACCTGACTTTTTAAATATCCTCCTCCGGAAGTTGTTCTTTAACTGATTTTTTCCAAAGTGGTAAGGGCCACGTGGGTTTTGACTGAAGGAAACCTGAAAATCATTGGCCGAGTTACTTGCTTTTTAATTTGCTGAGCCGTAATCAAGATCGATTTGAGGTCCCTTTGAAATTAGTGTGAACGCGCTTTTCGCCAGGGAATGAATATGGAAAACAAGTACGAGCGATAACCCAAACTGGAGTTGAACTTAATCATCCCTTTTTTTGATTAATAACGTCTTTTTAGAGCTTTGGTACTAAGACGCGCTCGGAATCTCCCAGATGAAAAATGAGCCGCTAGATGCAGAGACGTGTCATTATGGAGAAAAATGCTCAAAACGCCTTGAGAGGCTCTGGGAGTAATTATACGATAAAGACCGCGCGTCTAATGCATAAAGAATACCGTTGTGAGCTTTGAAGACTTTATCGTAGGACAGACGTAGGTTGAGAATGGCCAGAGACTCGTAGTAGCAATACCGGGAGGCAATACGTGAATGCTGTACAGCATCGTGGACAAAGGAGCTGTCTTTTTTTTTTTTAGCTCCATCATCAAAGCAGTGCGCTTGCGGACAGGAGGTTAAGAGACGCGTGGGAGACGCCTGGTGACAGCGCGGAGAACTGATGTGGTATTTGTGATTTGTTAGCAAAAAAAGCAGCATCCTGTTTGAAGGTTCTTCTGCAGAGGTTTTGATGTGGTGAGTTTGCTTGACGTTGATTTCTGAGGGATCTTTTTGGTTATGCAACGAAAAAGCCTCGTCTGAAGGACTTACCTTTTTCAGGGAGTCAATCGGACTGAAAAAAAAAAAACAAATGGACATAGTTGAAACCCCCGCGAAGAACTCCTGCAGCCGCATGTTGTAGGCAGATGTGACTTTGCCTGAAAACCAAACACTCAAAGAAAAATATATTGAACAGTGTGCAGCCCGTGTACTGTTAAATATACCGGTACTTACGTACAGTCGTTCTTTTTTTTCCTCGCGCTAAAGTGACAGAGGAACGACTTGTAAATCGATGTGACGAGTACATAACGATGTGTGAAGATTGACTTCGCTGTTTCCTGGGAGAGACGCCCAGCTTTCGGACAAAAGGATACGGGTGACAGTCACACAGTATGACAGACTCAGTGCATCATATCCGCTGACAACGTTTGCCTTTTAGCAAAATCAAAATCGCACACCGATGTACCAGTCTAACTTAGTTCGTTGCATGTAACACCATGGCACCTGGGGGTCATGTTGGATTATATATTTACACTTTTCTCGATCGTTGAAGATATCTGAACATCACTGACAACATTGCTTGCGTCAGAGGAGAAGGCAGGTGTTTTATTTTATCGTAACGCAGAATCTGAGAGTGACGAGAAGAATCCTGGAATCGTTTGTGCCAGACAAAAGCAAACAAACGAATGCTTAAGATAGATATCTTTAAAAGAAAAAAGTAAGGGGACGATCGAGCACCGTTAGTGAACTTATAAAATTTTATTACATCGGTAACAGGCAATAAGGCTGAAATCTAACAACCAAACTGGTAAACCTCATTGACTTGCGGAGAGAAATAAGGATACAACTATACCAATGAGGCTTTCACCAAAAGCGTCCGGGGATGCACGTGCAGCTTTTGTTAACAAATGCGAAGGTGAGATAAGATTGCTATTCCTCAGTCTCTTAATGTCTCGATAAACAGGATAAAAATTAGAACTCTAATGTTGGTTCCAAGCGCGTAATTGTTGCATCAGTTTTCAAATGAACCTAGTTTTATTTTTCATTTTTATTTCATTTGGCCATAAAATCAAAACAAAAAGATACTATTTATCACATCAATGATGATATTAGCTGTTGATTGAAGAAAAACTTCTTTATTTTTATTACATAACACCACCGACGAAATTCTTCTCTGTGTATTTACCTTGCTGTTGTGTGTTGGGAGCTATTGAATTCAAAACTATTACCTAGTTTGAAAATAAGACACTTGTGGAGCCGATTGTAGGGGATTCATTTCAAAACCGGATGTGTTATCAGATATTTTATGAAACAGCAAAACAAATAGTCTTAAAGTTGCAATAAACGCTGTCTGTGGATTTCTTATGAAACGTTAATGAAATAAATACGGAGGAGCATTATCACTAGTGCCAGTAGTTGCCAATTAACAAAGCTATCTATCCGCTAATCAGACTTCACTGCACCCGGTAATTGTTAACGTCCTTGACACTGTACGCGATAACACCTTGTTTTGGTCTGGACTTGAAAGAATTACGTAACAAAAAAATAGTTCAATAACACATAAATGGACGCTACAGAGGTTTCTTAAATAGGGCTCGTGCGCATGGCAAACATCTTCTGGAAATAAGAACTTGCATAGACGCAGCTTTATACATGTATTAGGAAGGAGTGCAGTAGACAGTATAAGACATTATACATATTCATTTTCCTATTTTTTTCTATTTCATTTATCACTGAACCGTGATGATTTTTATAGTTCGGGAATTTTTCACTAATTTCGAAAATTGAAAATAAAAACAAAAAAATGGATAGATATATATATTTCCAAAGTTCTATTTGTTAATTACTCCTGATGATAAGAAAGTGAAGCTTCAACGATTTGAGTCTTAGTTTGCTTTGAGTAAGGAGTTTTTATGCCGTATAAGGATGATCGGAAAACGCCTAGACTATTGAGGGGATACAGTATGTAATTACCGGCCACGCCGGTAATATAGGACTTCTTCAGGCGGTCTGGAGTTCATGAGAATGTCTCGTTAAAGGACATATATGCACTTTGACGTCAAAATCAGCCTTAAAAAATGGAGACAATGTAAGGTATCAAATATTCCGTAAGATCACGTTGGTATATTATACAATTGATCTACTTATTCCGCACATTTTGAAATCTTATTTATTTTTATCAGAACTGGTGCTGCCTGTGTGTTATTGAATGTAAACTATCAGTATATATATATATATAAAGGCTATAGCCACCTGAAAACAAAAATAGTGTAATTCCGTCAGAAATAGTAATTGAAATTCATCGATTTTATAACATATCCACTTAAAATATCTAATCATTGTATCATCCAAACATTTTCCATTTGCTGTTATTATTAAATAAACCGTGATGAGATGCCATTGTCGAAAAAGATTCAAATAAACTGCATCCAACAAATAGCTATGACCGCATTCACAACCAGTTGATCCGGGAACTAACCGAACCGCGGATCGAATATGGCCGACCCACTAGAGAGTTTGCCGCATAGTCCCTAATGCACATTGGATACATTCCCCGCAGGGATTATGCGGCAAGTTTTCCAGTGGGTCAGCCATATTTGATCCGGGGATCTGTTAGTCCGCGGATCAACTTTGGTTGTGTATACGGCCTATGAAGTGCACTTTTATATTTACCTGTATATCTGAATTCAACTCGACTTCCTGTCATCTTGGAGTTTCTAAATTTATTGCACTTATTAAGTCATTCCAGTAAGCAGTTTTGGTTTCTAAATTAATCCCGTTTGATTTCCCTTCCCCAGGTGAACGGATAGATAAGCCTTTCATTATTGTTTATGGTTCGGAACAGGAACCGCGCAAATAACATCATTATGAACAACACGCATTCGACCGAACATTCATTCGTGTCTTCCCGTCGGAGCGGCCTGGTTGATCTTAACCTTTTATAAATATATCTAAAACCAGCCAAGTCGCGGCAGATCCAAGAATTGAAGACAGGTTATAAAATTCCAGTAATTCGAACACGCTATTTTTCAATTAACACTACATGTGCATGTAGCATGGTGAAAGCGCACTGTATGTTATTTTTAAGCTGAAGTGACTTTCGATATAAAAAAATGTGATATGTAAAGAAATATATAAATACATAAAACGCAGGATAAAAAAATGACTGCATATCGATTCCCAGTGTGTACGTGCAAAAATAACCACCCCGCCTGTGTTCTATTTGCAGATTGGTTTCCACGGATCACGGACACGCAGCCTCTGTTATTTCCCGTTTCCCAGTTATTTCTGAACAGTGAAGATCCGCAAAAATCGGCGCCGGTGGTGAGGGGAGCACACGCAGTGCGCTGAGACTGGCACAGGTAAATCGAAGGTGACCGTGCACAGTAAGCAAACTTGAACGGGACAATTTCCTCGGCATACAGAAAAAAATTAGCTGGTAACGCATTTCTGTCGGTCACAAGCTGTAGTAGCGAACGACGAGTGCCTTTTTTTAACATCCGCCAAGGATAGACCGGGCTGGATCTTGATGTTACAAAAATAAAGTGAACAAGTTGCCGACAGGTTGCCGACAAGATAAAAAGAGTGAAATTCATCCACGGAGAATACGATACGCGCAGAAGCCATACCAGCACAAGGAGAGGAGTTTTTATGGCTGTAAGTCGACCGACCCGAATTGGAGTTGTCTGTAGCTACTGCCTCGTATTTATGAATTAGCGAAGACGACAGGGATCTAGGACTGAGAAACAGGTTACATGTACGTTGGTCCACATTCTATATAAACAAAAACAAACCATCCTATTGTGCAAAGCTCCTGGAATGTTTATACCCCACGGCCAGTTTGGTACGTAACACCTCGTGCAGTCATAGGTACGTTAATCAGATTGATTAGATCTATTTGGAATCAAGGGCGTAAATCATACAGCAAATTATTTCTTGAATTTACCTTAGATATTCTCATTAATAATACTGTTGGATTTTTTGCACCAGTCCAGCAGCCAGTTTATCTGAAGGGTGACCTACATTGGGAGTTATCTTATATAATTGATTTTCGATACCTACATACATTAAGAGGTGCGATGACGACAAGGAAATAGAAGAAAAAAAAGAAGCGATGCCATTGTAAATGAGTCACATACAAACGGCGTATATTTGTTTCAAGCACTTAATTAATAAAATATGATGACTGACGGCTCCTGTTTCACTTCAATTTGTACATCAGATCCACTTGTAGAACAGAAAATGTGAATATTGCCTTTGGCTGAGCAAAAAAAGACGTGTCGCAGACCATACAAGTTGACTGAAATAGATTCTGAGGACCTTCGACACCAAAGCCTTAAACTTTTTCTGGATTTTTTTCCCTAAGAGATCCTACCATGAATTGTGAAAAGGGGGCAGTGAGCCTGTGAAAGCTGTGGATACGTGTTCCCCACGAAACGATTATCACATATCGTGATCAATATGTGGGTAAAGTGTAAAATGACACAGCGTGAAGTGACGTTTCATTGTCATTATCACCCTCGGGGGTTGGGGATGCACTGAAAGCAGGGACAGAAATCCTGGAAAAACCACGGGATAGGAGAATAGCACTCTACGCTGAATGCTTCCGGGTCTGTGAAAACAGGATGATATCATTAACGAATATAAGAATATACCAATCAAAGTCTATATATTAATTTGAAACCAACTTACCTCTGTTGAACCTGACATGAACATTTATACACGGAGGATTATTCAGAAAAGGACAGATAAAGACTTCGACCTTTCAGGTGCGGAGAAAAACTGAATTCTGCAGGGTGTTTCGTGCTGTTGGTGGAAGGCTGTGGGCATACGGGGATTTAACAGGTAGGGACGGAATTAAAGCCATGAGAATTTTGATTAAAGGTATGTTATTCCGGCTTTTCCCGCCAAATCAAATTAATATTTTTTCTAGTCATTTCTTGACCTCGACGTTGTATTCCGTTTTTAATTAATGTAAAAGTTTTGTTTTAAATGTGTCCCGTACCGTTCAGACTGCCTTGACTCCCCGTATATTTCAAAAGGAATTTTTGACATCAGGTATTTTTATTTAAGGAACCGGTTTAATCATTTCATAAGAATAAATTGGGAAAGATATTAAGGTACCTTTGCAGCATATGTACACACATGTAAAATATGCCTTTTAGATAGTTTAAAACCCGGAGTGTATACAATTGTGAAGCACTTGCCATTCAGAGTTTCGTCTGAATACCGCTGCCAGGTTGTTCCCGTGGAGCATACCATTGTGAGGCAATGTACATATATGCCTTGGCGTGATCTCGAAGATTAATAGTTATCTATTAGTAGTATACAACTTTATCCGTGCAACTTTATCCGTGCATCCGTGTATGCGTGCTTGATTAGTGTTAAAATTAAAGTACATTTCTTTATGTCATCCTCATGTCATCAGACATACAATATGAATTGAACCATTTCTTTTGTTCCTGGTTTATGGGCGGACCAGAGACTTGACAAATCCAAAGATTTACCAGTGCATGATATTTGATGTCAAAACAATACCGGTAGATGTAATGTTTTTTTAATCCACTTCTCTACATTATAGTACCTAAATGCCACTCCGCTTCAAAAGTGCATTTCAAGTTGAGTTCTTGACTCGTAACCCATTAGATGTTAAATACTTTCCAGAAATAAAAACATTATTGTGATTACGATTGCCAGGTTTAAAAGGCAAGAGGGCAGCCAATTTGCATTTTGGTCGTTTCCATAATTGAAAAATACGCAAATCCAGTGATTTGTTGAATACAGTGAACATGCACAATCTACGAGTCAAAACAGATTTGCTTATTTTTATCGATATTCATAATGACTGCAAGACGCATTGTTGATTTCTGGCCAACGTTAGGATTATCTGAACATTAGCTTCTTCGCCAAGCATACCGTTACTCGGTCAATAGAAACATCGCCTACTACAACTATTTTTCTTTTATAACAGAAATATTTAGAGCCTAACTCGCAGATCTTTATCAATATAATGTGGTGTTCATTCATTACAAATAGCTTAATAGTTTATACTAGTACACACACATTATTATATACTTGTTGAATAACATTAACTTTACACTTGATGGCTTTTGTGTGTCAGAATAGCGACATGTGCGTGGCACGTGCATCTCTCCGAAATAATCACGTAAACACTTGGCAACAAAATGAAAGCAGGACATATTGTTGGGCAGTAACGTTCATGTACCTAACACCACATCCAACTCATATACGTATACACTGTAAATACACATACATATACAAACGCAGTCTGTAGATAATAATATGATTTATTAAGAGTATAAAAACATTTTAAAAAATCAACAAAATTGACAGCACAAACCATCTTAAGATGAATTTTTTCATAAATAAGACCGTTTAAGAGATAAATGTAAATTAAAATTCAATACATAAAATCTTTTGTCATAGGAAATTGGACTATTTAAAGTAATATCGCTTAAAAAGCAAAGCCTTAAGTTCTTAGTAGTTAGAAATGGACTCTAGGTTTACTATCGGCGAGTGGATTGTGGGTGGATTTTTTGTTTTTTGGTTGGTTTGTTTGTTTGCATAATTATTTGTGGGTAGCTATGGCTACGAATGCTTTTTTATTGTTTTCTTTTTTTAAGTCTTATTTATTTTTTCTTGTGTATTTAATTTTTTATGACATCATTTTCTTTGTTTTTGAAAATCTCATCTTGTTTGTTTTGACTTTCAGTCGCGTCTCACCTTATAGGTAATAGTGCGCTTGCACTGAAGTTTGTTTCCGTGCATTGTTAGGTTGTTTCATTAAGCGGCCATACAAGCTTAGGCACGACTTTTTGAGTTCAAGCGTATTTGAGTATTAAATATTGGCTATGTCCACTTCGTGCCTTAGCTTGTATGGCCGCTTAATGAAACAACCTAACAATGCACGGAAACAAACTTCAGTGCAAGCGCACTATTACCTATAAGGTGAGACGCGACTGAAAATCAAAGCAGACAAGATGAGATTTTCAAAAACAAAGAAAATGATGTAATAAAAAAATTAAATACACAAGTAAAAATAAATAAGACTTAAAAAAAGAAAACAATAAAAAAGCGTTCGTAGCCATAGCTACCCCCCCCCCAAAAAAAGTATGCAAACAAACAAACCAACAAAAAACAAAAACAAAAAACAAAAACAAAAAAAAAAAAAAAACAATCAAACAAACAATCCACCCATAATCCATCCACCGATAGCAAACCTGGTGTCCATTTCTAACTACTGTTCTTTTTGGAAGTTCCCTGGTTGTATAAGTTTTCTTAGATAAAAAGTAGATGGGTGAATTGTTTCATTCGGCAGGGGCTGCTTTTGTAGGGGATTGGTCACCATACAACGCATGTTATCACCCTTGCACGCCAAGATTTAGGATAACTTGAGTGGAGTTTGGGCTTGGTGTGAAAAACAAGGGTGTAACTTCATAAAAGATACTAAAATTTTGAATAATCTAACAGCTCTTGGAACATGTTTCATCAGTATGCGAGATAGATTCATATGATATAGCTTTTGCACACGTACAACACGTTAAGTGTTTCGAGCGAAAAAAATTCACAGTGTTCATAGAGCATTTCTCTGCTTGTTAACAAGGCAAGCTGTCGGTCAAGTATGGGGAAAATGAGATACGAGGCCGCTGGTTAACTCGTCTACCTCTTCCACGGCTCGAAGCGCTTCCTCTTACAAAGGTGAAACATAAGTAAAATAGCATGGGTCGTGTGAGAGATAATACTCTGTCTACCAAGCGATACCTACCAGAACACCTTAAGCGTATGGGAGGTATTCAATGCATATATCGCAAGGTGGCAGCGTATTCTTTGACATGTAGGTACATACATACGAGAGAAAGTACTCGTATTTCACTGGAAAACACCCCTAAAACCAAATAAAGCGTGTATCGCCATGGTCACATAACATCTCTTGGTATGTATATTGGTTGACAAAAATACTCGACGGAAAAGGAACGAAACGTAAAAATCACGGTTTATAATTATATATATGTTTGTTGTTATTTTCGATTCTAAATCAGTGTAAGTATACAATGCTGCAAAAAGAATTTCAAGTGCGCAGTCTTTCATTCTGTTAAAGCTATTTTCTATCCACCTTTAACTTTGTTACTTGATCACTATTGTAAAAAAAGTAGCCAATCGTGGATATCTTTCCAATGCCAAGGTAATAGTTATGGCATTTCAAGTTTTACCTCAATTTATATACGTCTACCTCTTAAATCAAGACTTGTTTAGTTAAGATGTAAACTTTAGGCTCTATTACAAATAGGGTATGCTTTTAGTTTTAGTCTTAGTCTCAGTCAACACCAACAAACCTTTTTTCGTATTTACAACTTTAAAAGTAACAGTTACCTTACACGCCCACTCCAAGTACTGTGCACGATGAATACTCTTAGTGTTTTTTTATTGTGAGCAGTAAAGGGGCGCCACATTTCGTGCATCTGCCCTGTTTAAAGCCGCCCTCTTGTACTCGTGAACCATCTTGTACGACTATTAAAGCCATTCCCCGTGCAAAGGTGAAAGGGACATAAGGTTCTCCTCAGAATAGGCTAATATATAAACACTAAGACTGAGGTAAAGAAAAAACGCTTTCTTTTCGTTGTAAATAAATACTCTGTTGCACCTTTCCCACTGTAATGTGTTTATCAACAAGACTATGTATTGGAAGATCTTTAAAACAATTTCTGCCCCAAAGCCGTGCCTCGTTGCAGACGACAAACTAAGAAAAAAAATAAAAACCCAGCATGCCTTACTACAAGCAAACGCAACTAAATGTGAGGTGAAACATGCACAATTCATATGGTTGGATTTTCTAGCGTTTCGTAAAATACAGAATAGGCCTATCTAGTGTATTATACGATCTTAAGAGTACGTTGAAAACTAGAGGCGTGTTAACCTGTTAAACTGATTGCATTTAGAGCTACCCCCCCCCCCCGGGGTTGGATCGATCAACGAAGACAGACAGTTTCAATGGGAATGAGTCCTTTGCTTTAAAAAGGGTGTTTATTGCTTACAACGAGTTGTACATAGCAGGATAGTGTAATTAAATGCTGTCATTAAAACTTCATTGGATGCTTTTGTAATTAATACACGACTTGCATTTCTAAATTATTATTTTCTTTGCTGAAAAGTGTTATTCCAAAAATGTGAACGTTTGAGTCGCGTCATACGCTTCGTGTGTTATTTGCGCCCACTGCCTCCCCCCCCCAAGGTCCACCATTCCCAAAGTATAAGCACGTTCACAGTCAAGTTAGGCCGATCTACCTCAATACTTACTTACTACTGTATATGTATGTACCTAATGCACACTTTTATTTTGTTTTATCAGAACTGTCGGAACAAACCCCACGATGACGTTAAAAGCCGTCAACGAGGTCCACGAGTCCATGCCGGTGGCGACCGTACAACAGCTGTACGCCACCCTCACCATGCTGAGCTTCATCTCCGTGACGGGGACAGCCGGGAATGCCTTGGTGCTCTACGTGTTTGGACGCAATTACGAGCGGTCCAGCGCTCGGATTTTCATCCTCACCCTCGCCCTTCTCGACTTGTTCACATGTTCCGTGATCGTGCCGTTTACCATAGCTATGGAGTGGGTGGAGTTCACGCTGTACTCAGACTTCCTGTGTAAGCTGTACCATTTCTTTGTCACCTCCACCGTGCCTCTGAGTGCGTTCGTCATGGCAGCCATTGCTGTGGACAGGTGCCTGTGTATCTGCCGGCCGTACAAAGTGAAGTCGAATATAACTCAGGTCAAGTTCGCCATTTTCGGCTTGTCTGTTCTTGCCGCCATTTTGGGCCTTCTTGTCGCCATGTGCTACGGCTCCGCTACGCCAGAAGAAGAGGAGAGTTCGGAACAAAGCCTCAATGGCACCCTTCCCGTTGAATGGAATCGCGGCAACGGCTCTGTATATACCGGGATGGAGTTGCCTTGGATTTCCGCCACTAATAGTCAAAGGAACTCATCGGTCAGCGACGCTCAAGACAGCGCGATGGCAAGGACGAATGAAACGATCAGCTTGGAAGGACGATGCATTCCAGTCGACAAAATTCTGGGGTTTGATTTTCGTCATAAATATCGTTATGTACACTCTGTGATGTATTTTGTGGCTTTTTCTGTCATTGTCATTATGTATTCAATCCTGTACGTTAATGTCCGTAAATATCATCGGCGAAAGTCGGCACTGATCGGAAGCAGTAAAGCACGGGCGCTGTTTGCCAAGAGGCGGCAAAGCGAAGATTGGCGTAGCATAGCGCCATCTACAACGTTTGGACGCGAAACACGCGGTGCTATCACCACGGCGACCATCGTCGAAGAAAATCTCAAGGCCAGCCCTGATCGCCAAAGCATTGAGATGAAACCGTTGTTCGAGGACAGCCAGGAAAACGACGACAACGACAACATCCCAGCAAATGAGCAATCATCAATGGTAAATGGAAGTAGTAGTAGCAGCGGCACCAGTGGCAAACCGAAACCCAGCGTCAGCTTTTCAGATATCTTAAGCAATTGCGAAGATAACGGTGCCGAGCGAAATGGCCTCCCTCGTGACGGAATCGACGGAAAGAGGAACAAACTTGGTCAAATTGATATGGACAACTTAAATAACACTTGGCCCACACGAGTGAATAATAACACCGTTAATAGGGTCAGATTCAATGACCAGCGACGACGGGCCAGTTTCCCGCGCTTAAATAAATCTCCTTCACCGCCAAACGGTCTTAGAAAAATAGCATATCCAAAATCGAACGGCCGGTCAAAACACGTGGCAAATGGAAGTGGCCTTAAAAGCGAAAACAATGCTGTTTCTAAATCCTCAGAAAACATTGAAATGGAGGCAACAGCACTGCCATCTGGCGGCCGTCCATCCATGATAAGACTCCTGTCACATGTCCATTTCCCCACCAGAGGGCTGTTTTCAAGAGGCTCCGAAAGCGATGACAGGACTCCAGACGCCGAGTCCCCAAAGGCGCTCGAGAAGAAGATGGCAAGAGAGATATTCATAAGAGCGAACTTAAAAACCGCTTCCATGTTGATCGTGGTGACCGTTGTTTTCTTTGTTACATTTTTACCAGGCGCCTTAATGGCCATCAAATGGGTTCCTTTCAATATGATTGTCTTCTATTGTTACTTTGTAAACAATATGGCCAACCCAATCATATATTCTTTCATGAATAAGAATTTTAGGAACAATTTAAAACAGATGTTTACAAGGAGAAGGAGGTAAAATAGTTTAATTCCATAGTTTATAGCAATGTCTTTTTATGAATTTTTTTTTAATCAAATTATTTATTTACATTTTATACTAGCGTCCCAAAAGACAAAATCGGTTAATTCATTTTGCAGTTTGGTGTTCTTTTAACTAGGTTTAATTGTTTTTAATTGTTAAGATGCTCTGCAAATGGCCCTTGGTTATCCATGCAAACAGATTAGCAAGCACACGTGGTGCTTACGTCGTGTTCAGACTAAAAGTTGTCGGTCCGGCAGGATCGATCTATCTCTGCGGGTTTTCTCTCCAAGGTGCGGCTATGAAACTTTCTGGAGGGGGCATGCCAGGCAATTGCACTGATTGAGTTTACTTATTTACAATAATATCTACAGAGATAGATCGATCCTGCTGGACCGATAACGTTTAATCTGAACACAGCCTTAGAATGTACTTTAGGTGGACATGCACATAGTGCCTTTACTGTAAATGTAATGTAAAGATCATGTTGCACTAACCATACGTAACTGTATAAGCTTTTCATTTGTGAAATTGTCTCTACATTGTCTGTGTGCATGTGCAAAAAGTATTTCGTAAATGCATATTCCATATGGATCCTTTAAAAAAATGTTGTTTTTACTTGTATATTGATATGCTTATTAAGCAGACGCAACATTCCTATGTTGCTGGCGTATTCGTACATATGTTGCCTGTCCAGTAAAAATATCACTGTCCTTTTATATATTTGTACCTTCGACTAAAGGGATCACCAGTCTCCTTCGTACGATAAATATGATTATATGCGAATTATTACATATATAACATATTGATATTTGTGCGAAGTATACACTGTGAGGCACGAACCCACTTCTTTTCGTTAACAACATTGTCAGGTGTCTGTGAACTTGCTGTTTAAAGCCATGGAATGCCATTGGCAATGCGTATTACATATTCAGACTACAATACGCTACACGCACATGAACACAGCGTAAAATTTGTGTACGGAGCGTACGGCGTATTGACTAAACCATGTTTAATGCACAGCAGGACGTTTTGGTCTAGTCGTTGAGCCACTCGTTTCATTAACTATACCAGGTGCAGAATTGCCAGAATGACAGTTTTCAAAATGCGCATATCTGCTGTCTAGAATCTTATTAACAATAGAATAGCACCTGTAATCAACGTAATTGTCCAAAATAATGCGTAGAAGATGCGCAAATGCGTATAATTTGCCACTCTGCACGACTGAACAATTCGCATTAAATGCACGCGTGCCCGCACACTGCAGCATGCATATGTGTTTTTATGGATTATTTATTGTATGGTACGTGTGCGTGCAGTACATACGTATGACCAGAAGATTGTTGTTATTTTCATATCCAAGAAACAGTTAAATATTCAC
Source organism: Lingula anatina (assembly GCF_001039355.2). The sequence continues at coordinate 246,587 of NW_019775557.1, read as the reverse complement.
TGTATTTCTTAATATGACCATATAAGGGCGAAAAGTAATCTCCAAATATGTTTGACATAACTTAATTATGAACAAATATGGGTGAAATGTCTTAATATCAAGAAATATAGTTGAAAATGCTTGGAATTTGACTGAACGTACCATACATAGACAATTAACTACACGTTATATCAGCCCGTTCACCTTCCTGTGCAGATATGAACATGTAAGTATATAATGTGAAATAAATATATACATATGCGTACCTTTGTAGAAATCCATCAAGTCGTTTGACTCATTTTCTTGGTTATTGTAATTTCATGTGTGTTCGTATTTTAAGGTTTAGTGGTGGAAATTAAAGCGGTTTGCACTTCTGAATAAAATAAGACGAAGAATGGATTTTGAAATTAAAATCTACTCGATACCCGCTGCCGATATTAAGATTCTTTATTGTCAGAATGCAGTGTCAAAATTCACAAAGCAAAGCGGATTTTTCGAGTGTGTCACTATACTGCACAAACTCTCTCTCTCTCTGTCGCTCGCTCATTTTGTTACCAGGGCCCCGCATCTCGAAAGCATCGCGTATTGGGAATCGCTATATCAAATACAGGCTACAATGTATAATATGGGACGAGTATGGGCGAGTTATGGAATCGAGACGCTTGCGCACGGTCGCAACATAGCGAAGCTTCCGAGATACCGGGCCCACAATTTTTGGTATTAAATTCGAATTGAAGTTCACGTTAAACGCCAGTTAGGCTAAATTGTCTCGAATCTCTGGTGCATGCAACTACGTAATTCTTAATCATATGATAAAGATAATTTTAATTAATGTTTAAAAACATTTTAATTTGCAGTTGTCGTGCAAAGAACGCACCATTAAATAACAATTACAAAGCTCACTTTAATTGACCAAGGTAGATAAAATCTACGGCCTTGTTTTGACACAGCAAAGTACCTGTTAAAACAGGTTGCTAATACAGCGTCTAAAAACGGGAAGAAGACACAACGGTTAACGGTCAACAGCGAACTGGCTGGCGTCATGCGTCACTGATGCCTCATGTTACATTTAACGGTGTCTCACATAAACAGAAGCAATTATAAAAATCAATACCACAACAACCTTTTCCAGGAATCGGTATCGACACAGGCGAATTTGTCACGCTGTTTGTGTACCTTTTGTTTCAAGGTAATTTGATGAATGAAATAGGAGGCCAGAAACATGCAGTTCACCAGTGGAAAATTTGATTCTTCGACGTTTGCGTGCGGACACGATTTCCTATGAAAGATGTTACCAAAGAAGAAAAAACACATTTGTCCAGTGAAATTACAAAACTACGCCAACCCGTTCTTGTTTTTCTTTGCTCAATAAACCAACTAAATTACTTAATAAATAATTTTTTTACAAATCGCAAATCTTTCAAATAATAGTACAGTTGTTCTTTTTTTAGTTTTTCAAATAAAATTGTCATTGCATTATTCAATCAGTTTGTTTGCCGTTTCACAGCTGTTGTCAACAACATACGAGCACAGCATGTATGATTACATATTCAAAACAAGCAACACCACTCCTAAGTTTTTTGTTATAACTAGATATATGCATGTATATAAGTAAAACCAAACCAAAGAATATTGTATTACTGACAAATAAACTAATACTGTATCTTATGATATGTTTTCAACTATGCATTGTACTTTCTGATGTACAGAAAGTATAATATTTAAAATTATGATAAAAATTCTAATCCCTGGCTGGTTGATAAACAAATCATTATCACTAGCTTGCATAGTTATAATATTATAGTATATCAAAATATATTTAAATGTAGAACTTCATGAGGGCAGTTACTGTGAAAAGGCACAAAAATGCTATTTTCACTGTTTCATAATAACATTTACTGACCTTTTTATTTTTCAAAATGCAGGCATTAAATTGATAAATTTACTTAGTAAAGGGTCCTTTCCAGTTTCTTGCCATAATTACACTTAATAAAATGACCTATAATGAGCCTTTTTACAACCTTGCTGTGTCATTTCCCACCGGTTTTTAAAAGGAGCTGTCCCATTGGCTGCTGTGCGATGCCTTCAGTGTCAGAATAAACAACTTGTCCTCGCAGAATGGTTTTTAGTACCTTACCCTTCAGTGCCATGTCCAAATATGGGGTTATCTATGTAAAATAAAGAGTACATTAAAGTCATATGAATGAAACACGAAATCATTTATAAACTATCTCCTTTCTAGTTTATTATTTACTTTAGTTACATTGAAACAGCTGACTGGAAATGAAGTTTAAAATTAAATAAAATACTGTGTATAAGTTTTAAAAAATTAGATGTAAATCTAAGGGGAGAAACAATTAAATTACAATAAGCAAAATGGTCGGTTAATTCACAAAATTCACGCGGAGTTGAAATTTCTGCTAGCCTAAGAGTAAAACACTTTTACTGGTATATGAACAATGGGCAATGTTCAATGACAACACAATAGTAAGGCAGACAAAATTCAAGTTTTTTTTCCACTCAAGGTACATGTTTATCCTCACCTTATTTTTATGCTGTATGGAGGGCACTGCCACCTGAAATTTTACAAACATAACAACACACATTACTAAATAAAAAAAAAGCATATGTCAACATCTTTTGGAACCTGCAGCAGAAATAGCACATTTGCAAAGAGTCAGAGTGGGAAGAAGAAGAAGAAGATTCAAGAAGATCAAAACTACATGTACAGTTTAATGACTACACCAAAGATAAAAACAAGAGAAAAAAAAACATTTTCAGTGAAATCCTAAGTAACAATGAAACTTGCTTGTAGCTGCTTTTTCACAATATATTTAAAGATTTGCGTATGTTTGTGTGCTACAATCGACAAGTGTGTGTGTGTGTGTGTGTGTGTGTGTGCAGGCATGTGTGCAGGCGTGTGTGTGTACTAGTATATACAGGCAAGTAGGAATGTGCATCTTACCACGAAAGTGTGCACACTCATTCACCCAGTCTCAAGCACGACCCACCTTCCACATGGCCTCAGGGTCCCATATGACCAAATCAGCGTCACAGCCTGCCCTAATCTTTCCTTTTCTGTCCCCCAGACCAGCCAGCTTGGAAGTGTTCTCACACATCAACCTCACCATGTCCTGCAGAGTGAAGCCACGCTTGGAACCGCCAGTCCAAAACAGTGACAAACCTGCGAGGTGAAAGTTGCATTTCAAAGCTTTACAGGTGAAAAAAATCTAACTTTGTATGGAAATACTAAAATCTTGTACAATTACAATTTTATCTGCTCTATCAGTGGTTTTACAAAGTGCCATTTCAAGAACATCAGGTTTTAGTTTTCTTTATCTTTCTGACTAGTTCTTAAAGATGGGGGGGAGCTAAAGACAATCTTTTTCAAATCAGCACCCAGTTTACCATTCCAAATTTATCCAGTTAACTGGCTGTGCTGAGTGCAGGTGCTCTGTTTAGGTGACAGTCAGGCTATTAAGTTGTCAATCTCTTAAACTGAAGCAACACAAAAAACTACACTTTATGTGAAATGGGCCTTACATATTCACCAAACTCAACACAGTTACTCACCCAACTAAAACGGCACAATAAACTACAATGCAAGATTTGAAAAGGGCCTTGATTACCGAACTGGGCACAATACTCACCAAACTGGACAGATGCTATCCCTCCCCAGGCAGCCAAGAAGTCTCCTTTCTCCAACAGCTTGAGTTCTGGAGTACAGGGTGAGTGGTCAGATACTACCATGTCTATGTCTCCATTACCCAGGGCCTGCCACAGAATCTCCTGATACACAAGTATAAGATATAGACCAAATTAAAGAACACAGCAAAAGGAGCTTTTTATATAATGATATTGTGAGAGATTAATTTATCAGAATCACCAAAAATTACCTAAAAGTAGTCCTGCCACTTAAATAAGTAATGTTTCAAACTAACAGGTTCTACTGGAGATTATTTCTCGAATTTCAACATAAAATTGGATCCATGATACATAATCATTGTAGGGAACATGTATGCTTACAGACATTCTTGGAATTGAAGTAGGCATTGTATATTTTTATGTGAAAAGTTAATAAAATTTTTTGAAAACAACTGTAACAATTTGAAAATCTAAAAGGGGTAATTTTTAAATCCAATAACTGTACCTGCTACATGTATATTTAGAAGTACAGTCATCCACGGTAAGTAGCAACCCCTTTCATAATTTACGGTAAAATCTAATGAGGAAATAATCTAGAACAATGTCATTTCTGAACACTAGACTAGCCTGGTTTCTGGCATCCCTGATGGGAGGACAACACTTGTACTGAGTGGCTTTCCCGGGCACAGTGGCGGCCTCTAGGTTCAGGTAATGGTGACAGGTCTCTACTGTGAGGGGGGCACCTGCTCCTCTCGCCTCTTGTATCAGAGGAAGTGCTGCAGCTGCAGACAGGTGGACAATGTGACATGGAACCCTACAGCAAACAATACACTGCATTTTTACTTGACAAGTGGATTATTTCTTTAAAATGTTTATAAAATCTTAATCTAGAAATGTTGTGAAGGAGAATGGTGGCATTAATGCATAAAATTGAAAATGTCCTACAGTGTGCTATGGTTTATGTTAAAATGTATGGAAGACTTTAATAAACTATAAGAAATTATAAAAACATTACTTACAAGTAAACAAATAAACAAAAATAAATAAATAAATAAATAAATAAATAAATAAATAAATAAATAAATAAACAACCTATAGGTTTTGCACATATTGCAGACCAGTTTGATGGCCTCATACTCCATACTTGGCGGTCGTGACGCTAGGAAACTGGAATACTCTTCAGGTGATCCTGAAACACAACCCAAGAACATGTTTGTTGGGAAAATTGCTACATTTCTTTTTTGATTGACAAACTACAAAACAGCTTCAAATTATGCAGATATCTCTATAAAATTTACAAAATAAAAAGATGCAATACTAAACAAAAAATTAAATAATATTCTATCAGGTACACAGTTGCTTCAACAGTTGAATGTTACCAAAAATGTACACAAAATATAATTGTAAATTGTTTATGATCAGTGAAGGGGGAAAATATCATTAAATGCACATCACACCTGCGCATGCACTAACAGTGAGGCACAACTAACAAAAATCTAGGCAAAACTTACACAATCTTCACAACCTCTTTATAAATAGTATTTTATATACCTAATGAATCTGGAATGTCAGATGTCTCCACTTCCGCATGAAACTAAACATGTATGAGATAAAAAAACAGTCTATCATATATTAAAATACATTATAATGTGCACACAGGCATCAGAAAAAACAGTGTATGCACTACTTTGCTCATGCAGTTACAATGTCAAGATAAATGCCTTGATGATAAGTCTATATTTAGACGTAAGTATTACTACTGCTATAATTATTAATATTATTTTTATTAAAATTATTATTATTATTATTATAATTAATCCTCCAAAATTACCCCGAGTTTCAGAGGTCACTGAAAACTAACCTCTATATGCATGATTAGCAGAAACATGCTCAGATATGTACCTGTGCATGTTATAGAGATTAGTTTCCAGTGGCTTGTGATACCCAGGGTGTCCTCACCAGAAGTACACTGTCTGTTCCCTGTAACTGTTTCATGGCCGCGTGAAGATCTTCAGTTGTCACGTGAGGGAATTCGTCCACCCCGCTGTGAATAAGGAAACATTTAAACCCTGCAATGCCAGCATTGATCATAGGTCGTAGCTCCATCTGGTGAGAAAGTTTGAAAAATATCAAAATGTTTGTCATGAGCAACTTGTATAATCTGGAGAAGAAATAAGAACATGTACACTAGCACATACATTTACTAGTATTAATTTCTTTTACATTATTTAGCTGGACATTTTCAGGTAGTTGTCTACCTGTAAGTACCCAGAGGCATGAACTTCACCAGTACCAAATTAACATGTACTTTATAAATCATTTCGTTAGTTTGAGATCTTCTTGAAGTTAAATCCAGTTTTTGCTTGGATAAAATGATACATTTCTATCACAGGCAAATTTGTCATTAATCAAAAGGTAAAATGTTATTTGGCTCATCAGAAAACATGCAATTTTGCTTTTTAAGATAAAAAAATAGTACATCCAAAGGCAGGTTGGGGGGGGATGCCTCTTCCTACCCTCCCTCTCACTTTTCTTAAAATAACCAGCTTTATAGCTGTTCCTACAACCTCCCTCCCCTTAGGAAAAATGGAACTGGATCAACTGGTGACGATGGTGAGATAAAGATGTCCACTCACCGCGTTCCCTGGCACCACCCCTCCCCAGAAAGCCACGCCCACATAGCACTGCTGCCACCCACCTCGTTCCCTGGCACCACCCCTCCCCAGAAAGCCACGTCCACATAGCACTGTGGCTGAGCATGCTCCATTTTGATCTTGAAGGCGTCCAGAGTAGTAGTGGGTGGAATACTGTTCCTGAAAGGGTGCATGGTATCAAAGAGTAAAATGTGGAATTGCTTTTAAAATAATTTCCAATATGGGGAAGAGGGGTTTGAAGGAGGCCCCATGTCAAACTCAGTAGCAGGGCAGGGTACCTTTTCTTTTTTTTAAATTTTCTAAGATAATATTTTTACATATGAAGTTTAGCGGAGAACACAAATTGTAATCTATCAAATAAATTATTCTCAGAGGACCATATATACCCAATATCAGAGATACAGCTGTGCATATCCTACTGTACTGTACATGAAATTTAACTTATTTGGAAGAATTTAAAATAACCACATGACATGACACGAAATAAAATCATTTATCAAGTAATAACATAATATAATACAATATAACATAGCATTTCATATCATACAATGTGGAACATATAACAAATAGCAGGCACTCACAATGTAGCATAGATCTATAACAAATACCAGGCACTGAGACTCACAATGGCATGTCAACAATAGTCGTGATTCCTCCCATGGCAGCAGCCTTGGTGGCAGTCTCGTAGCCCTCCCAGGCCGTCCTCCCTGGCTCGTTGACATGGACGTGACTGTCCACTATCCCTGGCATGACGACCTGATTGCCTGCATCTATCACCTGGCCACAGGAAAGAGATAATATATGTTGAGAAATATTGAGATGGACATGTCTGTCCATTAACATCAATGGCATAATGACCAGACTGACTGCATCTATAACCTGAATCTATTACCTGGACATAGGGCAGAGATAATTAATGAGAAACAGTAAGAATCTACACAAATTCATTTAAGAGATGTTAAAAACCAAAGAGTTATATAGTGAGGGGGTGGGCGTGGCATATTGTATACAACATTGCTCCACGAACCTCTTGAAATTCTTCCTCGTTTATTGGTGCATTTTCACCACGATGTACTGCTTCTATTTTGCCTTCTCTGATCACGATGCACCCCTCCGAAACCACGCCATCCTCAAATACAATACGCCGACCCTTCACAAGTTTCTTGTCTTTGAGATCGGCCATATTACAACCCTGACTAGTTCGTAATTTCTGCATCCCGCTTGTAATTAGCATTTACTGTCTCAGCTAGGGTCCAATTTTTTCACCCATAATCATTATACACAGGAAATGTAATTTTGTAATGTTTCATTCCAATTTCTTAGAAAAAATGTGTGTTGTTAAATAAGAAATTTTCGTGGCGCAGGACCTAAGTTCAAGAACTAAGCAGATCCAATTTTACATCATCAAGTACCCACTTTCGGTGGTCCATGTGTGGACTCTCTCTTCTTTGGCGGAATGTTGAGTTGATTGCAATTTAATATATCCAGAGTTACCTATACTGAATGGGGCTGTACCAAGAAGCTGCAGGTATTATACAGCAGGTACGAGACAAGAGAGGGACGGTGAAGTCATTGGTACTTTCTCACAGGCGGGTAAAGGTAAGGAGGCCTATACAACAAATACAGAATACTGAGGCAAACTGAAAATTTAGACTTGCTATGAGTGCGCAAACCAGACTTCTAAAGTCGAAGCTTAAGACGAACAAATTAAGAACAGGGAGTTATCACAAAGTTAAGTTTATCCATTATTAGAAACCTTTCTTTACAAAAACTTCAATATTTCTCCTTAAGACTTAAGTTAGGTTATTTTAAAAGATCATATCATTGTGTATACATGTGTTTTGTGTTGTGTATTTAGAATACCAAGCAGTTGTATGCCTTGGTCTGTGAGACTCTCAAGTACAGTGATGTATTAGACCAAGTCATCGATGCTGTACAGCTATGTAAACTGGAGAAGACTTTACAGCGACGGCCACTAGCCCAAGTTGTGGTGTACGATTTATTGATAGGAAAAGGGTTGAAAAGTGATGGAAATTTGAAGGTACACTTTTTTTTTTTCAATTTTAGATTTGCTTTTGAATCTTAATGATCTTTTTTTCCAATTGATATCATAAAACATTGCGAGATATGATTTGCACCTGAGAATCCACTTGTTATTATGATTATTTCAACACTTCATAACATGTATTACAGTATGTTGAAGAGCAGTGCACCTTTACACCTTGAAATTTCTTTCTTTTTCTGAACAATTAAAAAAAAAAATTGATTTCATTGAATTAGGCAGTGGTATGGCAACACAAGACTGTCTTCATCACCATAACACATTGAAGTTTCTTTATTTTTGTGATAATTATTTTAATTTAACTTTTGACTTTGATTTCAGGCTGCAGTGTGGAAACATAAGGCTGCCCTCAGTGCTGAGTTGGCTAGGCTAAAGGTTCGAGCTAAAGTTGCAAGCAATGAAGGTCTTCTTCCTGAACATGTGAGAAAGGAAGGCAAGTATTTTTCTCATATCTTATAAAATAGTTTCAGGGGAAAAACAAAGCATTTCATTTTTTTCTTTTATATTTGGAGTGTTAAGTATGAAAATTCAAATCCCTAAAAAAGGTGAAATTTGCTTACTAGTAGTGGTATTACATCTAGTACTGGTATGTACAAGTGTATTGGTTTCTTATCAGCATTGGTAATTATTCTTTCAGTGCCAGTCTTACTTTTATTTATTTGATACTTTGTGTTTTATTGATTACTTCATAGTTGTTTGGTCCTTTTTTCCTACCTGCCTTCCTTCATTCAATAATTCATTCCATTCTTTCACTCCCTTACACATTCATTCATTTGTTTATATCCAATGCCACATATTATCATGCACTATAACCTGTTTGGTATTGTGATGTGTTCGATTACAGTCCCACTGCCGAGATATGTGAGGGTAAATCTCCTGAAGACCAATGTGGAAGATGTCATTGGACACTATGAGTCTGAAGGATATACATTTGACCAGTGCAGCAACAACTATAACAGCTATGAGGAGTATGTGTTATTTTAGTTGGAACAGAACAATCGATTACATCACTCAGTTTGAGGGAAAACTGATTTGATATCTTTTGGTGGGAAAAATAAAGACCATTCTTTCTTGGTGTGCAGTCTGTTATCACCAAAAGGTATCAAGTCAGTTCTCTGTCACATTTTATAATGATGCACAATAACTTTCATAGTTGAAGCTTTCTCCATCAGTTCAGAACACTGTGTACAAACACATTTTCTAGATCAATTTTTGAATACTTCTTGATCTGGCCAAATCTTTTTTGTATCTGTCTGTCAGCAAAAGCTACCATTGCTGCTGAACTTACATGTTTAAAAACATTTTGTTGCAGTGATTAATAATAAACATGTCACATTTGAATCCTTCATGGAAAATTGTTCACAAATCTTGATTGGTATAAACATAAAAATACCCAACCAAACTTCATTAATATTGTTGTGTTGTTTGCAGGTACTTACCCTCTGTAAAATCCCTAATGGGAAAACATTTCTTAAAAGACTTCCATCTTCCTGATGTCCTTGTGTTTCCACCAGGCAAAGATTTCCACCAACACCCCCTGTATACTGACGGCAGCATTATACTGCAGGACAAGGTAAGAGTGGGCAACTATAGCCCTAGGTCAGGGCTCTTTATATCTGCTGACCAAATGATTAAAAGTTATAACTGTATTGTAACAAGCTGTTCAAATCCTTTTCTATTTCTATCCTCTGCTGTTGTAGTTTTTGCTAAAAATATCCTTGTTTCTGGGGAGTCAGGTTCTTTCTACATTAAAACCAGTATTGTGCCTTTGTAAAAGAGATGTTATTCATTTAAGGCCAGTTGCATACCAGCTCACATCTTGTCCCCCCTGCCAGGAAGTCATGTGATCGACTGTTGTGCTGCCCCCGGCAACAAGACCTCCCAGCTGGCTGCTGGCATGAAAAATGAAGGGTGAGAGTTTTAGAGCTCATCAAGACCCTTTAGTTCAAGGTTGTCAGTAGAACAACACTCAAAAATTGTCAATATTTTAATGTTTTTTGGAAGGCACTATGCTGACATTTAACCAAGTTGTGTCATTAGATTTTTAATAAAGATTTATTCCCTTTGAATTAAAAAATGTGCTGCTCAAATGTCAGAGCGTTGTTTACAAATATTTTACATATAAACCTAAAAAACACTAAGATGAATATAATACCAAATTTATAAAAAAAGCTAAAAGAGATTTAAATGAGCTATAGTATCCTATAAATTCAAGTTTTTAATTTTCTGTAAAAACTATTATTTTTACATATATAAAAAATCATGCTAGTCAATAGTCACCATAAATACTGGATAAATAAACCTAAAGGAAAAACAAGCTATGAGTATTACCATATTTTAATGATCTGCTTATGTTTCTAGGAAGTTGCATGCATTTGACAAAGATGGTGCAAGGTTCAAAATTCTTAAATCCATGTTGGCCAAGGCTGGGGTACAGTGTGCCCATCTTCACCACCAGGACTTCCTGAAGGTGTCACCACTAGACAAGACATACCAGGATGTGGAATTTGTACTTGTTGACCCTTCTTGTAGCGGATCAGGTGAGTCGAGGGATTGGTCTAGTATTAAAGACATTTCAGGAAAAGTTTCTTTTGCTGAGAATTCAAAAGATATTTGAGAGAATCTTAGAAGCATTTAAATCCATTAAATGTGAAATTTTTTTAGTTGTCATTATTTTTATCTTACAGGTATAGTCAGCAGACTTAACTCCATCACAGATAAAGAAGATTCCACACTAACCCAGCGCCTAGGCAGTCTTGCCAGTTTCCAAGCCTCCATATTGAAACATGCTCTCTCTTTCCCAAACGTCAGGCGTGTAGTGTATTCCACCTGTTCTACTCATAGAGAAGAAAACGAGGAAGTGGTTCAAAGAGTTCTTCTAGAGACTGGTGGTCAGTTTCACTTGACCCGTGCTCTTCCAAACTGGACACACAGGGGCCTGGGGGACTTTGAATTTGGACATTTGTGCCTCAGGGCCTCCGCACAGCAAGACTATACTAATGGCTTCTTTGTGGCTTGTCTTGAACGTTGCCTTGGTGACAAGGAGTGTCTTGACTGTTACCATGGTGATGGAGATGATAAGGCTCAGGCAAATCAAGGAAATTTGAATTCAATGAATACAAATGTGAAAAGGAAACAAAACCCAGAAGAGGTTGTGCCACATATTTACGAGAGGAACTCTGACAAGAAAAATTGTTATCAATTTTCCACAAAGGTTGTGTATAACAGTGGCGCCATGGGTGAATTATCCACCAGTAAAAAGTCAAAAAAAAGGAGAAAACTAAATGATGATTGCAAAAAGGCTGAAGAAAAGTTACAGAATTCTGTTTTTGAGAGCAAAGAAAGAAATGACTCTGTACCAGGGAGCCAAAATACATTTTTGCTGAAATCAAAAAAATCCTGCCACAAAAAGAGGAAAAGGAGAAAGACTAAGAAACCTATTGTTTGATTATGAATACGTTAATTATTGGTAACTGATTGCCATACTGATATACTATTATATCAATTTTCTGTTTCCCTAACCCACTGAATACTAGTACGAATTTAAAATTTTGTTTTGGACGACAATGACAGTGACATACAAATATGAAAAATAAATATATAAAAAGACCATTTTAATCATGATATTTATTTCATACTTAACAATAAATTGTAACAAAACTAGTATTTAGCAATAAGCCATCTGCAGTTACACAATCATATATTTCTGGTATTGAGACAAAACGCACCATACTTTCCTGTATCTGTGCAGACATAGGATTACATTAGCCTTTTATAAATGCAGACCTGTCAGAAGTTTCATTCATCTAATCCTGTATGAAATAAAATCTCTCAACACTTTTCGCATCCTTGTAATACACTGTTCATGATTTGGTTCCTCTTTCCCAGGAACTTAACTTATATTTCAACTTTTTTCCTCGTGAAGGATCACAACATTTGTATTACCACAGTAATAAAACAACGTCACGGCAGAGCCATTAACTATTTTAAACAGTTTTTAAGAGGCGTTACTTTATATATACACATATAAAGGCTAGGATGGGCCCAAGGGGTGGGGCATCCTCCATATATATATATATATATATATATATATATATATATATATATATATATATATATATATGTATGTATGTATGTATGTATATGCCCCCCTTCTCCAAATTTAATAATACTGGGCCCACCAGTCCTTAGGTATTCCCTACTTTACAACTAAAGCTTAATTAAAAATACAAAATTATAATACACACATATACACGTACAAAGGACTACTTGCAATGGGTTATATATATACCAGGGGGTATCCACATAGTCCAAGTGTTTAGCACCATTCACTCATACTGAACATTTTACACCAATTCACAAAACTAAAATAGGCTTATGCTCTGGTGCTTTTAAGTGTCAAGCACTTTCAAATTGACTCAAAATTATGGTCTATGTATTCTTAACTAAATCTCCTGTGGTTTTTTTTTATTATTATAAACACACTTTGTGCTATACATAGTTTAAAACATGAACATTAATAAAGTACTTTCAAATTTCTAGAAACTTCTGGCTTTGAACTGACAAAATATCAAATAAATGTATATTTTTATGTGGCAATGGCGATTTCAATTGACTTTTATGAACCTGTAAGCCTCTCATGTGATCTGATTGAGAGGATTTGCTTTCACATTTTGATTTGATCACTTAAACTTCACTGTTTCTCAGCTGAAAATTACTACTATATTATAATGTAACACTGAAATATCAATACTGTTAATAAACTACAAGTCGCCCCACGATCTGGCCACCAGGTGGCAGCAGTTGCCAGTTAGCGACAGCCAGATGCATTGTACAGCTCAAAGGAATCAACAATTTGAAATGCCACGCAACAAAAAGTAGGGGAAAAACTGCACTTGTGATACAACATATTCTACTTCCAAAAATTAACCCTGTGGCTATTTGTGTTAATATCATTAGTATTATTACGTAATGCCAGGTCACATCATATAGTAACTTATCTATAACAATAAGTGAAAACAAGGACATATATGCATACACCTGTACTAGTACCTAGAGTTATTATTATTTTTTTTTTATTCAATCAAAAGGAAATGGGATTTTCATAAAATTGTACTACTTTTTCCCCATTGTTGTCATGTATGTGTTACAACAGCAGGATATTTTTGTATTAAAAAGAGAGAAAAACATGCAAAGAAGTCTTGATCTTTGAGATCCGTTTTCAACCTTACCTTTTCAAATATTGGAAATGCAGAAAAAAGTTAATTCTTACACAACTATTTTGTTTTCCACTTTTTAAAGTGAATAGTTGTAAAAAGAGGCGTAATTTTGCTATTGAATACATGGCATATGCCTACTGCAAATAAATACTCTCTAAGGTGATGGCATGCATTTTAGCCTTTCAAATGATTCTTTCTCCAAATTTTCTCTATGATCAGGGTGAGCAATTTTGATTAATTCGTAAGCTCTCTGTCTGAGATTCTTGCCAAACAAAGACGCAATGCCGTATTCTGTCACGATGAAATGTGCATGAGCTCTGCTTGTCACAACACCAGCACCTGAAGACGAAAAAAAAAAATTAAAAATTTAATAATTTTTCATTTAACTATCCTTCCAGTTTTAAAAGGCACTGTATCCTGTCTTCATAATATAAACCAGAGTTTTGTATTTTCTCAGACACGGTGCTTTTTTTCTTTTTATCATTTTGTTGAATTTCTTTGATTACACAGTGAATATCATAGATTACTACATATATATTGTATACATACAGAAAAATGTTCAATTTTTCTATTATGCATGAAACATTATTTTGCAAAAGCAACATTGGATCCTGTCAAACCGTAGACGTTCTGATTCATGGGTCAATATTTCTGGGGACATAAGGGAATTAAGTTTTGCTAAAAAAAAGTCCATTTAAAAATACAATATGACTGACCACCTTACCTTTCTTCAGATAGGGTACAATTTTACTTTCTCCATTCTTGGTCACAGATGGCAGTGCTAGGATGGGTTTCCCAAGACCATCCACACTCAAAGCTGCTCCACGCAAGAAGTCTATCTGGCCACCCACACCTTCAGAAACCAACAGAAAAACACTTATTGAAAATGTAGCGATCACTCATACATATATTTTTACCACCTACGGCATAGTCAAACAGGTCAATAGGTCACATTATAAATTTTTTTCTGAATCTTAGGCCCCATTCCCATAGGCACCATCAGTCTACATGGCTCAACCCAACTCCCTGGGGACTCTCGCTGAATGCAATCAACCAGCCATATTAACACTCCTTCCACCTGACTTTGAGTAAAATACAGAAGAACTGGTGATAATCAGTATCAGTATCACTGTTAGGAAATTTGACACTTAGCAAAAGGTGAACTTATCATACATTGCCATAGCAACCATCTTTCTAATGAAAGCAGCAAATTGAATTTATGTTCAAACAGGAATAACAAGAAGTCTGTGGGAAATGTGAATATGACTGCTTCTGAGAAAATCAATACTGATTAAAAAAAAGCCAAGATGATTCTGTCCCATATTCTCTTACACTATGGCTAGCTCAAAATGCTCATAAGAAGTTTTTGATGCCTTATAAATTTTGAAAGCTTTGGCCTTTTTGAAGGGGAGGACTATTGAATTCAGTCAAATATACCCAGGTTTTAACAGTTTTCATATGTTGCGATAGTCATAAAGTGTAATGTGAATACAGATATAAAATTAAATGAATGAACAAATCTTAGGTTATACTTATAAAATCATGCTGAGCCACACAAAAATAAATATCAGTGTAAAACTTGCCTGAATACATTCTAGTTCCGATGGAGTCTGCACACACCTGTCCTGTCAAGTCAATCTCAATACACGAGTTGATTGCCGTCACTTTGGGATTCTGGCTAATTATTGCAGTGTTGTTTACAAATGCAATGTCCAACATCACTAAAATTTTTAATAGATTTTTTTAAAAAATTAATTAAATTTATATGTTTTTTTTCAAGGTCAACATACATTATTCTAATGACTAAAATTTGACAAAACATATCTTCTTTTCCTTTTTCATTTGAAATAATCAAAAGATTGTCTTACTCATTAACAAAAATAGGTTCAGATAAAAAATATCCAATTACATTCTAGAAAAAAAAGCCAGTCTCTTTCTAGCCTATTTTCTCTCATGCTCACCTATAAAAGGATTATTATCCATGAAGTCATACAGGCGCTGTGTACCAACTGCAAAACCTCCGACAATTTTCCCAGGATGGATTGTCTTCCTGGCATTTGTGATGGCACCAGCTTCTACGAGATCTACAACACCATCGCTGAACATCTCCGTGTGGATTCCAAGATCTCGGTGACTCCACAGTGCCGCTAGGACCGCGTCAGGGATTGACCCAATACCTGATCGTGAATGGATTTAAGCCAAATATAGTATACTGATGAAAATGCATTTTGCACAAATGTCATATTTTCTTCTATACACTGTTAATTGACAATTAGAGTAAAAATCATATCTGAAGTAAAAATTATGATTAAAAGATGACTCCTGGAAACTTGACTAACAGAAGTACTAGTATACTATAAAGCTAGGACAAGACAAATACAATCTACCAAATCAACGAAGTAAATGTTTCACAACTTCACGTTATCAATATTATAAACAATTATCTTCAAACCTCAAAACAGAAAATCTACCATTAAAAGCTGTAATTACTGGTACTAAATGACCTAAGAAAGAGATAAGGTTTCCGATTTCATAACATCTATTCTCAAACTGCATGAGCAGATATGTTATTAATATTGTTTAAAATAAACTATTTCGAATAGACGAACACCTGAAAGCAAGGAAGATCAATACACAAATATATGAGTCAATACAGGCAGTGGGCAGAGCCATAGACTCCGACTATTTATGCTACAATACTGATGCTAGTTCTGCAGTACTAAGCCATGTGATGATTGAAACCTTCATTGGCTCATCTCAGAAGTATTGTTTTTATAACAGCTCAAAGCCATAAATCTTGATAAAACAGCAAACATAACAATATGGATTTTAAAATATTTGAATAATTGTGGTAACCTTAATCACCAAAAAAAAAAAAAAAAAGAAAGAAAAAGGAAAAAACAACAAAAAATAAAAAAATAAAAAGACACTACAATCTCAAAAGGCATCATCTCACTCACAAAAAAAAAAAACCAAACGCAAGAATTATAAAAATATGCTAATTACTTCAGTTAGTTAAAAAAATGTAATTGCTTAAAGAACAATCCCCATTGATTAACCACGTACATAATTTTTGCTTTTGCTCACAAACAGCCAGTGGATCCAAAAATTAGGGAAGGACACAAAAGGAGCTTGAGTGACTAAGTGACTCTGCACAGAGACATTGAATTACACTGCAACATGGGTGTCCGCAGGGGGGCTCAATGGGGTCACTTGACCCCCCCCCCTAGAATTTTGGCGGCCACG
>NW_019775557.1:217953-229745 GCF_001039355.2 Lingula anatina | reverse complement strand
AGGGGGGGGGGGTCATCTTTTGGGGGAGGGGTCATTTCTGAAAAAGTGGACCTAAGGTGATTTCCCACTAGAACCCAGATTAATTTTGATTAAAAATTTATCTTTTCCTGACCAAAAGTTTATTACTTCCATCTCCTCCACCCTTCTCCGAGATCCCCCAACTTCGCCCCCCCCTTAAAATCCCTCTTCCTACGAGCCTGGTGTCTACGATAACAAACATGAATGTGCCAGACAAGTTTGAAAGCCACATAACAACAACACCCAGAATTTCTGAGATCTTTTCCACCACAAAAATTTTCACAAACATTTTCACCACTGTTTCAATGATTCATAAAGGCTGGCAAAATTATCATACACAGCTTTTTAGAGAAAAACTGTCTACTAATAATACACCAAGAAACTAAGGGTTTAAAAAAGAAATAATTGAAAATTATACTGAACATGCTTTTACACTGATTCATTAATATAGATATATATTTGAATGAAACAACACCGAGTGATATTTAAATATGAATGGATTATTAACTTACAATGAAGATGATACCCTTTGGAAGAGTGTAAGTATTAAGAAAAAGGAGAAAAAGACCAAAACCACAAAAACCAAAACAATAGATAGAGTAAACAAAATTATCATACAAGTATACCCAAACCAAAAATAAAAACTACTACATTTTGATTTACAGTAGAGAATAGGAATAGAAAGAGATGTATACATGGAATTCTATATCCTTCATCCAGAATAAAACATTTCTGTCATCTTTTCTTATCATTTAACACAACATTTATAATAAATGCTGCATATGAAATCAATACTAAAATTACCCAATGGTAGGTATAAACCTATACTATAGCTAGTTAACACATTTTGTTGCATATGATGAAGCTTCTATGCAAATCCAAGTCTTAACAAGTCACCACCAACATCTCAACTATCACAATAACCAAACGCCCTAACACAATTTTTAAATATCAATCTAGCACAATCTGAAATAGCACAAATCTGCATCAGTCTCAACTAACACAATATGAAATTCTCAAGATGTCTAAGAGTTCTCAACTAATGCAATGAAGCAATCTCAACACAACGTGTTTCATGTAACGCAATCTTACCCATTTGCAGAGTGGCGCCATCTTGGATCAAGTTGGTAGCAATGATGCGACCAATTTGTTTTTCTACTTCAGTAGGAACGCCATGTTTCATCTGCGGCAGCGGGAGATCTCCTTGGACAACAGCGTCAAAGTGGGAAAGATGGACCATCCCGTCACCGAATGTGCGTGGCATGTTGGGGTTCACTAGACCTGAGAAAGAAAATCGGCATTTTTGAATTATGTTGTATGTTATTTCAAACAAAAGCCCTTCCAAATCAATAAAAATTCTGTTCTGAAAAATTTTTAAAGTTCATATTCTGGTTTTTTATTTAAAAAAGGAAGCTTTTTTTTTCTAGGAAAAAATTTAAGGTGGCAAGGACTGAGCATATCACTGTGCCCTCAATTCACAACCCCCCACCCCCACCCCACCCCCCACCCCCCCGTATCGCCTAGGACTTACCTACAATATACCTGGCGTTCTGAATGGCAGCTCTTGAACAGTCCACACTGGGACCCAGCGTACAGAAACCATGCTGATCAGGTGAGCTGACAGATATCAGGGCAACATCTGGTGTGATTAAATTGCGGCGGAATAGCAAAGGAATCTCACTCAGGAAAATGGGGACAAAGTCTGCTCGTCCAGAATTGATCGCCTCTCGACAGTTGGCACCAATGAAAAATGAGTTGCATCTGAATATACCTATAATAAAATAATGTATTCAGCACTGCTCATAATGTCCCATATAATAGCTGTTGGCTGTCTATGCTGCTTATGCTACCGTTTGATTACATAATAGTAGAAAGAAAAAACGATTTAATATGGCAAATAATAATCTATCAGGACATACAGGTTAAATAACAAGATACATAAACAACAATTTTCACATATATGTGTTAATTAAACTCTGAATACTTCATACCAATGGATGAAATTGATCTCTCTTGTAACTTACTTCATGAATACTGTGCATAATAATGGCATTTATGTTAACTCAGTCAGAAAAGGTTAATGGATTTTCACATGTGCCTTCGTGTGCAATTGAGAAAAGCTCTTGCTCACATAACAATTAGAACATTTGCCAAAATGACTCAAAAGGAGAAATATACAGAGCCTGGAAGGCTACATACATATTATTGTTATTTTATGTCAAAGAGTATACACCAAGCTGATGCTTTTNTATAATTTTGTAATGTTTCATTCCAATTTCTTAGAAAAAATGTGTGTTGTTAAATAAGAAATTTTCGTGGCGCAGGACCTAAGTTCAAGAACTAAGCAGATCCAATTTTACATCATCAAGTACCCACTTTCGGTGGTCCATGTGTGGACTCTCTCTTCTTTGGCGGAATGTGGAGTTGATTGCAATTTAATATATCCAGTGTTACCTATACTGAATGGGGCTGTACCAAGAAGCTGCAGGTATTATACAGCAGGTACGAGACAAGAGAGGGACGGTGAAGTCATTGGTACTTTCTCACAGGCGGGTAAAGGTAAGGAGGGCTATACAACAAATACAGAATACTGCGCCAAACTGAAAATTTAGGCTTGCTATGAGTGCGCAAATCTGACTTCTAAAGTCGAAGCTTAAGACGAACAAATTAAGAACAGGGAGTTATCACAAAGTTAAGTTTATCCATATTTAGAAACCTTTCTTTACAAAAAGTTCAATATTTCTCCTTAAATTATTTTAAAAGATCATATCATTGTGTATACATGTGTTTTGTGTTGTGTATTTAGAATACCAAGCAGTTGTATGCCTTGGTCTGTGAGACTCTCAAGTACAGTGATGTATTAGACCAAGTCATAGATGCTGTACAGATATGTAAACTGGAGAAGACTTTACAGCGACGGCCACTAGCCCAAGTTGTGGTGTACGATTTATTGATAGGAAAAGGGTTGAAAAGTGATGGAAATTTGAAGGTACACTTTTTTTTTTCAATTTTAGATTTGCTTTTGAATCTTAATGATCTTTTTTTCCAATTGATATCATAAAACATTGCTAGATATGATTTGCACTTGAGAATCCACTTGTTATTATGATTATTTCAACACTTCATAACATGTATTACAGTATGTTGAAGAGCAGTGCACCTTTACACCTTGAAATTTCTTTCTTTTTCTGAACAATTTTTTTAAAAAATTGATTTCATTGAATTACGCAGTGGTATGGCAACACAAGACTGTCTTCATCACCATAACACATTGAAGTATCTTTATTTTTGTGATAATTATTTTAATTTAACTTTTGACTTTGATTTCAGGCTGCAGTGTGGAAACATAAGGCTGCCCTCAGTGCTGAGCTGGCCAGGCTAAAGGTTCGAGCTAAAGTTGCCAGCAATGAAGGTCTTCTTCCTGAACATGTGAGAAAGGAAGGCAAGTATTTTCTCATATCTTTTAAGATAGTGTCTGGAGAGAAACAAAGCATTCTATTTTTTTCTTTTATATCTGGAGTGTTAAGTATGAAAATTCAAATCCCTAAAAAAGGTGAAATTTGCTTACTAGTAGTGGTATTACATCTAGTACTGGTATGTACAAGTGTATAGGTTTCTTATTCTCAGCATTGGTAATTTTTCTGTCAGTGCCAGTCTTACTTTTATTTATTTGATACTTTGTGCTTTATTTGATTACTTCATAGTTGTTTGGTCCTTTTTTCCTACCTGCCTTCTTTCATTCAGTAATTCATTCCATTCTTTCACTCCCTTACACATTCATTCGTTTATATCCAATGCCACATATTATCATGTACCATAACCTGTTTGATATTGTGATGTGTTCGATTACAGCCCCACTGCCGAGATATGTGAGGGTAAATCTCCTGAAGACCAATGTGGAAGATGTCATTGGACACTTTGAGTCTGAAGGATATTCATTTGACCAGTGCAGCAACAACTATAACAGCTACGAGGAGTATGTGTTATTTTAGTTGGAACAGAACAATTGATTACATCACTCAGTTTGAGGGAGAACTGATTTGATATCTTTTGGTGCAAAAAATGAAGACCATTCTGTTATCACCAAAAGGTATCAAGTCAGTTCTCTGTCACATTTAATGAACAATAACTTTTATAGCGTTAGCTTTCTCCATCAGTTCAGAACACTGTACAAACACATTTTTGAATATCTCTTGACCTGGCAGAATATTTTTGCATCCGTCTGTCAGCAAAAGCTTCCATTGCTGGTTGACTTCCATGTTTTGTTTTAAGGAACAAAGTTTGTTGCAGTGATTTAAACATGGCATAATTGAATCCTTCATGGAAAATTGGTCACAAATCTTGACTTGTGTGAAAATGAAAAATACCCTACCTTACTTTATTAATATTGTTGTGTTGTTTGCAGGTACTTAGCCTCTGTAAAATCCCTAACGGGAAAACATTTCTTGAAAGACTTCCATCTTCCCAATGTCCTTGTGTTTCCACCTGGCAAAGATTTCCACCAACATCCCCTGTATACTGACGGCAGCATTATACTGCAAGACAAGGTAAGAGTGGGCAACTATAGCCCTAGGTCAGGGCTCTTTATATCTGCTGACCAAATGATTAAAATTGATAACCATACTGTAATAACTATTCAAATCCTTCTCTATTTTTACCCTCTACTGTTGTAGTTTATGCTAAAAATATCCTTGTTTCTGGGCAGTCAGGTTCTTTCTACATTAAAACCAGTATTGTGCCTTTGTAAAAGAGATGTTATTCATTTTAGGCCAGTTGCATACCAGCTCACATCTTGTCCCCCCTGCCAGGAAGTAATGTGATCGACTGTTGTGCTGCCCCCGGCAACAAGACCTCCCAGCTGGCTGCTGTCATGAACAATGAAGGGTGAGAGCTTTAGAGCATTAAGAATCCTTGGCCCAAGGTTGTCAGTACAGTACTCAAAACTTGCCAATATTTTTAATGTTTTTGGAAGGCACTGTGCTGACATTTAACCAAGTTGTGTCATTAGATTTTTAATAAAGATTTCTTTTGAATTAAAGAATGTGCTGCTCAAACGTAAGGGCATTGTTTACAAATATTGTACATATGAAACTTAAAAACTTACACTAAGATAAATTTAATACTAAATCTATTAAAAGCTAAATGCTAAAAGAGACATAGCTATAGTATTTTTTAAATTTAAGTTTTTAATTTTCTCTTCAAACTATTATAACTGCTGCTATTAGATAATTCTCCATAATAACATTAAAAATCATACTTATCAATAGTCACCATAAACACTGGATGCATAAACCTAAAGGAAAGTCCAGCTAAGTATTACCATATTTTAATGATCAGCTTGTATTTCTAGGAAGTTGCACGCATTTGACAAAGATGGTGCAAGGTTCAAAACACTCAAATCCATGTTGGCCAAGGCTGGGGTACAGTGTGCCCATCTTCACCACCAGGACTTCCTGAAGGTGTCACCACTAGACAAGACATACCAGGATGTGGAATTTGTACTTGTTGACCCTTCTTGTAGCGGATCAGGTGAGACGAGGGATTGGTTGTTTTATTAAAGACATTTCAGGAAAAGTTTGTTTTGCTGAGAAATCAAAAGATATTTGAGAGAATCTTAGAAGCATTTAAATCCACTAAATGTGAAATTTTTTTAGTTGTCATTATTTTTATCTTACAGGTATAGTCAGCAGACTTAACTCCATCACAGATAAAGAAGATTCCACACCAACCCAGCGCCTAGGCAGTCTTGCCAGTTTCCAAGCCTCCATATTGAAACATGCTCTCTCTTTCCCAAACGTCAGGCGTGTAGTGTATTCCACCTGTTCTACTCATAGAGAAGAAAACGAGGAAGTGGTTCAAAGAGTTCTTCTAGAGACTGGTGGTCAGTTTCACTTGACCCGTGCTCTTCCAAACTGGACACACAGGGGCCTGGGGGACTTTGAATTTGGACATTTGTGCCTCAGGGCCTCCGCACAGCCAGACTATACTAATGGCTTCTTTGTGGCTTGTCTTGAACGTTGCCTTGGTGACAAGGAGTGTCTTGACTGTTACCATGGTGATGGAGATGATAAGGCTCAGGCAAATCAAGGAAATTTGAATTCAATGAATACAAACGTGAAAAGGAAACAAAACTCAGAAGGGGTTGTGCCACATGTTTACGACAAGAAAAATTGTAATCAATTTTCCACAAAGGTTGTGTGTAACAATGGCGCCACGGGTGAATTATCCACCAGTAAAAAGTCAAGAAAAAGGAGAAAACTAAATGGTGATTGCGAAAAAGCAGAAGAAAAGTTACAGAATTCTGTTTGGGAGAGCAAAGAAAGAAATGACTCTGTACCAGGGAGCCAAAGTACATTTTTGCTGAAATCAAAAAAAAACGGCCACAAAAAGAGGAAAAGGAAAAAGACTAAGAAACCTATTGTTTGATTATGAATATGTTAATTATTGGTAACTGATTGCCATACGGATATACTATTATATCAGTTTTCTGTTTCCCTAACCAACTGAATACTAGTACGAATTTAAAATTTTGTTTTGGACGACACTGACAGTGACATACAAATATAATTAATAAATATATATAAAAATACCATTTTAATCATGATATTTATTTCATACTTAACAATAAATTGTAACAAAACTAGTATTTAGCAATAAGCCATCTGCAATTACACAATCATATATTTCTGGTATTGAGACAAAACGCACCATGCTTTCCTGTATCTGTGCAGACATAGGATTACATTAGCCTTTTATAAATGCAGACCTGTCAGAAGTTTCATTCATCTAATCCTGTATGAAATAAAATCTCTCAACACTTTTCGCATCCTTGTAATACACTGTTCATGATTTGGTTCCTCTTTCCCAGGAACTTAACTTATATTTCAACTTTTTTCCTTGTGAAGGATCACAACATTTGTATTACCACAGTAGTAACAAGGCAGCAAAGCTGTCAAATGTACAGACAAAAAACAGAAAATAAAGATGCAAAATAGGTCATTTTGTCAATTTTGATGCAATAATAAATAATGCTTATAATAGCACTGTCAGTCAACACTGAATTTTAATCATGCACAACAGGTAAAATGGTCAATAACATGAGCGGACCCAGAGATATTTTCTGACAGTATTCCAAAGTATCTATTTTGATCCATCCTCCATTTTGATGGTCTTCCAACAGAAGAAAAAATAGATACCAGGCAATATAAACTTAATAACCTGACTGTCTTCCGGAAGTCCCAGAAGATGGTCTCAATCTACCCTTTCAATAAGATTACAGTTTCAGGACCATGAGAGTTCAAATTCACATGATGTAAGTCTCAATATTTGAAAAATGATGACAGTGCATAAAATAATATTACATAAGTAACATAATGTTTAAAGACATAAAAAACAATACAACTGCTTATGTGGAAAAACAGAAANCGACGGCGACGGCGACGACAGACGCAGATGATGGCTATATGTACAGACACATCTGTGTCTGTACATAATAAAACAACGTCACGGCAGAGCCATTAACTATTTTAAACAGTTTTTAAGAGGCGTTACTTTTACTTTATATATACACATATAAAGGCTAGGATGGGCCCAAGGGGTGGGGCATCCTCCATATATATATATATATATATATATATATATATATATATATATATATATATATATATATATATATATATGCCCCCCTTTCTCCAAATTTAATAATACTGGGCCCACCAGTCCTTAGGTATTCCCTACTTTACAACTAAAGCTTAATTAAAAATACAAAATTATAATACACACATATACACGTACAAAGGACTACTTGCAATGGGTAAGCTATGTACCAGGGGTATCCGCATAGTCCAAGTGTTAAGCACCATTCACTCGAACTGAACTTTTTACAACAATTCACAAAACTAAAATAGGTTTATGCTCTGGTGCTGTAAGTGTCAAGCACTTTCAAATTAACTCTAAATTATGGTCTATGTATTCTAAACTAAATCTCCTGTAGGGTTTTTTTTTTTTTTATTATTGTAAACACATATTAAATTTGAGCTATAAATAGTTTGAAAGATGAGCATTAATAAAGTACTTTCAAATTTCTAGAAACTACTGGCTTTGAACTGACAAAATATCAAATTAATGTATATTTTTTATGTGGCAATGGCGATTTCAATTGACTTTTCTGAACCTGTAAGCCTCTCATGTGATCTGATTGAGAGGATTTGCTTTCACATTTTGATTTGATCACTTAAACTTCACCGTTTTCAGCTGAAAATTACTACTATATTATAATGTAACACTGAAATATCAATACTGTTAATAAACTACAAGTCGCCCCATGATCTGGCCACCAGGTGGCAGCAGTTGCCAGTTAGCGACCACCAGGTGCTTTGTACAGTTCAAACAAATCAACAATTTGAAATGCCATGCAACATAACGTAAGGGAAAAACTGCACTTGTGATACAACATCTACTTCCAAAAATTAACCCTGTGCTTATTTGTGTTAATATCATTAGTATTAGTACGTAATGCCAGGTCGCATCATATAGTAAGGCTCTATTCCCTTAGATTTTAGATCGATCTATCCCCGCGGGGAGTCTCACTAGATTACTTTCAGATAATCCGACTTAAATGTCCGTCCCGCCTACTACAAGCTTTAAGGGGGTAATTAACTTTCGTGTCCGCCCGGCTGACAGCTATTTAGCGTGAACCCCCAGGGAGTTAGGTCGATCTAAAGTAGGTCGATCTAATCTATGGAAATGGGGGGTAACTTATCTATAACAATAAGTGAAAACAATGACATATATGCATACACCTTTACTAGTAATTAGAGTTATTTTTTGATTCGATCAAAAGGAAATGGGACTTTCATAAAATTATACTACTTTTTCCCCATTGTTGTCGTGTATGTGTTACAACAGCAGGATATTTTTGTATTAAAAAGAGAGAAAAACATGCAAAGAAGTCTTGATCTTTGAGATCCCTTTTCAACCTTACCTTTTCAAATATTGGAAATGCAGAAAAAAGTTAATTCTTACACAACTATTTTGTTTTCCACTTTTTAAAGTGAATAGTTTTAAAAAGAGGCGTAATTTTGCTATTAAATACATGGCATATGCCTACTGCAAATAAATACTCTCTAAGGTGATGGCATGCATTTTAGCCTTTCAAATGATTCTTTCTCCAAATTTTCTCTATGATCAGGGTGAGCAATTTTGATTAATTCGTAAGCTCTCTGTCTGAGATTCTTGCCAAACAAAGATGCAATGCCGTATTCTGTCACAATGAAATGTGCATGAGCTCTGCTTGTCACAACACCAGCACCTGAAGACAAAAAAAATTTAAAAATTTAATAATTTTTCATTTAACTATCCCTCCAGTTTTAAAAGGCACTGTATCCTGTCTTCAAAATATAAACCAGAGTTTTGTATTTACTCAGACACGGTGCTTTTTTTCTTTTTATCATTTTGTTGAATTTCTTTGATTACACAGTGAATATCATAGATTACTTCATTTCTTGTGTACATACTTTTAAAAAATGTTCAATTTTTCTATAATGCATTAAACATTATTTTGCAAAAGCAACATTGGATCCTGTCAAACCGTAGACATTCTGATTCATGGGTAAATAATTCTTGGGACGTAAGGGAATTAAGTTTTGCTAAAAAAAAGTCCACCTCCATTTAAAAATACAATATGACTGACCACCTTACCTTTCTTCAGATAGGGTACAATTTTACTCTCCCCATTCTTGGTCACAGATGGCAGTGCTAGGATGGGTTTCCCAAGACCATCCACACTCAAAGCTGCTCCACGCAAAAAGTCTATCTGGCCACCCACACCTTCAGAAACCAATAGAAAAACACTTATTGAAAATGTAGCGATCACTCATACATATATTTTTACCACCTACGGCATAGTCAAACAGGTCAATAGGTCACATTATAAATTTTTTTTCTGAATCTTAGGCCCCATTCCCATAGACACCAACAGTCTACGTGGATCAACCCAACCCAACTCCCTGGGGACTCTCGCTGAATGCAATCAACCAGTCATATTAACACACCTTCCACCTGGCTTTAAGTAAAATACAGAAGAACTGGTGATAATCAGTATCACTGTTAGGAAATTTGACACTTAGCAAAAGGTGAACTTATCATTCATTGCCATAGCAACCATCTTTCTAATGAAAGCAGCAAATTGAATTTATGTTCAAACAGGAATAACAAGAAGTCTGTGGGAAATGTGAATATGATTGCTTCTGAGAAAATCAATACTGATTAAAAAAAAAGCCAAGATGATTCTGTCCTATACTCTCTTACATTATGACTAGCTCAAAATATTAATAAAAAGTTCTTGATGCCTTATAAATTTTGAAATTTTGGCTTTTTGAAGGGGAGAACTATTGAATTCAACCAAATATATGCACGTTTTAACAGTTTTCGTATGTTGTGATAGTCAAAAATTCTACTGTGAATACAGATACAAAGTTAAATGAACAAACAAATCTTAGGTTATACTTAAAAAATCATGCTGAGCCACACAAAAATAAATATCAGTGTAAAACTTGCCTGAATACATTCTAGTTCCGATGGAGTCTGCACACACCTGTCCTGTCAAGTCAATCTCAATACACGAGTTGATTGCCGTCACTTTGGGATTCTGGCTAATTATTGCGGTGTTGTTTACAAATGCAATGTCCAACATCACTAAAATTTTAAAAAGATTTTTTAAAAAATTAATTAAATTTATATGTTTTTTTTTCAAGGTCAACATACATTATTCTAATGACTAAAATTTGACAAAACATATCTTCTTTTCCTTTTTCATTTGAAATAATCAAAAGATTGTCTTACTCATTAACAAAAATAGGTTCAGATAAAAAATATCCAATTACATTCTAGAAAAAAAAGCCAGTCTCTTTCTAGCCTATATTCTCTCATGCTCACCTATAAAAGGATTATTATCCATGAAGTCATACAGGCGCTGTGTACCAACTGCAAAACCTCCGACAATTTTTCCAGGATGGATTGTCTTCCTGGCATTTGTGATGGCGCCAGCTTCTACGAGATCTACGACACCATCGCTGAACATCTCCGTGTGGATTCCAAGATCTCGGTGACTCCACAGTGCCGCCAGGACCGCGTCAGGGATCGAACCAATACCTGATTGTGAATGGATATAAGCCAAAATAGTGTACTGATATAAATGTATCTTGCAGATATTTTCTTTTATGCACTGTTAATTGACAATTTAAGTAAAAATTATATCTGAAGTAAAAACTGTGATGAAAAGTGCTGGCAAATTGACTAACAGATTATGAAGTAATAGTATACTATAAACAACTTCATATTATCAATATTATGAACAATTATCTTCAAACCTCAAAACAGAAAATCTAACTTTAAAAGCTGTAATTACTGGTACTAAATGACCTGAGAACGAGATAAGGTTTCCAATGTCATAACAACTATTCTCAAACTGCATGAGCAGATACAGTGTTTATTATAAACTATTTTGAATAGATGAACACCTGAAAGCAATGAAGATCAATACACAAATATATGAGTCAATACAGGCAGTGGGCAGAGCCATAGACTCTGACTACTTAGGCTACAATACTGATGCTAGTTCTGCAGTACTAACCAATGTGATGATTGAAAAGTTCATTGGCTCATGTCACAAATATTGTTTTTATAATAGCTTAAAGCCATAAATCTTGATAAAAAAAGCAAACATAACAATGTGGATTTTAAAATATTTAAACAATTGCAGTAACTTTAATCAC
>NW_019775557.1:47397-217717 GCF_001039355.2 Lingula anatina | reverse complement strand
AAAAAAAAAAAAAAAAAAAAGAAAAAACAATAGGAAAATCAAGAAATCAAAAGACACTACATTCTCAAAAGGCATCATCTCACTCTCAAAAAAAAAACCCCAAATGCAAGAATTATAAAAATATACTAATCACTTCAGTTATTTACAAAAATGTAATTGCTTAAGAACAATCCCCATTGATTAACCGCG
Source organism: Lingula anatina (assembly GCF_001039355.2). The sequence continues at coordinate 217,528 of NW_019775557.1, read as the reverse complement.
TACAAAATTTTTGCTTTTGCTCACAAACAGCCAGTGGATTAAAAAATTAGGGAAGGACACAAAAGGAGTTAAAGTGACGAAGTGCTCTGCACAGAGACATAAAATTACACTGCACCATGGGCTTCAGCAGAGGGGGTCAATGGGGTCTCTTGACACCCTGGAATTTTGGCAGCCACGTTAATTGCGGGTACCCAGCCAATCATTATCTCCCCCTTCAATGACTTTGCCCCCCCCCCCCACCCCCCACCCTGGAAAATTTTCTGCGGACGCCCATGCACTGTACGCCATCACACTCATGCAACTATCTTGGACTGACAGTATCCAGACCTGTAGTTAGAGATTTAAAAAACAAAAAACAAAAAAAAAAAAAAGAGGGGGGCATCTTCTTGGGGAGAGGTCATTTCTGAAAAAGTGGACCTAAGGTGATTTCCCACTAAAACCCAGATTAATTTTGATTAAAAATTTAACTTTTCGTGACCAATAGTTTATTTTTTCCATCTCTTCCGCCCTCCTTTGAGATCCCCCAAACCCTAAATCCTTCTTCCTACGAGCCTGGTGTCTACGATAACAAACATGAATATGTCAGACAAGTTTAAAAGCCACATAACAACAAACCCAGAATTTCTGAGATCTTTTCCACCATTAAAACATTTTCACCACTGTTTCAATGATTCATAAAGGCTGACAAAATTATCATACACAGCTTTTTAGAATAAAACTGTCTACTAGTAATACACCAAGAAACTAGGGGTTTAAAAAAGAAATAATTGAAAAGTATACTGAACATGCTTTTACACTGATTCATTAATACAGAAATATATTTGAATGAAACAACACCAAGTGATATTTAAATACAAATGGATTATTAACTTACAATGAAGATGATACCCTTTGGAAGAGTGTAAGTATTAAGAAAAAGGAGAAAAAGACCAAAACCACAAAAACCAAAACAATAGGTAGAGTAAACAAAATTATCATACAAGTATACCCAAACCAAAAATAAAAATACTACATTTGATTTACAGTAGAGAATAGGAAAACAAAAGAGATGTATACATGGAATTCTATATCCTTTATCCAGTATAAAAGATTTGTGTCATCTTTTCTTATCATTTAACACAACATTTAGAATAAATGCTGCATATAAAATCAATACTAAAATTACCAAATGGTAGGTATAAACCTATATTATAGCTAGTTAACACATTTTGTTGCATATGATGAAGCTTCTATGCAAATCCAAGTCTTAACAAGTAACCACCAACATCTCAACTATCACATAACCAAACACCCTAACAAAATTTAAAATATCAACCTAGCACATGTGAAATATCACAAATCTGCATCAGTCTCAACTAACACAAATTGAATGTAAAAATCTCAAGACAATGTCTAAGAGTTCTCAACTACTGCAATGAAGCAATCTCAACACAAGACATCTTCATGTAACCCAATCTTACCCATTTGCAGAGTGGCCCCATCTTGGATCAAGTTGGTAGCGATGATGCGACCAATTTGTTTTTCTACTTCAGTAGGGACACCATGTTTCATCTGCGGCAGAGGAAGATCTCCTTGGACGACAGCATCAAAGTGGGACAGATGGACCATCCCATCACCGAATGTGCGTGGCATGTTGGGGTTCACTAGACCTAAGAAAGAAAATCGACATTTTCAAATTATGTTGGACCTTATTTCAAACAAAAACACTTTCAAGTCAAAAATTCTGTTCTGAAAAACCTTAAGAGCTCATATTCTTGTTTTTGATTTTAAAAAAGGTTTTTTACTATTAATAAACGGAAAAAAATTAAGGTGGCAAAGATTAAGCGTATAACTATGCCCTCCTTTCACAAACCCCTAGTCCCCCTGCATCCCCTGGGACTTACCTACAATATACCTGGCATTCTGAATGGCAGCTCTTGAACAATCCACACTGGGACCCAGCGTACAGAAACCGTGCTGATCAGGTGAGCTGACAGAGATCAGGGCGACATCTGGTGTGATTAAATTGCGGCGGAATAGCAGAGGAATCTCACTCAGGAAAATGGGGACAAAGTCTGCTCGTCCAGAATTGATTGCCTCTCGACAGTTGGCACCAATGAAAAATGAGTTGCATCTGAATATACCTATAATAATTATAAAATAATGTATTCAGCACTGCTCATAATGTCACATGTAATAGCTGTTGGCTGTCTATGCTGCTTATGCTACTGTTTGATTACATAATAGTAGAAAGAAAAAACGATTTAATATGGAAAATAATAATCTATCAGGACATACAGGTTAAATAACAAGATACATAAACAACAATTTTCACATATATGTGTTAATTAAAACTCTGGGTACTTCATACCAATGGATGAAATCAATCCCTCTTGTAACTTACTTCATGAATACTGTGCATAATAATGGCATTTATGTTAACTCAGTCAGAAAAGGTTAATGGATTATCACATGTGCCTTCATGTGCAATTGAGAAAAGCGTTTGCTCACATAACAATTAGAACATTTGCCAAAATGACTCAAAAGGAGAAATATACAGAGCCTGGAAGGCTACATACATATTATTGTTATTTTATGTCAAAGAGTATACACCAAGCTGATGCTTTTAAAAAAAAGGGTGGTGATTTTTTTAATAAAGCTGAGAATTTTGTTTCCACCAAAATTTCACCCAAGTCAACATAATGGGGACATAAGATAATGCCCACTAATTATTTCCTCATTTAATTCTTTATGTCAATGCAAACCAGTATAGACACTCACCACTGAACAAATCTTTGGTTAATAAATCTTTGCAAACTAATTGTGGATAGGTAAAGTTGGCCCATATCCTTAAAGCTACTACTGATGTTCATTAATCAAACTGAATGTTGTGGTAATATAAAGGGCAAATGTTAGATAACATGCATTCTAGAGCTGCAACACTACATAGTAAAATACTAAATACTGTGCATATTGAACCCTCTCTGTCTCTCTCTCTCTCTCTTTGAATTTTATATTTCTTACAAGCCAATTAATACTGTATATTAATCAACAAAAAATCATTTTCAGACTGAACAATCCACTGAAGATCTTTTTTCAAATAACTTAAAAAATCCAATTATTTCAGCAGTTTTCTGTAATAAATTGTATAAAAACTCCCCCCCCCCCCCACACACACACACCATTTTCAAATGATTCTGTTTCAGTCACACAAACCCAACCTGAGTTCTAGAAAGAGGTGAGTGTCCACCCAATCCCAAGTACACAGAACCCAAGGATTTTCCCAGTGAACCCTCCAGCCATCATTTGGACAGCCGCTGGCATCCCCAGACAGCCAATATTTTCAAAGAAGGCTGGAAAGATCATGAGTTATTTTGAAAAAATGATGGCTTGGACTCCTGGAAATTGTGTAGGACATAACAGGTGATAACTTTGGACGGCCTGTAGCCCCAGTCCTGGGAAAAGCCCTGACAGAGTCAGATCATGGCAAATATTTTTCTAGAATCTGCCACATCAGACTGGTCTGGTATGCAACACTTTCTTCAGATATTGATCCCACCAGGAAGTAATGATTTCATATTAGCTTTATCACCTTTCAGTGAGAAAGCACGACAGACAGACATTAAAATTATGAAAATGAACTTAGACATGCAATATTTCTTAGACATATATGAAAAGACCAAGTCTCACAGGTAAAGAGACATGCTAAGCCCTCTCTCTCTCTTTCTCTCTGCACAATTACCACATGATTTCTTGCTCAAATTTTATAAAAATTATTTATTAATACCTCTTGTGCATAATTACACCCCATTTCCAGAGATTAGATCGATCTACTTTAGATCGATCTAAAAGCTCTGGGAATAGAGCCTTAGTCATAGCCTTAGCCATCTAAAAAACTCTTCATTCACTAAAAAAACCTTATTACCTAAAACACAGACAGGATTTGGGGTTATAAAAGATGAGATAGAAAAGAATAGTGATTTGGTCGTAATTAATTATGACTGGGGGGTCTGGGGGCTGCTTAAGGTGGAAAAACACCAAGAAAAAACAAAACTGAAAATAAAATGCATTTTTCCTGACCTTCATATTCTGGTTTCACATAAGTAGCTGGTCCCTCTGTGTGTATATGCATGACTTCTATACCAGTTAAGTCAGCATCTTTACCATGCTGAGCCAGAGCATCCACCAGGGGGATGGGCGTAGCGGCCCCTCCATGGACAAATACCTTCATACCTGAAATTTAACATTTTCCACATGAGAAAAACAATCCGTCTGTATAATTTAAACATAAAAATAATTACATATGCTGTATGGAAGTTTTTTAAAACACGAGTTGATTTATTATTAGATTCATACAAAGTGTATCTTCCCTAACCAAATAGCAGGAAAAACTGACCTAAGACCCCCCCCCCCAAAAAAAAAAACAAAAAACAAAAAAAACAGCATATAGGTCAAGGGTTTTAGGTGGTCCAAATGGACCATATTACTGGTTTGGAAAGGGTCCAATTTGCATCAAACTTTGATCTACATGTAGATCAACTGAAACAGTCTACATTGATTGATAAAAGGTCACCTACTAAAAATAAAATGGTCCAGCCCTAAACATAAGCCATATACAAGGCCCTGTACAATAGTGGGGGATTATATTCATAATATGCACACTCCTATTTTGAAAACTGAATCAGGACGTGGGCAGTTTCTTCTGTTATAACCATACCAATATTGATTTTAAGGGCTGAGAGGAAATATCAGTTGTACTGATACAGATTTGCCAACTCAGTGAATACTGCTCCATGGACATATGACCTTTCCCTTCAAATGTTAGGGAATATGCAGAAACGAAACAGATTCTGGCCACATACAGGTATCTTGTCCGTTAATTCTGTCTTTAACAGTACATCTAGCTCCAATCAAGGTGTGCTCAAAAAAAAAAAGTGAAACTGGAACTGGAAATAGTCCAGCTGACCTCGCCAGAAAACCAGACTGTAGTGGAGATCAGCAATGTACCTGAGAAAGTTGCCTCGAATTCTAATTGTCCATTGAATTCAATCATTGTCTATACATTTGGCTCTGAACAGCCTTAATCTGTAGTCCAAATGAGTAATTTTTTTAGCTTCTGGTTGTACTGTATTCAAGTCAGATCTGTCGTTTGGAGTTCGAACGAATGAACGCAAGCTTCAGTTTTCATTTTTATTTTTAGCTTTCATTTTCTCTAAACCTTCTCTCATATTTCACCAAATTACATGCTGGATATTAACATTTTTTTATTATGAACTTAATCAAACAAATATCTAAAGGATCAAAGAATTGATTTTAAATCCTTGATTTTCACAAGGCCCTTTAACTGTATATATTGAAGTGATATTCAAAGAAGAAATCAACATTTTAATTGAGCAGTAGAAGATGTTTTATAACTTACTGAGTATTTCTAATAAAGTTAAAAGAAAACCGGTACCCCAATGACCGGTGAAGACAGAATTTCAACACAGTTAATGACAAAAACTCAAAAGAGTAAAATAAGATATTGGTAAAGGTTAAGCATTAAATTAATACGAGAAAATTGCGCTGCTATAACCATAATTGGATATAGCATCGCAGTACAAATCCAATACATAAACCACACATTACGAACAAGCACTCTGACATGCCAATGACACTTATCAATGACACATGTTAGCGACACTTACCCGATCTTACAACTGCTACGGCTTCTTCCGCCGACATCCATTTGGGAGTTTTATCTGGAATCGGATGAAAAGGTTCTGGGGAATACAGATGAAAACATCTTGAAGCTGAAACGATTCCTGGTTTTAACTGCTCGCTAACTGTCCTCGTGCATATCCTAGCTACGTTTTTCAACACCGAAGCCATTTCATTGAATGGGAAGATCAAATGTTTTGACCTTCAAACAGTACGACCTCATTTATACTTGGCATGCAGCGGTGATGGGGTGATGTTTTGCAAGATAGTCCAAATACTAAGTTTAAAATTTTACCGTTTTAAATAAGCGTAAAAAATTATAACCAGATGTTGGCACTAATATAAAAACTTATCAAATATCGGTGGTGTTGAATCCATGTACAAAATTGCAATATTATTTCATTCTAGTCAAATTAACATCATTTATTCCGTATACCATTACGTTTGTACAAGTACATTGATATATTACCTCCAAAATTAAAAGAGCGGTGATTCAGGAAGTGAGTACGTGATTGGTGAAAGGCGCTGAACCGCTCCCCTTCCTTGATTGAAGTTCTTAATCATTGACAAGCCCTTTCCGTTCCTGAAAATCTGGTAAAATCGAGGGGAAAATACAACAAATAGATTGATTGGATAATTATTTATTTATTCATTTATTTTTTTTATTCATTTATTGCTTTTTTATTTATTCTCTACTAGTACATGTACGTGGTAAGCGCAAAGAATTTTTAAACTGTGTAATTTGTAAGTTAACATCTTGATTGATTTGTCAAATAGACCTGAATAAAATTTTTAAAAAATTACAAAGACTTAAGAAAAGGGGAAAAAATACCTTAATTATACATTAATTCTTTATATCTGAGAGCCTGCAAATACCTCAGATACTTTCTATATTATAATTATTTTCAGAGACGCTAATTAGACAGTTAAAATGGTGAAATCAAAATTGACTATTGATTATGGGACGTTACCCGTGAAAATTAAGAAACAAAAGCAAAATAATATATTTAAGTGCACACTCAAACACATCCACATTGCAGCAGCTGTTCTGTAATGTTGCAGCTTAATTAGAATTACGAAGCCTACGTTTGGTGCGTTGTAGACATGATCTGGAACATCGAATTGCATTAATGAAAAAAGCATGATTATTTATTAGAATTAAATGGATATATTAACACATGTCTTATCTTAACACGTAAGAATTTAACAAAAAATTGTAAAATGATTTTTTTAATATCATTGCATAATATTCTTCATGTTTATAATCGTTCTCTGTGCGAAATGAACGGAATATATATTGTCCTTCGGTCAATTCAGCCCTCGTAAAAAATAGCAATTTTCCGATATTATTACATAAGATGATGTTCTCAATGATGTTAACATAAGATTATCTTCCTCCTTTCCAGCCACCTTAGCTCTCACGAGATCTCACGCGAGATTACTTATTGCAAAAGCTATTGCAAAAGCTAGTCCATCACGTTTTTGGAAAATGAGACGATTTATCAAACTTGAAACTAAATATAATTTATTTAATTATAATATATATAACTTAATAAAACGAATCACAAAAAAAAGTATGATCAAAGTGCGTTTGATAAGTAATTGAAATAAACAATAATAAATGAAAATGATGTGTAAGCTAGCATAAAAAATTCCGTGGGAACTAGGTCGACGTCTTTAATTATGTCGACACTGGTGACCCGAAATTCTACATTCAATCGATTCAATACATCAAATGTGCATGCAACTAGTGGCATTTTGTTCCTGAGTATACAATACTCGCCATGTCCAAATTCAGTACCATGAAATATCATCATTCCCCAAAAAAGTTGTCTGAGATCATATTCATAAAAAAAATTGTGTTGACATCCACACTAAAGCATTCCATATTGTCACGGAATTATTTCAATCACTACAATAGGTGCAATGAACATGAATACCCCACGTTAAACCTTTCCTATTGTTATTATTGTTGTATCCAGTTTGTACAATATTTGTAAGGGAGAGCGGGAGGGAAACATTATTGGCAAAAGGTCCTCATATATTTCTATAACCCAAACGGAATGATTAAAAAGGTCTGATTCTGAATTAGACAGAAGATATAGCTTTTATGTTGGCCGTATGTTGTTCTTTGCAGTGAGAGAATTGGCAATTCCGAGTCCGGTGTTCAGGGACTCCGTACCCATATTAATCATCGGCGCTGATCCTCTCTTCCTGTGATTACCTTATAATATAAAAGAATATCTAACAGCCTTGTTCCCGTCTCCCTGTCCTTCATGTTTATCATTTAAGGCCCTGCTGTTCCTATTATTGCCCCCTTCTTCGTCTGATAAACTGGTGTAGGCCTACAATATTACCATTATTACTAAATTATCCAGTCCCGTCATCGGCGGGAAGCCGCCAACCTCCCTCCCTCACCCTCTCCCTTAAGTTTTCGATATTGTATTGATTCCAGTATTTTTTCAATACACGCCCCCTATTATTTACCCTGGAGTCCAACCTTGACACACAGAGTCAGCGTTCGCAGTACTAGAGCCAGCGTGCACACACATGGGTGTGGCTCAGTCACGATTTCGCAGGACGACGGACAAGCTGAATCGCAACGTCACGATGACGCACCCGCAGATCAATCGCACGTACTTTACATAAGCCGGGCATGAACAAAAGACGAAATACAATAGCTGGTGAAGCGACGTTCCTTGCGACATGTATATATATTTATATTTATATTTAGACATATATGAGTGAAGTGAGCGACGAGTATATTAACATTGAGAAGCCCAGGTGAGGACAGCATACAAACACCGGGGAATTTACTAAGCTGAACCTGAAGGGAGAGTCGGCGTTGGTCCAGCTATTGTTGGAACACTTAATTCAGACTTTGTTAAACACAAATAAACATCATGTGTTTAGTTACGACAACGTGATACCGGTTTAACGGATACATTATTGCATATATGCGACTGTCAAGGTGTGTGAGCGCGTGTTCGTAACGAGAGCTTCAGAAGTATTTACCCACCAGGGTCACGGTTGAAATAGATGTATTGACAGGTACATGTATACGCCAAGATTCAGTAACATATTTGACCGTTCGCCGGCTTCAGTTAAGCACACATGTACCATATACAGAGGAGAGACCTGAGCAAACACTCCATCAAAAATAGCGTGGTTTAATATAAGACGCTGCATTTACCGAGTACATTCCCACCACTGGCACGACTGCACGGAGTTTTGAAGAAAAAGAGACAGCGGGTGGTCCCATTTCTTACGGAAATCTGGTGCTGGTACACGAAACAATATTGATGCCACGGAGAAGGCCAAGTGAACAGAGAACCTCCATATCTTTTGAAATAATACAGACATACAGAATCCGACCGGTCCTCGGAACAGTTGTGTGAGGTTAAAGCAGTTAAGATACATGTCGACACCACCTAATTGATGCTAAAATGATGGAGTATTAAATAAGATAAGCAATCTTTAAAAAGCTCAAAATCAAAGGCACAATACTAAGAAACCCGAGACACAGTGGTGAAACAAATACTCCTAGTTTGAAATACGTTACTGGTAACTCTCAGGAAAGGAGTGACAAAAGTCAGGAAACGACAGGGACAACCTTTAAAAAAATCCCCACCAAAACAGTGACTTTATCAGCGAGCTCAAAAACTAACTGGCTTTTCATTTAATATCACACCCAGGTGCCAGTTACATGCAATAGGGTGTTGTCGCATATCTGCCTCTATAACAAGACATAAATAGAAGAAAAAATAATCGATAGAGCGACAACGAGAAGTCACATTGCTAGCTTCGTCGCATGAGCATTTAGGATTAGTACAATTGTATTTATATAGAAATTTTATATACAATGGCGATAGCACGTAGTATGGGCAGTGGCAATAGGAATGTTTTTGCCTTTTGTGTATTTATTGCGTTTCTGGGGATTGTGACTCCGGTAGATGTGAAAGATGGAGAGGAGGAAGGTAAGAAGACGCTTGCATTTTTTCTCTATCCATTTCTCTATCCAGCGCTTTTCCATTCCGTTCTTTCGATTTCTTCGCCACACCCTCCTTTTTTATTATCGGCACACACAAACGCATACACACCTCTCTCTCTCTCTCTCTCTCTCTCTCTCTCTCTCTCTCTCTGAAACGTATTTGACCCCACGTGTGCGTGACAGGGTCTTATTCATACAAGCAACATTCCTTCTCAGCGTGCAAACTTGACACACTAGTTAATGTTGCTTATTAACACACTGACAAAATCTATAATACCAATTGTGCAACCTGCTCTTTGAGTATATTATTGTCCCGTCACATATATTCCACCTCCCCTTCGCCCCCTTTACCCCCTGCCCTTCAACCCGTATCCCATCTCCTTCACCTAACCCCCTCTCCTTCTTCCCCTAATAACCCTCTTCCCACCCCTCTCCTCCCTTCTCCTCCACCCCACTTCCCTTACCGCCATACACTCACGCATTAAATCAAACCCCGTGGGAATTGTCTTCCCTCTCAGTTTGAACATCTCTTAATCTTTGGAACTGTTTTTTTTTTTCATTTTCATGGGTTATTGGGGCGAGGACTATTTTAGGTCTTTCTGATCTCGAACCAACACACTAAATTCTATATAAACCAAGTCTTGTCTGAACTGGACTTCCCGCTTTGGGTATCAGTCGTTCTTGTAAATTAACACGTCACGTTGTCGAAGGTGAGATCTCAATAAAAGCCATATGACTCCACTGAAGCGTCAGCAACACAGTTGAGAACTAAACAAACGGTCTCGTCACACGTCAGGCACATTGATATGACAAAAAAACCCTATCAGATCAAATAGCGTTCGATTTAACAATGCAGTGGGAGTTAGCTTAAAGTCTGGCGAGTCAGAATTTCCATCCTTTCACCTTAATGCTTTATTTGCTCATTCAAATGGCTAAACAGAAAAGGTCCACTTTGAATCAACAATTGATCTAGATTCTATGTCGTTTCTCGGGTTGGGTCACCCAAGGGGGTAAAAAGTTCCACTTTTTGTAGGGGAAAAACTTTAAAATGGTATGCCTGCGTTCTGGGTACTATCTATTGATAGGAGAATTGTATTGTGTGAATTTGGAAAACTGAGAACCCAATTTCGAGATAGATAAAGAGGTAGCACTCTTTCCCTTCTCATGTGTTCAAAACTAGTTAAAAAACGTGATGTGTTATATTATCTAAGGGTGTGGAATGTATGTCTTTGGTTTACGTAGAGCCTTTCACATCAGTTAATCCGGTATCTTTGGTCATGATCCTGTCTAAAGGTGGTGCCCCTTTTTTAATAAATAAGCGTCTAACCAAGGCGACAATGTTTGTTCACATCTTGTTTCAGTGGACTTCCATTTAAGTGAGATAACAGTGTTTGCTTATATGATTTAAGGGCATGCCCATGTTAAAGACCAGTGTAAACTTTCTCCTTTTCTCTCTCTCTCTTTCTCTCGCTGTGTTTCTGTCAGTGTGTGTGTGTGTGTGTGTGTGTGTGTGTGTGCGTGTTTGAGAGAGGGAGAGAGAGAGAAAAAGAGAGAGAGAATGATAGAGAGATAGAGATCAAGGGAATGTCTAGCATTCAACACACAAACGCAAACCTACGCACGCGAACGCAAGTGGACGCGAAGACTTGTGTCAAAGACGGTGCGTTCGCTTTTTTGCGTGTTCGCGTAATCAATCGGACAGGTGCACGCATGCTTTAGGTTTAGTGGTAAACTTTTTTTTATTCGAAAATAACGAGAGAGCATTCTTCCTTTTATACGGATATATTTTATTTTGCTTGATTTGAAATATTTTGAAATTTAGATTGCAACTATGCACGGTTTGAAAAATGGTTTGTAAAATCATATTATGAGTGCGAGGGCGGTATGGAACGAGACAGAATTCATAATCATTCTGCTGTTCTTTTTTCATTCTTTGCTAGTTTAAAATGATAAACCTTAATCGTGACAAAGATGACAATGGTATATATCTTTATTCTCTTCATTGAAAGGGAATCCGCCAAAGGCCGAAACATGATACCTGAATGTTCAAAAGAGTATATATAACAAACTAATAGTAGGTCTGTCTATACAATGGATATGTATAAAAAATGTATCGCATAACAGGTGCCCATTCAAAGTCAGAAATAGTGAGGTATTAATTTGAAAAACCCATTTCTGCAAGCGGAGACCGCTAGAGGCCAGGTTTAACGGTAGAATGAAGCCGAGGAAGTCCATGTAAAATATCGCAATTTTCACTTATTTCTTTGAAATGACCAATGTTCTCAATTCTTTTTGTTTTTTTTTTTCTCTCACACACACACACACACACACACACACCCGCAAACACAAACAGAGAGAGAGAGATGGTACTCCAATGACAGTAACCCGAAAAAGACCAGTATTTGAAGTTCAATATGAAAAAGAAATAGAATTTTGGATCGTGTAGATTGCCGTAACGTATTCTGAAATAACAGTACGCACAAGCGCATGGCGACGTTTTAAATGGAAAGGAACAGAGAGATGGGCCACTTAAATCTGCCACTTAAAATGATGCGTACTATCATGTTACTCTTGTGAGGACATTAACGGACAATGGCTAGCAAGGTGCTTTCTGTTTACGATCTGCTTACACAGACGGTCGTTGAGTACGAGAGAGAGAGAGAGAGAGAGAGAGAGAGAGGAAGAGACAGTTTTTTTCTAATAAAAGTTATAAATAATAATAAATAATAATAAAGTGGACAGGTCCAATAGCCTTTCTCTTCTGATCCAGATTGACTTAACATTCCTTTTTCACGCCCTTTATCTCCCGTCCTGATTTTCTGTCATTTCTCTCACCTCGTCAACATGTTATAAAAAAAGACGTTTAAGTGCAAGTTTCATTACCTGTGGGATATAGCCCCTCGGATACAGAAGTACAAGTATAGCTTGGCAATGTGGTACAACAAAAGAAACGAGATGTTTTGGGCGCCGAGTAGGCCTACAGGTGGAGCATAATGCCAAACAAATAAAAATCTGGCGATGTTTTTTAGCAAGAGACTTAACAAGAGCCGTATATAAAAGATTTACACACATAAAAAACACCTTTGGAAAGATTCTTTTGAACCATTCAAATGTAGTAAACGGACTGAATAACACCCCTCAGATTATATCACTTACCTCTCTTTAATTAAATCATACTTCATTTGCTACCCTGGTATTTTTTTCTTGCAGAGCAAAGGATTAGAAACAAAATTTATCATATAATGGTAAAGCAAATACAGAATTTTAGAAAAGTCATGTTTGTCAATTCCTGTTTGCATGGAATAAAAATGTCTTTTTATCCTGATTCTATCCGGCCTGAATTCAGCCGTTTGTACTTGACAGCTTTGACAAGCCTGCTTTAAGTAACTTGAACCTTTTCATCTTTACTGTGGCTCCGTAATCGGTTTTACTGTAGCAAACTCAAATTTATTTGAGTCGTGTTATTACTCAGCTTGAGTGATTGAAGCAAATCTTTCGTACCATTTTGTGCGGGATCACAGCTTATAAGGATAGCATTGTGTTTGCTTCCATTTGCCTTGATTCCCTCTTTGAATTATACCACTAACAGGCCCAGAAAATACCGTTCCTTCATGAATATGTGTTGACTTTCTAAACTGTCCCATTTGCTTTATTTCACAACTAAAAAAATAGTCTACGTCGACAAGCCTATGAACGAGAAATTCTCAACACGTCCGTCAATATTTTGTCGCATTTAGTAAAATCAATTCTACGTTTGAAACAACCAGACGACCCAGGATACCGGCCATTTGACCCTGTGGTATTCTCATTAATTTTTTCAGGTTTCATCTTTGTAAAACCCGCCATCGACAAACCACTGGATAAAGATGCCACAGACGCTGAGATATACCCAGAGGAGTTAACGGTGACCCTCAACGACAGTGTGACGTTGCATCTGACGAAAAACACGGTCACTGACGTCAATGTGCCTGTCTACGTCATCAAAGATGGCGCCGTGGAGAGGTTAAGCGTACCCAAAATGAAGGTAAATAGCTGGCAATTAAAATAGATAGCTTTACATAAAAAGTTGTGCTAAAATAGAATCCGTAGCGGTAAACGTAAAAAAGTGTTTAACTTAAAAGGAAATGCTAATTATTTTATGTGCACAAGGTATTGCACTATCGTTGAACAGAATGAAGATAAAATACAAATGAGTCGGGTCTTTTTTAGGACTTGTCGTTCTACCAGGATAAACAATACATGGCGTCCCTTTCTGTATCCAAGGCAGTTACTAAAGACGGACAAATCAAGAGGAAACTGGTGAGTAGCAGGGGGCCATTGGCGCACGGATTAAAATGTAAATTCTATAAAACAGCATTTTTTCTGACATAATAAATGAATAGGCCTAATAATAAAAAAAATGAAATATCTAATTCTGTGTTCAAAAGCTGACGCTCTATATTCTGAATACAAACGGTGTTCATTCAAACAGTAGCAGCCTCATCTGTCGTCTGTACATCCTCATATTTAATTTATCTTCTGCGGCGTCACTTTGTATACCAAGCCGAGCGTTTTTTGAATAGTTGCAAATTCGTGTGGAATACATTTTGATGGCATGTATACAGCTTTACGTGACGTCATATAATATATATGAATCGTTATGTCGGAGACATTGTTCTGACATTTTTTTTTTTTTTTTTTGTAACTGGTTCTGTTCGAGCATTTAGGGCCTACTTTCAACACAATATATCAGTCATATAATGTCTTTCAATAACAGAACATCATATTTTTAAAATACATATTTGTCACATTTATAGGAAGGGCATTTTGTATTGAACAAACACGAGTACGTGCTCTCACCCGCAAATGAAGAGGAGGCACGCGAAAAACGAAGTGTGGATGATGACGTCAGCGCGTGGCACGTGATGCGACGGATCCAATCCACAGCGTTGTCTTCATTTATTGGAGATACATGTAAGATGCCGGCAGTTTTGTTTTTTCAATTCCATTTGTATTTCCCTTCACCCACATGTATGTGTTGCTGTACTATTTATTTATTCAGTGTATTTTTCCGCGCATTTCAATCGGCCTAAATTGATACACATTAGTACATAAGTTATCTGGTTACGTAAATCTACTTACTTTCGAAAACCGACAACTTTAAAAGAAATAATGGCATATAAAAAGCTTTATTGTACTCTTTGGGATATATACAAAATATTGAGGTCTAATTATATATTTGTTATAATTCAGCTCGTGATAAAATATCGCAGAAAATTAAAAGAAAGACTCAAGATAAAACAACTCGGTTTAAGCGAGCCGTTCAGAGGCTGGGTGTGGAATTGTTGATGGTCATAGACTTCAGCGTTTACAACAGGTACGAATGTCCTAGAGATTGTGGGGATATATTATATGTTTTGTCTGCATCTCTGTGACTCCACAAATCTTGAAATAATAACTTGTTATCAACATTTAATTTATTAGCATAAAATTTAACAGTCGTATGTATTTTTTATTTATTCATATATATTTATTTATATATAGATTAATCGGTCAATTAATCAAGATATCACTTTATTTATTTATATATTTTCACTCTATCTCTTCAAATCTTCCTCCCATACGTGTACCTATACACGAAGAGGATTAACCTTGTATCCATTCACTTATCTATATTCGTTTCCACATCAGTCCTTTTCTTCATCTCCAGGTTCTATCAGACAAGTACTGCCACCACAAACGAAGGGAAGCAAACAGACTCCATCAACAGGATCAGATACTATTTCGCCCATATTGCAAACGGGGTAGGACATGAGTACAGCTTTATAGTTGGGGGGGGGGGGGGGTAGGGTCACTTGGAGGGGGGTCAAAATTAAAAAAAAAAACTTTTAAGTGACAGCTGCAGAAAATTTGTCGTGTATTTTAAAGCAAAAGTAATGTGAACAGTACTTGTTCACTGGCTTTAATTGTTTTATTTAAAAAATGGAATTAGTTTTGGCGAGTTTGAGAAATCTTCCCTGCCTCAGAGGAGACTTACGTTAACCGTCTGTCATATTTTGGCAACAAAATCAGACAACTTTCTTCACCGATGCCGTGTTTTTTCTCTTAACAATCATATCATCAAATACCGGCACAAAACTCCACATTAAAATAGTTTCAAAGCTCAAGGAGACGACTCCGATTTTTTCATGTCTTGCTATTTCAGATTGACGTCCGCTACGAAAACATTGTCGATCCAGCTTTTAGCATTTACGTCAGGCTCGTGGGCTTCTTCGTTGCACAGGTAAGAGAGAGAGAGAGAGAGAGAGAGAGAGAGAGAGAGACGAATGGAGGAGACAAGGCAATGATGGAAAAAGATAACCAAGAGAAGGAATATGCACAAAAATGGGTTCTGGCCGGAGTCCACCCTAGATGTCAGAGGTTTCTACTAGAAATTTAGGGCTTATTTCCAATGAAATTTTCAGTCTACGTAGATCCACCCAACTCCATGAGAAGTCTTGCTTAATGCAATCAGTTTTTATAAGATTAACATGCGTACGACCCCTCTTGTTTCCGACGTAAACGTATAACCACCGCTTTTTTATGTATTCTACCCCTTACGTTAGGAAGAGGTGTGTGTTAATATCTGTTAAACCGATTGCATTCAGCAAGAGTCCCCATGAGTTGATTCGATTTATGTAGAACGATAGTTAATTTGGTAATGAGCCCTTCTTTGCCGCTTTTGTTTATTCTTCCAATTAATTTTTAAAACCCAAAACGAGACTAAGAAACCTGGAACAGGACTAAAAATTGAAGGATATACTGTAATAAATGCAACACTTTCCATAATAACATTTAAGCTGTAGGCTACTTTAGGGCTTTGGGAATTCTTTATATTTTGATGATTGAAGCTGGCGGTCATTTTGAATGCTTTTAAGCATTTTAATGCTTTTAAAAAAGTAAGTTCTATTGATATTATAGATTTTAAAAATTGATACGAAGATACTTTCATCTTAAAAAAAAAAAAAAAAAAAAAAAAAAAAAAAAAAAAAAAAAAACGGAAGATTTACCGTGTGATCCGTGGCGTTTTTATCCATAACATCCACTCATATCTTTCTATCTGCAGGACGCGGCGTCTTCTCTTTTCACCGAGCCGTTTAAGGAAGCAGCGTCTCCACGTTATCTGGTGGACGCTTCCTTGGGGCTGAACAACTTCACAGACTGGGTGGCTGCTAAGGGAGATGCCCTGCCCCCACACGACCACGCTATGTTGTTTACAAAGTAAGTGAGGGGCCACGTCTGTAGCCATTAATTTACAAAGATGGAGGAAGGGAGGGGGTTTATTGTGAAAAAGTGGGCCTGGGAAATCTGTGTTTGTTCATACAGTTGTAGAACCTAAATCAAATATTGATTCATTCTGTGTGTATATTTTCTTGACCAAAAAGGGGAGGTTTCTTAAAAAAAAAAAAAAAAAAAAAAAAAAAAAGACCCCCGGCCCCACCTATGGGCCTGGATGCGTTTTTCTGTTATCTGTAAATTGTTACAGACCATCGCGAAATACTGCAGGAAAATTAATCTATAAATAAGTTTTTAATTGCTTTAGGATATCCTTAAAGATATTTATTTATTTATTTGTTTGTTTGTTTCAGTTATGACTTGTACAATGGAATTAACCCAGATACCGGCGAGAAGAAAACGTCAGTAGCAGGTAAGAATTTGAGAAGCTGTGGGCTTACATACATTTAGATGAAATAAAACATAATTACTCATAAAATACATAAAAGGCCTAAACTATATGCATGCTTACCTTTCACTTTAATAAAAACTATCCTTCAGTTTAAAAAAATAAATGGAAATACCCAAAATATGTTTTAATAACGTACATTATTGTACAATAGAAAACAACAAAGTAATTGTATTTACATACAACATGTAAATAAATAGACCTGTGTATTGTGTTAATCACTAAAAGAAAGTGCCTCCAAAGTCCAAAGTTCATAAAGGTATTTTTTTTAATATCTTAAAAGCAAATTTGTAACAGTTACTACTTACTGCCCTTTCTATAATGGTTGCCATGGCTTCTATTTTACACCAACTGTTCTCTCTGTATCTACTTAAAAGCCATAAATGTTTTATTCCCAGGTGTCGCCACTCTCAGTGGCATCTGTACAAGAGGGCACTGTTCCATTAATGAAGATCATGGTGGTTTCAAAAGCATAGGTGTTGCTGCACATGAACTTGGACACAAGTAAGATATAAATTGCTCAACACCTTATGAGGTTCATTCAGTCTTATCTTATGGGAATTTTATTTATCTGTTTATTTACCTTTATATGAGAACAGTTAAGTGCCATGCAGACTATTTATTTATATCTGCCATGCAGACAATTTATGTATGTTATTTATTTATATTATTGGCCCTATAGTAATAATCCAAGATGGCTTCAAATTCAAGATGTCCATCTAAAACTTGAATATTTGCTTTTATTTACATGAAGTTTGGGTGCCTATCACGATGGAGATGGCAACACATGCCGAGAAGCGGACCAGTATATCATGGCGGCTGTGGCAGCCAGCACAACATCAGCCAATCATTATAATCCTTACAACTTCTCAACATGCTCCGTAGACTACTTTCGAAATTTGATAAATGATCTAAATAGGTATGTAACAATAATGACAAATTCTACCACTATATGTGATTAAATAATCGGCAAATATATGTTTGATGTGTATGAATTTAAAAAAATTTGTTAAAAAGTGTGTTTCAAGTTCTGGATTTTAATTAAGCATTTTAATACCATTAATATTATTCCTATTAATATTATCATTAATATTTGGGAATTATTCTATTTTCCAGTGATAGCAACAACTGCATGGTCAACGAGGCTAGTTATTTCAACGCCACAGAATGGGAGGTGTACCAAAGGACCAATCCTGGTCAAAGACTGACCCCCCATGACCAGTGTCGTGAAGTGTATGGGGCACAGTCCTACTATTGTGGGGTATGTTATTTTCAAATGGAACCTTCACTTAGCTGAGATTGTTCACAACTTTAAAGAGGCACTCCATGATATTAAAAATGAGTCTTTAAAAATGTCATAGCCACTGTGAGATTAATCTTATCATCGTTTTTTCTTGCAATTCCAAAATGTGAGCTTAACTATGAAAAATAACCAACTATATGATAAGCTTCAAATCCCAGTTTTGTGTGTGTATTCAGCTACAAAGTGTACTGGTCTTACTCATAACTTGGCCCAAAACATAAACCACATGAGTCATTTACTCAGTAAAGTATACAGGTATACACTCTACAAGTATGTATTTCGATCCTAATTTGTATTTATAAACTGGTTATATCTTCACAGGGGGCAGCCAGTGATGCAGAGATATGTGTGTCTATGTACTGTTATGATCCAAACCGGGGTTCCTGCTTCTCAATGGGAAGTACTGGCGCCGCCAGGGGGACTTCATGTGGCAACCACAAGGTAAGGTCACATCAGGCCAAAAGATGGCAGCACCAACAGAGAGTAAAATATGTACTAGGTAGTGTGCATCTTCCCCTACTTTTAAAGATGTGTAATAAGCTGTTTTAGTATACCTGTGCCTCTTTATTGATATAAATTGGAAAAAAAAAAATTTAATAATGACTCGATCTTTTCAGTTGTAACACTTACATATCAATCTTAATACATATCTGCAAGAACCACAGCCTCCAGTAATACATGTCTATTATATAACATACCCACCTATAATGCCTTTCTAATTTCTATTTCTGCTCATTATTTATTACATAATGCCAAGTTAGCTTCTGCAATGTAGTAGGAGCACTTATTTATGAAAGGAACAGATAATGTATATATTAATTCACAAAAAATATATATTTCAGTGGTGCATTGAGGGGGTGTGTACTTATAACAGTAGTGCTCCTGCTGCCCCAGGTGCGTCATATTTTGTTTCCTTATATAGACCCCTTTACATCAAACAACTATATTTTTGTGTTGTACCAGTTTTACTTTCTTATTTTACAGTATATATTCAAAATGTTCGTTACTATTTTGTTTTAATCTAACCATTTTTGTTGTTGTTGTTGTTGTTCTTTTATACATAGACCATTTCCATTGCAATCACATTGATACTAGATAATATTTTATAAGTAGGTGCTATATGATATCTACGAGTTTGTTAGCATGGAGTTCGTCTTAAATTCAAAATCTTTTTAATAAAAGAATAAAATTATTTATTGTGTTTTTTTTATGCACAGATCAGAAACAAAGGGCTCCTTACCTTTTTGGAACTGTATTTTTTAATATAATTTTTTTCCACAGACACCTGTACATTTGGTGACTATGTTGGAGCTGTATACGCTGGGGACAGCAGGACATGTGCCCAGTTTAAAGCCGAAAATGCCACCTCCCAATGTTATAATGATTATTTTAGAAACAGATGTTGCGAATTCTGTGCAAGTATTTTCAATTCGGCTGCAACAGGTAAATTAAAACATGTGACAATGTATCTTTAGATGAGTGTGTTGAACAACACTGTTGCCCATGCATGTGCTCATTTTCATAACTTTAAGAGTGTCATGATATAATTAGAAACAAATATTTAAAAAAAATGATGAAAACAAGCATTAAAGAAAAACATAAGACAACAACTACACAATGCATACTTTGATTCACCTGCTTGTTATTTCAATCAAAATAAGAATGAACATTAAATCCCATACAATCCAGCAA
Organism: Lingula anatina; assembly: GCF_001039355.2. The sequence goes on along the minus strand of NW_019775557.1, from coordinate 197,161 downwards.
ATGAACCCTAATGAAATCTTTATCTGAACAACAGCATGACAGTTATTTCTATTATTTCTCAGGTTGTGAGTATGGAGACAGGCAAGGCAACTGCCAGAGTTTACTAAGCAATGGAATATGTTACTCGTTCAGCTGGGTCAACTCCACCTGCTGTAAAACATGCCAGGAGGCATATACCGGTATATCAGGTAGGTACTAGCTGTAAGACATGCCAGCAGGCATATACCGGTATATCTGGTAGGTACTAGCTGTAAGACATGCCAGGAGGCATATACCGGTATATCTGGTAGGTACCTAGCTGTAATACATGCCAGGAGGCGCATATACCGGTATATCTGGTAGGTACGTACTATAGCTAGCTGTAAGACATGACAGGAGGCATATATACCAGTATTTCTGTATACTAGCTGTAAGACATGCCAGGAGGCATATACCGGTATATCTGGTAGGTAAAAGCTGTAAGACATGCCAGCAGGCATATACTGGTATATCTGGTAGGTACTAGCTGCTTCTCATGTCTGACGCATTGTACACTGTTGAACATGCTTGCAGTGATTTAGAAATCAAAATCAAATGGCTGTTACAATTAGGCTGTTTCATCTAAACAAATATTATTTTGTCTGAATATACACGTTCTTCTAGGTACGTAGTGTTGTTGTTGTAATAATAATACTAATTATTATTATTATTATTATTATTATTATTATTATTATTATTATTATCAGGATGTGAATATGGAGATAGGGCATCAGCGTGCTCAACACTGACAGCTGCTCAATGTTATCCTAATGACATTACCTGCTGTAACCACTGCAGACAATTTTACACAGGAAACCCAGGTACACTACATAAATACATTACATCAATGATTAAAATTCAAATTATCAGAATTAATTGACTAATTATGAAATTAGAATGTTTGGTAGATCTCTCTCTCTCTCTCTCTCTCTCTCTCTCTCTCTCTCTCTCTCTCTCTATATGGGCGATATATATATATATATATATATATATATATATATATATATAGCTCATTGGGTGGATGGAATAAGATGCAAATTGAAAGTTGGTTATCCCATATTTCATCCAGTGGTACTTGAATGTTCTTGTTTTAATGTGCAGACACCATCTTCATCAATCATACTATTTCTGATCAGCATATAGAATATCTGTAAGTACAGCTTAATTGAACAGGTACAGGACCAGTAGGACTCACTTTATATTCAAGGTTGGCCAGGCCTCCCCTCACTGCCAGAACAGGCCCTGGTTTCACAAATAAAAACTTAAGTCAGGTTCCCTGGCTAAGAACAATATTACCAAGGTTACATGGTCACATGAGTACATCTTACCCTATCAGGAGCAGTGTAACAGCACTCTCATGGAAATCCTTGTCAGCTTTGCCAGGGAACTGACTTAAGTTTTTTTTTTTTTGTGAAACTGGGGCCAGAACTAGCAAGTAATTGTTAAACATAGCTAAAATGCCCCTCCTCCAGTGTCTTTATATATTTTTTAAATATCTATTTTATCATCTTCCTCAGAATGTAAGTATGGAGACAGGGAATCCTGGTGCGCGAGAAATGTCTGCGCATTCGAAGCTAACAGGGCATCTTGTTGTTGGACTTGTGCTCCAGAACTAGGTATAACATTCCCAACAACAACTACTGAATCCGCAACAACCACTGCAGCAGTTACAACTGTTACAGTATCATCCTCGACAGTGACAGGAACAACACAGGCAGCAACTGTGACAACAACAACAACATCACCAACCGTATCCACAACAGTCACTCCAACAGTTTCCATGACAACACCAGATAGTACCACCCCATCTTCTGTGACTGGTTTCACGGATGCAGAGATAGCAGAATTGGTTGCCTTGCACAATTACTACAGGAAGAATGTAAATCCTGGCCCCGCAGCCAACATGAGGTCCATGGTAGGTTGGGATTTTTATTGCTAGACATGTAGAAAAAGTTTAAAACTCACTTTATGTTTTTGACTGTGATGGATACTTGTATCTCCCCACAGTTCTTTTATACATTTTTATTTTAAGTTTTCCAAGTTAAATTATTGTTCAAAATAGGTGTTGGCAATAAATATACTGTAACCAGTAGGAGCCAAATTGTAATTATATAATAAATATTGTAATTTTATTATTTAAATTATAATGATTAAAACATTAAATGAAAGGAGATTACACAATTTTGAGGAAAACTTTCTGAGACTTAAGCAATATATGAGAGAGAGAGAGAGAGAGAGAGAGAGAGAGAGAGAGAGAGAGAGAGAGAGAGAGAGAGAGAGAGAGCAGGTGATGAAAAGAAAACGATTTCATAAAATTTTAATCAAGAAAATCTATCAAATCTCCAAACTGTCCTCCTCAGGTATGGGATCCAGAGTTGGCCAGACTTATGAGCGCCCCATGGGCAAACACCTGTGCAAACGCACACGGAAACCCAAACAAAACTGGGACAATATTTGAAGGGAAATCTCTGGGCCAGAATCTGTATGCATACTCTGCCAAGCCCACTGTTCAACAGATAGTGGATGCCTGGCACAGTGAAGTGTCTTACTATACTTATTCCTCTAGAAGTTGTTCTTATGTCTGCGGCCATTACACACAGGTAAATATATGTGCTTCATTGAGAGACACGGGTATTTGGTTTGGGTTTCACATGCCCTGAGTTTCAGAGAGTTTGGGGAAACTGCTATCAATCAGCATGTATTTCTTGACATAAAACTTAACTTCTCTTTGCAATAACAAAAAAAGAATAAAAAAGGAAAAAAAAACAAATATGTTGCTCATCAAAAAATAATCGAAGTGAGATAAACTATATGGCACATTATATCACTTTCATGATATTTTGTTGCTGTATCTATTTCCAGGTTGTATGGGACACCAGTTACAGACTTGGCTGTGCTATTGCCTACTGTCCTTTGAGTGTCTACAAATACCAAGTGACTTGTGACTATTATGAACCGTAAGTGACAATTCACAGCCATGTCTAACTATACATAATTATACATTAAACATTTGCTCTATAACCTGCAAGCACTTTGATTTAAATCCCTGCTTGTTAGAGTTTGCTGGAAACCATCTTCTCGATACCCTCATTTTTTTAAGATGTTAAATTTAAGGATACCTTTATTCNCCGCAGCCAACATGAGGTCCATGGTAGGTTGGGATTTTTATTGCTAGACATGGGGAAAAAGTTTTAAACTCACTTTTTGTTTCTGTCTAATTGTGTTGGTTACTTTATACTTTCCCACAGATTTTTAATGGTTAAATTAATGTTTTAAACAGATAATCAGGCAATAACTATACTTAACAGTAGGTGCCAAATTGTATTATGATTTAGAGATTCAAATATTTAATGAAAAGAGATTACACATTTCTGCACAAAAGAGTGGCTTTACGTGTACAAATCTGGTAGAAAAAGAAAGAGAAAAAGAAGATGATGAAAAGAAAACAATTGCGTGAATCAAGAAAATCTATCAAATCTCCAAACTGTCCTCCTCAGGTATGGGATCCAGAGTTGGCCAGACTTATGAGCGCCCCATGGGCAAACACCTGTGCAAACGCACACGGAAACCCAAACAAAACTGGGACAATATTTGAAGGGAAATCTCTGGGCCAGAATCTGTATGCATACTCTGCCAAGCCCACTGTTCAACAGATAGTGGATGCCTGGCACAGTGAAGTGTCTTACTATACTTATTCCTCTAGAAGTTGTTCTTATGTCTGCGGCCATTACACACAGGTAAATATATGTGCTTCATTGAGAGACACAGGTATTCGGTTGGGGTTTCACATGCCCTGAGTTTCAGAGTTTGTGTGGACTGCTATCAATCAGCAGGTATTTCTTGACATAAAAACCTTACTTCTTTTTGCAATAACAACAACAACAACAACAAAAATAATAATAATAATAATAACAAATATGCTGCTCATCAAAAATAGTTAAAATAAAATTAACAATGTGGCACATTATACAACTTTCATGATATTTTGATATTTTGTTGATGTATCCATTTCCAGGTTGTATGGGACACCAGCTACAGACTTGGCTGTGCTATTGCCTACTGTCCTTTGAGTGTCTACAAATACCAAGTGACTTGTGACTATTATGAACCGTAAGTGACAATTCACAGCCATGTCTAAACTATACATAATTATACATTAAACATTTGCTCCATAACCTGCAACCACTTTAATTTAAAACCCTGCTTGTTAGAGTTTGCTGAAAACCATCTTCTCGATACCCTCATTTTTTAAAGATATTAAATTTAAGGATACCTTTATTCATAAAATAATGTGGTATCTACACTGTATTTGAACCTTCAAATCTCACTGAAGTTTTACAAGCTTATCTCATTCCTTTGAATTTAGGTGCCACAAGGTTTACTTTATTTTATTTATTAATAATATATCTCTTAATTTTAGAGGAAATTATGGCGGCCAGCATCCATATGACTTGGGAACAGCCTGCAGTGGGTGTTTGACTGACAAATATAACAAAGAAATATGTGCTGATGGTTTGTGTGGTATGTATATAATACAATCAATATGAATATCAAAATGCTGAGAAGTGCAAACATTGATGTTTAATAGGCATATTATTAAAATTATTATTTTTATGATTTGTCTGAAATCCAGAAGGTATAATATACCAAGGTACTTTATTGAAGGGTATATCTTTGTTAGTCTATATGATGTTAGGTAAGATGATATAAATGGATAAATTAAATGTTTAAAAGAAAAACTATGTTTCTCCCCTTATTAATACTTAAATAACTGAACTCATTATATACTCATGAAGGTACATGCATAATTCCTTCCATAAAAATATATCTAAAAAGAGCATCCCTTATATTTGTTTTTCAGTAACACAATATGAGTGCATGCAAAACACATCTCTTAACTGTGGTAGGTTGAGAATATTATTTTCACATTGAAATTTTGGACAAAATATTGATATATTACACTTAGTAATTAGATATCATAGAAGTAATAATAAGTGGTCAGAACCAAGTAATCTATGAAAGTGTGCCTAGAGTAAGTGCAAGATTAAAAGATTGCTTCAGTTTTTTTTTTTAATGCATCACACACTAATTGTCAAAAAAGTTTTAATTCCCTTTATTAAAAGAAATGCCATTCCCGCATTTTATCACATGACAATTGCATTTTTCAGCCTCCTGCAGTAGTATATTAGAGTGTCAAAATTCTGGCAGATATGATTATGACACGTGCTCTTGTGAATGTGCAAACCTCTTCTATGGCCCTACATGTCAATACTGTGAGTAATTTATATCAGATTTAGAAATATTTCCTCACATTTACAATAACCACAAACAAACTACAAATGTTACACCAACAACAACTATTAAACAGAATGAAGCAATTAGTTTCCATTAAATTGCCATTGCATTTCATTTCCACGGCATAGGAACAGAACTGATTTTTCTTCAGATTTAAACTGCTAATGTGGTCATATCATTATGGTATTGATTAAAATTTTATCCATTCTATTGAAAATTACCATTTCTGTCTCAGTGAACTGCAGTGCTTTGGGCAACAATGGAGAGGATGTCTATCCTTCACAATGTGCTACTTGGGCTGCAAACAACCAGTGTGATTTTACTGCCACTGGAACTGGAACTTTGGTCAAATATGCATGGTGTCCTAAAGCTTGTGGGGTGACATGTTCTAGTCCTCCAGGTAAGAACAAATCTCTCTCACAGTCTCCATTCCCTATACTCTCAATCTCTCTCACATGTAGTATCCCATGTTCTGTTATTTCATGTATCTCTTTTCCATTGATCATGCACAAAATTGTTTTTATTTGAACTTGCAATCAAAGCAAACAACACTTGTTTCTTTTCAGTTGAAACAACCAGCACTACCATTCCATCTTCAGCAACAACCTCAAGTACAGCTTCGACAAGTATGAGCACGGCAACAACTACAACTCTTGCACCTACAACTACAACCACTGTTGCCATGACAACCTCAGAGGGTCCCACCCCATCTTCTGTGACTGGTTTCACGGATGCAGAGATAGCAGAATTGGTTGCCTTGCACAATTACTACAGGAAGAATGTAAATCCTGGCCCTGCAGCCAACATGAGGTCCATGGTAGGTTGGGATTTTTATTGCTAGACATGGGGAAAAAGTTTTAAACTCACTTTTTGTTTCTGTCTAATTGTGTTGGTTACTTAATACTTTCCCACAGATTTTTAATGGTTAAATTAATGTTTTAAACAGATATTCAGGCAATAACTATACTTAACAGTAGGGGCCAAATTGTATTATGATTTAGAGATTCAAATATTTAATGAAAAGAGATTACACATTTCTGCACAAAAGAGTGGCTTTACGAGTACAAATCTGGTAGAAAAAGAAAGAGAAAAAGAAGATGATGAAAAGAAAACAATTGCTTGAATCAAGAAAATCTATCAAATCTCCAAACTGTCCTCCTCAGGTATGGGATCCAGAGTTGGCCAGACTTATGAGCGCCCCATGGGCAAACACCTGTGCAAACGCACACGGAAACCCAAACAAAACTGGGACGATATTTGAAGGGAAATCTCTGGGCCAGAATCTGTATGCATACTCTGCCAAGCCCACTGTTCAACAGATAGTGGATGCCTGGCACAGTGAAGTGTCTTACTATACTTATTCCTCCAGAAGTTGTTCTTATGTCTGCGGCCATTACACACAGGTAAATATATTTAATTGAGAGACAGGGATTTGATTTCACACGGCCTGAGTTTCGGAGAGTTTGTGTGGACTGCTATCAATCAGCATGCATTTCTTGACATAAAAACCTTACTTCTTTTTGCAATAACAACAACAACAACAACAAAAATAATAATAATAATAATAATAACAAATATGCTGCTCATCAAAAATAGTTAAAATAAAATTAACAATGTGGCACATTATACAACTTTCATGATATTTTGATATTTTGTTGATGTATCCATTTCCAGGTTGTATGGGACACCAGCTACAGACTTGGCTGTGCTATTGCCTACTGTCCTTTGAGTGTCTACAAATACCAAGTGACTTGTGACTATTATGAACCGTAAGTGACAATTCACAGCCGTGTGTTAAGTATAAATAATTATATATTGTAACATTTGTTCTATATAGCCTGCAGGCACTATGATTCAAAAACTATACATAATTATACATTAAACATTTGCTCCATAACCTGCAACCACTTTAATTTAAAACCCTGCTTGTTAGAGTTTGCTGAAAACCATCTTCTCGATACCCTCATTTTTTAAAGATATTGAATTTAAGGATACCTTTATTCATGAAATAATGTGGTATCTACACTGTATTTGAACCTTCAAATCTCACTGAAGTTTTACAAGCTTATCTCATTCCTTTGAATTTAGGTGCCACAAGGTTTACTTTATTTTATTTATTAATAATATATCTCTTAATTTTAGAGGAAATTATGGCGGCCAGCATCCATATGACTTGGGAACAGCCTGCAGTGGGTGTTTGACTGACAAATATAACAAAGAAATATGTGCTGATGGTTTGTGTGGTATGTATATAATACAATCAATATGAATATCAAAATGCTGATAAGTGCAAACATTGATGTTTAATAGGCATATTATTAAAATTATTATTTTTATGATTTGTCTGAAATCCAGAAGGTATAATATACCAAGGTACTTTATTGAAGGGTATATCTTTGTTAATCTATATGATGTTAGGTAAGATGATATAAATGGATAAATTAAATGTTTAAAAGAAAAACTATGTTTCTCCCCTTATTAATACTTAAATAACTGAACTCATTATATACTCATGAAGGTACATGCATAATTCCTTCCATAAAAATATATCTAAAAAGAGCATCCCTTATATTTGTTTTTCAGTAACACAATATGAGTGCATGCAAAACACATCTCTTAACTGTGGTAGGTTGAGAATATTATTTTCACATTGAAATATTGGACAAAATATTGAAATATTACACTTAGTAATTAGATTTCATAGAAGTAATAATAAGTGGTCAGACCCAAGTAATCTTTAGCATTTGTTATGAAAGTGTACCGAGAGTAAGTGCAAGATTAAAAGATTGCTTCAGTTTTTTTTTAATGCATCACACACTAATTATCAAAAAAGTTTGAATTCCCTTTATTAAAAGAAATGCCATTCCGGCATTTTATCACATGACAATTGTATTTTTCAGCCTCCTGCAGTAGTATATTAGAGTGTCAAAATTCCGGCAGATATGATTTTGACACGTGCTCCTGTGAATGCGGAAACATCTTCTATGGCCCTACATGTCAATACCGTGAGTAATTTAATATGTCAGGTATAGAAATGTTTCCTCACATTAACAATAAACACACAAAATATACAAATGTTACACCAACAACTATATAATAATTAAACAGAATGATGCAATTAGTTTACATGAAATTGCCAGTGCCATTCAATTCCACAGCAAAGAAACAAATTTTAAGGAGTTTTCTGTTCCTTAAACTGATTTTTCTTCAGATATTAACTGTATATTTAGTCATATTATAATGATATTGATTTCAATTTTATCCATTTTTTATTCACAATTACCATTTCTGTCTCAGTGAACTGCAGTGCTTTGGGCAACAATGGAGAGGATGTCTATCCTTCACAATGTGCTTCTTGGGCTGCAAACAACCAGTGTGATGTTACTGCCACTGGAACTGGAACTTTGGTCAAATATGCATGGTGTCCAAAAGCTTGTGGGGTGACATGTTCTAGTCCTCCAGGTAAGGAAATATCTCTCTCAGCACATACACACACTACATACACACACACACACTGTTTACTAAATAATGCACAGCCCACAGAACAATATTATCACTTTACACTTTTTGCAAAAGGAAGCCAAACTTGTTTAGGATGTTGTCGCACATAGTGGGAAAGAGTGGAAGTGGTGTATTATTTGTCATACATACACTGAGAAGTTTCATGTTTTTTTCACACAAACCATTTATTTAGAATAGAATATGCTGAAATCATAACACAATGGGCAGAGTGCGAAAAAATAAACTTTCCTAATTTTCACAGAAAGTTTTTGTTCAGTTGAGGTTTTCATCCGGTCATTTTCTTTTGTATGGTTTGTCAACGTGTGTATAATGCCACATTGACATGGGTCAGTGCCCCCCCCCCCATCTGAGTAGTTGGCTGATTCTCTGCTTATCTCACATGCCCAAACCTTCCCTAGCAATGCTCTTAGCTTGAATTAAGCATCACAAGTTACATGTTATGATATTACCTTTCGTATACATTACCTTTCTTAATTTTTTCAGCAACAACAGTGTCACCAACCACAGCAGCTCCAACCACAGCAGCTAGAACCACAACCACAGCAGCTCCAACTACAACCACAGCAGCTCCAACCACAACCACAGCAGCTCCAATCACAACCACAGCAGCTCCAACCACGACCACAACNACTGTGGTAGTGGTTGCAGCTCCAACTACAACCACTACCACAGTAGCTCCAATTACAACCACAACAGCACCAACCACAACCACAGCAGCTCCAACCACTACAACAGAGACAACACCAGCAGCACCAATCACAACCACAGAGACCACTGCAGCTCCAACCACTACATCACAAACAACACTGAAAACCACCACTGTGGCACCCTCAACGACCACAAGCTTGACAACCACCACCACAGCCAGGGCGCTAGTCACCACCAGAGTGTATGTGTTTGCGCGGGTGCGTATCACGGCCCTTAACAGCCAGCCTGCTATTTTTAGCCCAGAATTGGAAACCCCAACCAGCCCAACCTTCATACAACTGGAGCTGACCGTGTGTCAGGTTATTGTGAGGAGTTACAGGGGGACCCCCTTCGAAGCCAAAGTGCGTTGTAGAGTAAGGAGGTTTATATTAGGGAGTATCATAGCAGACGTACAGCTCACCTTTGACAACCAGACTGAGCCAGTGGTGAATACCACCCAAGTACAGGAAACCCTCACCCAAGGTTTGCAGAACAGCCCTAATGTTACTGTCGACACGGTTACTGTCACCGATTTCGATGAGTGTAACTCTACTGATACTAATGACTGTTCACTCTACGCCCAGTGTACCAACCTGGATGGTGGCTATACATGCCAGTGTAACATCAATTACAGGGACAACTCAGCAAATGTTGGGTTCTTCCCTGGACGAGCCTGCGGCCAAGTCTGTCGGACAGACTTGTGCTTAAATGGAGGAGTGTGCATGGAATCGAGCGACGGCCTCGCCATGTGTAACTGCCCCGTTAATTTTAGCGGGAGTCGCTGTGAAAATCAACTGTCCACAGACTGGGAGGAAATGGTGATAATTTTATCAATCATGATCGGTCTTCTAATCGTTTTGATTGTCATCACTGCAATTGTCTGCTGTATTTTAAAGAGACGTTCAACAGATACAAAGAAACACAAAAGACGTCGTACCTACAGCAGTTCCACAGTGAGTAACTCCGATGTGGTACGCCAGTATATCAGCCATACGGCAGTCCCAGATCCATATCTGGCCACAGCCCACAATCCCTACATGTCTAACGGAAGCTATGGACGTTCCATACGCTCTATAGCAGTACCTGGGTTGCCTGATGTTTTCCATCATGGTGGAAGCAGTAAACGGTCATCTGCTCGCGATAAGCATAATGCAAGGGAGTTTAATCGTCAGAGATCACTGTTCAGGGCCAAGGACACACCATATTACGAGTATGTTGATTATGCTGCATTCGCTGACTGGCCCCCTCAACGGTCCTTCAGACCAAGCAGCCAAGACAGGACAAGTAGATACGACTCACAGAAATACCTCAGACCAATGTATTAAAACTTGTTATGCAATCATTAGTAAAGTTTGTTGATATGACTTGTCAGCCCAAAGTATATTTTTGTACATGGCTTTTTTAAATGTAGTACATATTGATATTATCCCTGTTTTGAAATAGCTGTTTCATTACTGATATTATGTGATATGCTATCTAGATACAGTATATTTCTGTTACCTTCATGTAGACTCTAGAAAATTATTTATCATATTTTAATATTATTCAAGTAATTGAGATATTTCTGTTTTAATGATATAAAACATTCCGCATTCAAAGATATTGTGATATTTTATACATAGCATTGTAGGACGTAAAAAACCACACACTTATATATTAAATCTTATATTTAATCACTTTGATATAAACCCAAATGCTATTTTAATGCACTTAAAAATGTACTTCAAAGTCATTAGCGATATTTCATGTATCAGTCTGTATTCAATATGGGCTTGAAAAGGTTCTAGAAAGTCAAAATTTTTATTCTTGCTTTTAAAGCTTAGGTAAAGCAGACTAATGTTAAAGTCACTGAGGCATAGAAATTAGTAATAGAGGGGGATTAAATAAAGGTGCATGGTATTGGGGGAGGGGGTTCCGGTAAAATTTGTTTCCTTAAGTTAAATGGTTCTCACTAAAAGTCACTGAACAAAACCTCTGTCTTTCAATATTAACATTTTGTAAAATCATTACTGAGTAACTTGTAGTTAAAATAACAATTTGTATAAGAAATTTTGTAGCCTTAAGTAAAATGATCTTATATATTGTCTTACTCAGTTGTTTACTGGTTGATTTCTCTTTAATAATATTCCCAGTTAAATTGATAATTTTTTACAAATTCTAATAGTGCTTTACTGAAAAATAAAACTTAAAATGTGCTTCACGGTGCTTGACATTTCTGGAAAATTTTCACTGCTTGAAGAAAAAACACTACCTAGATAGAACGAAAAGCACCAATACATAGAAGCATTGACAGAAAATACCCCAGCTTAAGGATCTAAATCTTCTCCAACTGCAGTATTGTGGAAAATTAAAGTAATTGTTTTCTGTTTTTAAATTACTGGCATTGTCATTACTTTTGATTATTTCTTAGAACATAAAAATTGTCTCAAACAAACTCCCTGGGTTTGTCTCAAACAAACTCCCTGGGTTCTCCACTTTGACTAGCTGTCTTCACTTTCTTCTGTCCCCATCTCTGCTGGGAGAGTTTTTATTTCTATTTTCCTCCTCTTCACATAATGATTGATTCGGTCCTCCAAACTCTCTACAAAGCAAAAACAGTAACAAATAGATATTTATTTTGCTATTTCTATTCAGCCAAAAGGGGTATAAAATGAATTGTTTTTAGTTATGCCCAAAGAATCATAATCATTGACTATACTACATTGTCATTATTACTGCAAATGTATTTATCATATAAGCTGTTTGTGAGAATCAAATTTTGACAATTCATTCAGTTATTCAATTCTTTAATAATCTTAAATTTTTTCTTGAAAGGCTTATTTTCTCAAACGAGTTAAAGATTCATATTTTCAATGTAAATATGAGAATACATGTACTCCTCAAGTATCAAAAGACTGACAGAGATTTTTCATTTATAACAGCATGTGCCCCTACACTAGGGGCAGCCAATTTGTTACTTCAAAAGAAAAATTCAAATAAATTTTTATATGTCAGAGGAGTGGGTCAAACTTACCACACACTTCTCTCTCTAGCAAAGGTTTATATGTACGGGGTTTATTCCCAGGTACGAGACTAGAGCATTGGTGCTGGACTGTCTTGTACTGTTGCCATGGTTGCTCCCTGACAGTGCCATCTGGTTGTGATTCTGTTATTTTTACTTTTTCAAGGTAGTCTAGCATTCTTTTTAACATTGTGGACCTCAGGAATACAAAGAAATCAGAAATGTTATTCAATAAAAATACCAGACTTTTGAAATAAAAGGATAAAGACAAGAAAGACAATTTTTTGGTATTCTAATTATTTATGTGTTTACTAATGATTCAGTGGTAATTTGTCTGAATATGCTGTGTACCTAGAGGCTTGAAGTGAATAAGTTATATCTTTTTAAAAACATGTCAGTAATGTACTTCGAAATATGTGAACCCAATCAAAACTTGGTCTAACAATAACAAAATTAATCTATGACAGTTTCAAAACTCATTACTAGCTACATATGCAAGTAATGTTATTATTAAATATTTAGTCTAATTGATGACATTGCATTTCCCCCTTGGAAAGCTCAACTGCTCTACTTTTTTCCATAGAGTAACTTAATCTATAATACAATCCACACTGGTTCTATACTAACTTAACAGTCTGCTCAGTCCAAAGTGTTTGCAGATGTTTTATGGTTTCTTCATGACAATCTGAGAAAGAAAACAAAAAGATGATAAGTGTCATGATCTTCCTGACATCTTCACCCAACATGTTGTACTTGACTTATTGCTCACAATACCAAGCATCTAATTTTTCTGGATTATCAATTTATTTTCATAATTCATCATTTACAATTACTCTCAAATGCAGTCTCTTTGACATGTCACCCCTTCATGCTTCAAAAACTTACAATCACCTTTGTTTGTCACTACATGCAAAACATTGTTTTAGGAAATAAAAGGAATCTAATTTACTCACAGTATGAGAATAATCAGCATACAATGCAACTTACTTGTACATGTTATCCCAAATAAATAAAAGCTCTGAGTCAATTCAAATACATGCTGCTGAATTATATTTTTTTCACTTCTTTCATAATTCTTTTAATTTAATCCTTCTTATAATTTTTGTGTCTAATTTACCCCCCCCCCCCCCCAAAAAAAAAAAAAAAAAAAATCAACCTCAGGTACTTTATTAGAGGTGAATTGTTTGTTTTAAGGTGACCGTCTGGAATGGGAGGAATAAGTACACATATAGCTTTGAAGGATGTGTAATAGAAATTATGACTTGGGGACATGTTCAAATATATACTGTTTATCTTTAATATCACAGAGTGTTTTGGTTTTAATATACATAGCACAATTAAAGCCAACCATCCTGTGTCCTCACCTGTCTCGTAATGCCAGTTTAATCCTTCGTAATCACAGTCATACAGGATAAGTGGAATTTCTGAAAGAAGAAATTAAATAAGGTCATATATTTTATTTTTACTAACCAAAAAAATTTGTAAGCCGTCTAGTCGTCTTTTGTAATATAGGCCCTCTTTTGAGGCTAATGGCCATCCAAATGAAAGCTGGACAGCTCTCTCTCAATCTGTCCTAGAACATAATGTTTTTCTCTTTTAATGAAAAATTTTCTTAATCTGTCCTAAGACATTTTGATGGACTTCCCCAAAACAGTTCTCAATCAGTTTCAATCATTTCAGGACAACATTAGAACTGAAAAAAAATAGACCGAATGTTGTAGAATAGATTGAGAACCGTAAGTGAGCGTTAAATGAGACAAACATTTTTAGGGGTTGTTCTGTACTCAATTCACCATATACACTTCCCTGTCCAATGACGGATCTATCACGTCTTACCCGAGGCCATCGTATACTGGGGCTTTCTTGGATTTCTCTCCACATCCAGTAATTCATCTATGATCTATGAAAGAAAACAAGGGCTCTACAAATGTGAAGGACAGTGAGGAACAGATACACTAATTCAGGTATGCATGCAGGCACACACACAAACACACACACACACATGCAAAAAGGCACACAGGTACAAACACACACGCAGGGACAGACAGACAGCCATGACACACACACGCGCACACGCAAAAAAAGATTCATTCCAGTGGTTCCATCTATAACATCTTTTACAACTCACAAATATCAAACTCAGAACATTTAAAAATTGCACATTTTAATTACTATAGGTATAAAGCAAAAATAACAGCATTGCTAAGAGAAATATATCGAAAAGTAATCGATTCTGTTCAAATATGGATACTGAATATCGTACCTCAACTCTCTCCTTGCCTTGTCCTATCAGTAATAGAACAGCTACAATACACCTGATTTGATGCCATAAAAATGCCTGTCCTACCACAGTTAGTTCACACATCTGATAGCCATCCAGCCTGTAATCAAACAGTGTCGGTGCAATGTTTAGAAATTACATTGCAACAGAACAACATTTCAGTTACAGTAACAATACAAAATGTTATAATCCCAGTGCAATGTTCAGTTATTACATTAGAACAGCATAAAATATCATTAACAATACAACAGTGAGCAACAGAATGGAAAAAAGAATAGAAAACTTGTTGCTGTTGTTGTAACAATAACAATAATAATAAATTGCCTCACCTGCTATCAAGTGGTTTCACCTGTGTAGATATTATTCTCCTGATGTAATTCACCACGCCATTGCCCACATCCATTTTACACAGGTTACGATAGTCATGTTCACCTATCAATTTACCAGCGGCCTCATTCATTAGCTGATGATTAAAATAAATAAAGGTTAATACAAATAAAGAAACAAGGTTAAGAAAGAAAGAAAGAAAGAAAGAAAGAAAGAAATATTAAAAAAACAGTTTGAAATAGTTAACCATTTAATACTTCATCACAATATTGATATCTTTAGATGTCAATTTTAGGAAGATATCCTACTTTTCTAAAGACAATCTGAAAGTCTAACATTTATAGAACATGTATACTTCTCAGTACATTTTAGCCAAAACCTTTTTTACCCTAGAAGCCTTTCAGGCCACCAGGGTCTATGAATTATGAAACTACTATGGCGAGTGACTGAACAGACTCACTGAACTTTAATAGGCTGGCGGCCTCTGTATTTCTGTATATGGTGTGGGACCAGAGTTAACTTCACACTGTGCATACGTAAACAGATAGAAATAAAGACAATGACCCTCACCTGGATATCAGCATCTCCTCTAGGAAACATATACTTGTACATCCTTTGTAAACAACTGAACCTAGTTGAATAAACAGGACACAGTAACAGATCAGCTCCAAGTGTTTAGTATGATTAACCAAAGCAAGTGCTTAGCTATATACTATATATATATATATATATATATATATATATATATATATATATATATATATATATATATATATATATATATATATATATATATATATATATATATATATTAATAAATTAATGCATCCTTAAAGCAAATTCATGTACAGCTGATACCAAAATATCTGTAGAATATATATATGTATATTGTTCTTCTGGCAAATTATTTTAAAATGAAGCGTTAAAGGTATGAATACAAGCACAGTGTAAATTACATATTTTTTCCTTTGAAGACTGATATCTAGAAAAAAGGGATTTGTTGCTAAGGAGACCAGGGAAAGTGACTAAAACCAGTGTATTGGCCATTTGTGTGATTCATGCTACAATATATCATTTCAGACCAGCAGAATTCAAACATATTTTTGGCCCTGAAATGGCCTATTTGTTGCTTTTCCACATAATGAATGTTAAATTATTTAAAGTGTGCTATACATAAGTATATAAGGTGTGGACAAGAATGTGTTAGGTGTGCTGCACAAGAGAATGTGTTAGGTGTGACATACCTTGCACTGAACTCAGGATCTACAGGCGTCCATGCTAGCACCCTCAGCTCCGGGGGAAGGACTTTGTTAAGAATATGAACATAGCGAATCTCAGTGACCTTGTCTCCTACAAACAGTGTGATAGAATGCAGAGATGAACTTTACAGCAAAGCTGGCAATACATACAGACTATAAACAGAAATGCGAAATCATAAATATCAATGTAAAATAAAATGAGCAGAAAATTTCAAAAATTATTTCAATCCAAATTTATAATACTGGGATAACTAGTACCCGGGGTACTCTTATATACAATTCTTTAATAACCAGAAGAGTAGAAGTTTAACTTGGAAACTAAGCAAACATTAACACACATTAGTTAGTGTAAGTATTGCAGAAAACATTTCACCTGGCCGTAGGTGCGCAGTTCCATTTTCCCTGACCTTCACCCCTACACCTTCCAATAAGTTTGTCCTCAGATCTATTGATATCACCTGTAACAAAGCATTTAACATTATCAGCAACTGTTTATTTTTCACTCTTTCTGTTTTGAAGATGACATGAAAATAATTATAATGGGAAAATTGTTTCAGAGGGAAAAATTACTATATGACCATAAAGGCATGATCCTTATACATATGCCATTTCAACCCCCCCAGAAAATCTTGTAACCCCCTCAAAAAATCCTTACCCCCTCCCACACAAAAATCCATTCCCCAACCTCCCCTCCTTTAGTTCTACCAAAGTGGCATGAGTAATGAGTGGTTCTGAAAAGGTCACATCATACAATAACATACTATCCTCACCTGTCCCAGAGCACTGACACCCTTGTCTGTTCTCCCACATCTGTGATAACAAGAGGTGGCCCTGAAATGCCATTATAACTGTTTAAACACCACAGAAAACTGCATCGCTCCTCAGTGTTATTTACTTATTACCATTATCCTTTTAAAACTAATATGCAAACTATTGTATCACACTGAGGAGTGAAATATTTATACTATATACTTTCATCTCACCTAGATTCAATTAGTCTTGTCTTGATGAGGGCATCAAACAGTGCTGCCTCTATTGTCTTGTCTGTGTCTTCCTGTACAGCAAACCCATGATAGTCCCAGCCAAGATAGGCGATCTTCAGTGCCACATGCCTAGTGTTGTACCTGGAAAGAAATTGAACATCAAATGGACTCAATGTTCAATAATGTGCTGAATCTGGGTAACAACTAGAAGGGAATAACTATTTGTGCTGCTTGTACCAACAATATTAATTATTTTTCTATCATGCTATTTTGTTTGAAATGACCTTTTCCCATGTTAATTTGCAACTGAGCTTGTTTTTTCAAGTGTTTTGCGATGTCCCTAAATTGCACTGTGCTGCACAGTATTGCACAATTTAGGGACACCCTACCTACATAGCTCAAAAGGCTTAAAACTGAGGCTCTGACTGCGGGCCTTTAAAAGCACATACTTTGTGAAGTCAAATGGTCTCTGTTGCTTCCTCCTCTCCTTGGCTTTCCCCTCAGCGCGGTCCCTGGCAATGATGTTCTTCAGCTGCGTCACATGGGCTTGCAGTTGTTGAATCTGCGAAACTAACTCCTGAATAAAATATTTAAAATGATGAAAATTAGTGAATAAATAAATAAATAAATAAATAAATAAATAAATAAATAAATAAATAAATAAAAATCCGCAGTGATGCAACATGCTGTGGCTGATTTTCATTCATTCTCACGAGTAGTAGTAATTTATATGAGGAGATGCGGAACCCCCTTAAGACCATCCCGGGGCCCCCACATTACAGTAAATAACTTTTTATGATATAACCCTAGGGGTTTGGACTCAATGGGCTTACATCTTTGGATAACGCTATCTGTAATACTGCAACATAGATTCCCAGGTTCCATGTCTTAAATTCTGCACACAGAATGGAATGAAACGACTCCATGTTGTAACTTCAACAGAATATATTTTAAGGGGCCCGCACATGGTGAGCATTTGGCGCACGCCACTTGCGCTGCGCCAGATGCTCGCGCTCCTCAGCTCCCCGCAAACGATGCGCTCTTTGCTCAGCAGAGATGCCTCCCGGCCTGCCCCTATCGGACGCACCGTGAACTGTGGGATCATGTGATTAAGGAAACATTACATATTTATTTTTTTTCTGAAAGTAATGGCAAATGGTAACCACGTTAATCAATCAGACTAACTATAACTGTGTACACTTTTGTTTACTTCGCTGGAGGCTGCCATTTTGCTTTGTTTCCGGCTACTGGCACATGCGCATTGTTAAAATGGCGTGAGCAATCGGCGCTTGCACCCCGCACACGCTGAGACATTTGCCTCAAGAGACCAAAAATATCAAACACGTGAGATATTTTGCTCAGCCGCGCGCGAGGCAAAAATCTCACCAAAATAGCCCCGCACACAATGAGAAAACGGCTCAGCGCAAGTGGCGCGCGCCAAATGCTCATCGTGTGCGGGCCCCTTAAATTACTACACTAAAAGTTACATGGTACAAGCATGACCTCTCTCTCCTCCCCTATCTCTTCTATCCAGTCTCTATTCCACATCTTACTCCTCCTCTCTAGATTTAAGTTTACAGGTTTTTATGCTAAACTTTATAAGTTAAACTGTCCATCACATAACTTAAAAACTGATTGGTTACTTCATACACAAGTCCATGTCCACATGGTGGTCACCGTTAAGAACTCCCTGTAATCAAGCTCTATCAGATTACTGGCTTCAAAACAAAGGACATTAAAATTTGACCTGCAAGGTGTGAAGTATTACCTTAAGCTATTTATACAACATGGCTTAATGTATGAATTTTAAACAATGACTTCCTCTGATTGAGTTAATACAACAACATGTATGAAAGTTTTAAAAGTACTAATTACACTTTTTTCTATACTGTGGTTCCTGACTTGCCTCAGTTTTCGGCCTTACAAGCTCAAGGTACCCTTACTGCTTACTGCTGGTAAGGGTACCGTGAGCTTGTAAAGCCGAAAACTGAGGCAAGTTCCTGACAGCCTGTCTACACGGTTTTGCCTACTTTCACTACAATTTAACGTTCTACAGAACCAAAATCCAGGAACTTGCACCTCCAGAATCAAAGACTTTTAGTCGCAATATCCCTGGCTATTACACATCTCAATTTGATTTATATTTGCCCCCTACCTCTTTCGATTTTGCCTCTAAAGTTTTATTTTGATCGTCCATTATTTTCACGTGGAAACAGCGTGTGAAATGGGCAAAATAATTGTAGCCGATACAGTATCGGAACTCATTTAGCCATCTTTTCTCGAGAGACGAAACGAAAAACATCCAGGGAAGTACGATACAGATATATTTTCAACCCGATAGGGTCACTCGGGCGAATAAAAGTGTTGAGAGTCTCTGAAATGGGGCCATTTTATTAAAACGAGAGTGAAGGGGCTGAGGTAAGTTTAAATAAGTTAAGTCACATGACCTAACCACGGAAACAAGACGACATCTTTGTAGGGGATTCCCCTAAAATTTCCACCTTTCAGTTGTTACTGGTGGCCCACCTAAATTTGTTGTCAGAAAATTTGCAATGCTCAATCACGAAAGGTATTTGATCGTCATGTAACTTGTGAAGGTCAGTAGAAGAAATGCCAGCATTTCATCAACGACTCACCAGAACAGGTAACGTGAGATATATTCAGTTACTGGTACTAGTATAATGTAACATCTTTGACTTTGAAAATTAACGGTACGCATAAATCTTTGATACTACGCAGATCAAGATTCAAGGATACTACGCAGTGCTGCACTAAGAAATTAATCATATTCTAAACAGCAGTTTGGGGGAGAGAATGTCATATCATTTTGTTTCATTTTATGTAGTTGTACTGTTTTAACAGTATTTAAATACTCAATCTTTTCAGTGGGGAAAATTGTGAATTTTACTGATACTTTTTTAAGTCATAATTTCTTGCAGTTAGCTTGTAACTGACAAAACTGTCAATTTTTTTTTTTTTTTATATAGCAGAAAAGTAATGGCATGGGAGACATATTGGTGTGGCAGAGTCAAGATGCAGGGATGGAGCTGTGTGTATTTTCACATTTGTATATCTTTATATCATACATTTAAAGATATACAAATGTATATCTTTAAATCATACTACATTTGACATTGAGATTTAATTCCTAACAGCATTGAGATACTTCATATTTCAGCTCGTCATGCAATGGATCCCTTACAAAAAGAAGCGCTACGTAAAAACCGTGTGAAGTTGACCAATGATCTATTAGTTGATGAAATACTGCCACATTTGGTAGATTGTGGGCTGTTTACTGATCACATGATAGATTGTGTCGCGGTAAGTTCACACACACACACACACACACTGCTTTATCACTTGAAAGAAGTTGTGAGAAAGATTTTTTTGTGTGAAAAAAGGCGGTAATATATTGCACTAATCTTCTGTGAAAAAAAAAAAGAAGAAAGAAAGAAAATAACCATCAGTTTTGTATTCATCATATTTAGTTTCAGAAAGTATATAATTTCTTAAAAGATCTGCCCTATAGGGATCCCAAGGTTCTCTTACTTTTAGGGCCTATTCCCATAGACACCATGAGTCAACATACTAGTACTGGTAGATCAATCCAACTCTGTGGAATCTCTTGCTGAATGCAATCAGTGCAACAGATAAACACACCTCCTCTTGTTACCAACATACCCGTATACTCACCAGTTTTTCTGTATTCTACTCCATGACAGGAGTAGGTGTGTTAATCTGTTAACCTGATTGTACTTAGGGAAAGTCTCTCCAGAGTTGGTTCGATCAACATAAACTCAAAGTTTCATTGGGAATGGTCCCTAATAATTGGTTGTCAATTCCAGTCTCACCGCACACGCCTCCAGAAAGTGCAGCAGTTGCTGTCAGACTTGCCCCGCAGAGGGCCTGAGGCATTTCCGCTGTTTGTGCAGTGTCTGGTACATAGCGGACAGAAACACTTGGCAGATGCCATACAGGATACGGTGACACAGTAAGTGACAGTATAGTGACTTCAGTGGTCTTATATTTATTTGTTTACAATGAGAGATACTGGGTTAAAAACCAAGGGTCACTTTCATATTGAGAGCCAGCAAGTAGATGACAATGAATCACTTTCACATTGAGAGATGGCTTGTAAATGGCTTTTGTCATGGGCAGTTATTAAGTTACACTAAGAATTAAACCTACAACAACACTGTACTTAACTCTGTAAAACTCATGCACACACCCATCAAACTGCATTATTTCATTTTTCATCTCCCCCTCTTACCCTGGCCCTGGCCATCATCCCGAACCACAAATGTGCCTTGGTCAATAAAAAACAGCCCTATTTTCCCTGCTACACGAATGTAGTCTTGTTGACGTCTTTGAAATACCCAGTAATATAAGTAGTAGTGAAGCATTTCAACTCGGTTGAACAATAATTTTACACCAAACATAGATAGTATTGTACAGTTCCTTTTATAAAAAAATTACATCACATACACATATGTAAAGTTTCCTTTCCCTTACTACCAAAGTTTTTATATTTCTTGGGGACTCAAATTTATCACTTGATTTAAATGTTTCTGTTTGAATACTAGCATGTACTTGATGATTATATTTTAACCAGTAACCTTGTCATAAATTTATTTAGCTTGATGTTTCTTTAATGATTAAAGACTTTTCACAAAGGAGTGTTAATATTTATCTCATACAGGTTCTTCTTCATTTGCTTTTTTCACTGTTTCCAGGTTACAGCAAAATGCCCCACAGACTAATTATGGATACGGGCGTCCATATACAGCCCCCACTTACAGAAACTACAGAAACATGCCACCACAAAGTGCCACTTTCCAGCCCCCTACGAATGCCCCTTTCCAGCCCCCTCATAATGGCCCTTTCCAGCCCCCTCAGAATTCCCTTTTTCAGCCACATCCAAATAATGCTTCTCAGCCTGGGCAACAAAACGTTCCACATATCATAAGTCATGGCGGTGGACCCGTGGCACAGCCTGAAGATGAGAGCAACACTTTTCCCGCTGGAGGTTGTTTAATGCAAGGTGTGAAACAGGAGCCAGGTCAATCTCAGTCTTGCCAGAACTCAGAAGAAAAAATGGTGGTAGACGAAAATGAAGGTTCACAGAACCACTATCATGCTGGCTCATCCTATTATTCGGGATCAGTCAACATGGCAGCTGCAGCGCCACCAGGAGCATTATTCCAGGACAGTCCGCACAGGTTGTTGATTTGAAAAGTAAGCTATTGTTCTGCAAAAGGGTTTTTAAAATAAGTTTTTTTTTTTTTTTTTTTTTTTTTTGCCAAGATGTAAGAAATAGCTTTGCTCTGTGATGTAGGTAGATGATGATGAAGTCTTGACCTCTTGAACTGAATATTATTATCTATATTTGATTGGGTTTGAATTATGAAAAAAAATTATTATGCTGTATATTATTTTATTTTAATTATATCAATTGTTATTCATAATTTTATGACACCTCTTCCCATATTTCTTCATTTTAAGTTAAAACTTATTATTAAATTGCACAGTATGTGTAATTTTTGAGTTTTTATTATTTTTTTAAATATTTTTTTTTTATTTTTTGTTAGATTTACCACAGACCAGGCAGAGGTTTACTGGCCAGTTACAACAGAATGAAGTACTCCCCGTAAATGACCCAGAAGATGAGTTTGTAAGTAAAAAACATTTAACTTTAATTTATAAGATTTGAACTTGTTAATCTGACTGCTTTTAGCAATGAGCCCTAAAAGAATATATTGTTTGTTTTGTTTTTCTTTCTCTCCTTAATTTGCAATTACTTATGTGGGAAAAACAGCCAATCACATATTGAATCAACCCATGACGTTTTATGCCAAAATGTCAGTAGCAGAAGCACATTATGTCAGATTACTGTTTCCCTTACAATACTTTTAACTGTTGTAGCTACTCAATTTCATATAATGTAAACAGGAGTAGTTCCTTTTAGGGTCAGTCCTTCATAGAAAATAGTGAAAAGCTATCTCAATCATTTTTATTCAGATATATAAAATGACATCAAAACCACGAGGCTACGCCCTGATTATCAACAACAGGTACTTTCATGGGTCGCAGCTCACGGAGCGACTGGGGACTGATGTAGACAGGGACAACCTGCAGAATGTGTTTAAAGCCTTAAATTACGATGTCACTGTGTTTGACAATATGAAAGGAAGGGTATGGAATTTTTTATCAGTGATATATTTTTTTATTTATTCAATATTTTTTGTATTTCAATTTGTGTTTTTAAGTTGAACAGATGATAATTTATGCATTTGTAGAGATATTCACCTCAGATTTTAACTAATATGAATTTCTAAATGTAATTTTAAAAATGTTTGCAAATAGCAAAAATGTAATATTCCAAAGGTGTGTAAGAAATGCCACAGTTTAAAAAAAAAATGACTATTACAATTTTCTCAACAAATTCAGCAAACAGGACAGCCCACCCAATTGTCATCAAATAATTTTTATCAATTTTCATCATATTTTTCTTATTGCATACTATTAACCTGGTGCTTCAGGAAATGGAAAATGCCATCAGAGGATTTTCTATAAGAGACAGTCACAGACATGTAGATTCCACCATAGTGGTTCTCCTCAGTCACGGATCGGAAAACGTTATATATGGCACTGACTGTGTACCGGTGGAAATTGACAAACTGATAAAATTTTTTGATGGAGCCCACTGCCCTGCCCTTAGAGGCAAACCAAAGTTGTTTGTGATACAGGCCTGTAGAGGAAGTAAGTATACTTTGTCAACCATTCTAGTATGAGAGAGAGAGAGATGGTGCCACTGACTCTGGGGGTATTTTATGTTTATCAGTAGTTATTGTATTGATATCTGTTTTGAGAAGTACAGCAGTAAGTATTATCCATGGCCATAATTGGATATGACTTGTAATATCTTCATCAGGTCTGATTTGACCAAAATAAGTTTAATTTTTTTGCCATTATCACCAGATGGACAACAATCATTTTATTCATGCTCATATTTTTCCATTAAAAAAATGCAATATATTTTCAAAAACAGCTGTACATGTAGCTTGATTTACATACTTACACCAGTATTGATTTTCAACAATTTGACATATTCAGAAAATTTCAACCGTGGGTTTGAAACAACGGATGGAGAAACAGCGCCCTCTGGTAGAGATGCTGGGCCTGTTCCAGCCACTCGAACCAGCCTGAATGTAGTTGGCCCCTCGATGTTAGAGCAACTGCAGGAAATGCATCTCCGAGATACCGAGAATTTGAGACATAAGCTTCCAGAAGGAGCAGACATGTTGGTGGCCTATGCCACAGTGCCAGGTAGAGAAATTCTGGATTTGCTGATGTATATTATAAAATATGAATTTAGACAATGTGTT
Source organism: Lingula anatina (assembly GCF_001039355.2). The sequence continues at coordinate 172,403 of NW_019775557.1, read as the reverse complement.
TATATTAGCACAGGTACAGTTCTAGATGAATGAATACTTTAACTGAGATAAAAATTTAGGGTGAAGCAGACATGTGAACTTATAATTTTGTATAGAATTTTGGTTGGGCTTATGCACATGGAAAATTGTGAATGTAGAGAATTTTTATACAAACATAGCTTTGAATTGACTAAACATGTGACGTTTAAGTCAGTCTAATTGATTACTGTAAAGTAATGTTTTCATTTAAACATTTTCAAGGGATATTTAATTCTTTCCAATTAACCTTAAAGATTTTATGTCAACATCTGGCACTTTTGAAAATTCTTCCTTTGTAATCTATGATTAGTTTGATTTCTCAAGTAAATTTGTCCATATTTTCTGAGTGAAACATGATTTTAAGTTTAAAAGAAAAAAAATATTATGAATATTTTATAAGAGATTTGTTTCATTTCATGTGCATATTAGTTGATTTTTGCTTCAGCAGTTGTTTTAATTTTCTCCACAGGCTTTGTGTCATGGAGGAACTCTGAGCGCGGGAGTTGGTTCATCCAGGAATTATGTACGGTGTTGTACAAGTATGCCCACAAAGAGGACCTCCTCTCCATGATGACAGTAGTGAGTACACTTTGATCTTGGGGAAAGAGGGATGAGGAGGGGTTACAGGCCTGAAGCAAGCAATATCAAAAAAGTTTTTTTTTTTGAAAGACTGAAAGGTTGGGGGTAGAGGCCTGAGGCTTGCAACTTCGAAAAGGTGATTCTTTGTTTTTCTTTTGAAAAGTTGGAATGCCTGAAATTTGTAAGAAGGTGACTCAAGTGGTTACTTATTAAATTACTATTGCAATCATAAATTTTAGGTTACATATTTTTATTTAATACATAGGTAAGTCTTACGGATTTCTCCATAAAATTCAGATATACGGGTGTTGCATTTATGCCCCTTGGATCATTCACATAATTCACGTATTTTTTTAAAAAGCTGTATGCCTTCTACACTTACATTTTCCAGTTTTTTAAAGATCCACTTTTATCTGTGATTCCAGGTTAATAACAAAGTTGCGACAGCCTATGAATCTGCATGTAACAAGAAACAGATGCCGGCTCCAGTCACCACACTGAGGAAGAAATGGTTCTTTTACCCGAGGATGTGATTTTCTCACATACTTTCTCAACGAATCGCGAGGGATTGCTGTGCAACTTTTGTCCATTGAAATATATACACCATAAAAAAGAAGGGTCATTCCACAAAAATTGAACCTTTCAGGGCTCAACACTGGCGCCTGTCTGGGACAGGTAAAATTTCAGTTCAGACAGGTTAAATTTAAATTTTATGACCACCTGTCCAAAGGACATGTGGTGATAAAACTTGTTGTTGAGCCTTGCCTCTGAGGAATGACAGTTAGACTGTCACACGTACAATATGTGTAATATTTGCATAATCATTTTATATTACTGTCGATTTCTTTCCATGTTGGAGGCTACTATAGAATAAAGCAAAGAAAGTAATGGGGTACGACAAAATTTTGCAAATATCACACAATATCTGTGCATCACTGTTGCAACTCCAAGGTTCACTTACTTGTAGAATATCCCCCCTCCCCTTCTCAAAAAAGTTAGTTCTCTTTAAAAAAAATTCTAACCACATTAGTTCATTACTTTGACATGAGTAATTATATATTCAGCATAGAAGCTTTCCGTTGTACATTGCACAGCAAAGATTACAATGACCTTTTGGTTTTTTCAAAACCTGATATTTTCTATTAATGTATTACGAAGAAAAGAGTGCAAATTAGATCATTTTTAATCAATCATGATGGAAACATTGCTGAGGACATTACACACACCGGGTAAGAGAGATTATGCCTTGTTTAATGTGACAACCAGTTTGTAATCCTGTGGCTGTTATACTGAGAGATTATAACAACAGGAGGCTTTTGAACATTTTTATCATTACACATTTGTGAATTTGCTGTCATGTTAGTATGAAAAAAATCAAGACAAGTGTCATTCTTCAGCTCTGATATTATTTTGTCTAGACATAGATCGCTTTGTTGACATATAATACTATACAATTCTGTGTAGCAAAAACACCCTTTTCTCATGCAGGACAGGTCTACATTGGGTTAAATATGACTTATGGTTGCTTTGGCTTATTTTATTATTTTCTGTGGTTTCTTCTGTTTTGACCCTGCTGCATGCAGATAAGAATGTTTAATGCAGTGTCAAGATACTTTGAGAGGCTTACTAATGAGTCTGGAATTCTTCATGATTAATGAAATATCAGCAGATTTGTGGTTCCACAACTGATAATTTGTCATGTTCTTGTGATGAGCTCTTCATAAAGTATGAATTAACTCTGTGTTGTAATTGATGCCAGTGGCATTTCATACATTTATAAAATCTATATGTTAATAACGTATGATGAGACATTGCCGTAGATGATAGAATTGGAATACTTGTGCTTACTCATTTGCAGTTTAAACTTTACTCTGTATGATAAAAATGTAAAGTACACATTAAATAAAGCTTGTACATAAATATATGCATTTTTCACACCACGTCAGGTTACAAATTGAGCACCATGTATAAACTGATAAAATCGTACATATGATACAGATTGCAGTTTCATAGAGGAGATGATTAGAGAGGTGCTGTAAAGAAATCATCTCTTCTATTTCACATTTAAGGTTCACAAGAAGTGCAACCAGGTTCTAGCAAAATACAAAGGCTGCTGTGTTCTATGCTGTGCTTCCTTGCAGAACTGGATACTTTACATAAAAATAAGCATGGCGCAGCTTTTACTTTTTTTGCTGGAATAGTGGTTGAAAGACCGATAGGCCCCATTCACAATAGGGGACCAACTAGTCTGAGGGTAAAATATGGCCGACCCACTTGAATACTTACCCACGGGATATCTATTCAGTGTCTATTAGCGGATTAGATGGAAAGCTTTGTAGTGGGTCGCCATATTTGACCATTGGACTAGTTAGTCCCCTATTCTGAATGGGGCCATAAATAGATAGCTAAATTTCCTATTAAAGAAACAAAAAATATGCCCAATTCCCACTGTGGAAGACTAATGATTATATGTACCACAATTAACTCTGCTTTGTTTCTCTGAATACTGAGAATTTCAAACATCTCTCTTATAGTACATTTACCCTCTTATAGTTCAGTGTCAGAGATTTTCAAAATTTATTATCGATTTTATGTTCAGTACTCCATAAAGATTGCTGGACAAATAATGTAAAATATACTGGAAAAATTATGTGCATCTCCAAACACACATTTGACCTTTAGTGTAAAGTGCTACTGTTTCTCATATTAACTTTGATACAGCAATGACTTGGATCTTTTCAATGGGCAAAAATCATCAAATTAAATCCTTCAGATACATAACATTGGAATCATAAAAATTAAATTTCTGTATTATCATTTGTGGTGCTTTTTCAGCATAGAACAGAACTACAGGGTAGCTTGCTTTTCAATTTTGTTGCTACCACTCAATTAAAATGTTCTAATTTTAAGAACTGATGACTTCAAAAAATAACATTATCTGTAAAATTCACAACTTTCCCCATTGAAAAGTTCAAGCCATCACCATACATTGTGCTGACATGGAATTTTTCAATTATGTGGAGATCTTTTTCCTTTAGTGTACTCGGTCCACCGTCTGGCCATCGTGGCGAAAATAGGATCGTCCTCAATGGAAGCCAGAACTAGCAACTGTGTTATGTGTGTGGTGTGATAGTCCCATCGCGCCCTGTTTGGGGGCCTGCTCATCGTGACATGACGTAAATCGTACGTTGTCCCAGACCCAGTGTCATAAAGCGGCAGCATGGCCTTGAGAGAGGTCAAACCCTGAGAATAAAGGCGCTGGACGTCAGAGTTCTCCGGCGCCACTGACTTCAGATCATAAAGCCCCAAGAGGGAGTAAATAAAACCATTGAGAACAAATAAACTGGGCGTAGTTGGGTATTCTTCATACCATGCATATTTGTCCATAAATATTGCTAAAACCCCATGATCTTTACTCTTCACATCAAAGGGTTTTAACCCACGTATTGCAGCATCCAGGTATTTCTGTTCTTTAGAGCGTAGAAAGGCACGTGTGAGCGTGGACATAGCGTGACCCTGGGCCATGGCAGAGTACCATCCAGGCGGAAGCTCCACTGTTCCGTCTGCGATTCTCCGCGTCACCATGATTGGCCAGCCCCCTTCCTCATCCTGGGCCTTCAGCATCCAATCAGCCGCGGCAAAAAACTGGGCCATGTGAGCCGAGCTGGAAGTCGAGATGTTATCAATCCACCCATGCCCACGGAGGTGGAGCCCCACTATGCTCGAAATGTGTTTTTTAGTATACTTCTTCTTCCATAATATTTTAGCACCTTTTTGGACATCCGTGACAATGTCACGTGTGAATGTGCGCCACATTCTACATTTATTGGCACCTATTCCATGGTAAATGTTATTCCCAGAGGCAGCTATGAATACGTTACTACAAGTGTATGTTAGGAACAGTTTCTGCTTGGAACGGCCTTTTGTCATCACTTCCACTGTCAGGCTGCCATTGTGCTCAAACTTAAGGTCAAAGGTTAACACAAAGTCTGCTGTCTCATCTAGTGAAAAGAAAATCCCTGGCTTTGAAAAGGACTCTGAAAACGAAGATGAATAAGCTTCATAAGTGGTCGATAGAAAACATGACACTTAAATAGCTAGAATTCAAACTCACAAACATGCACTCAGAGCAAGACATTTTGTGTTCTTTAATACCCCAAACTGGCCACAACTATTAAAATATAACAAACATCGTCAAGTTCTCAAATATTTAGAATATGTATAAATAAGTTATAAAAGTATACCCCTCCCCTACAACAGTATTCCTAAATTCCATAACTTGACCACCTGTATAAAATATCAGAAACAAATATGCATATTAATAAAGGATGATGAACATCACCCCCCACACACACACACATACACACACACAAACTCACCAGTGTTCTTAAACTCCACTACTTGCCCTCCTCTATCATCGTCCTCTACGCTGTGGACAGTGGCGCCCCCTGGGACCTCCCAAAGCTCACGGTTAACCTGCCCGTCTTTAAGACGCTGGGTAACACTGGCTTTTTCTGTGTCGATGAGGAACTTTGAGTAGTGACTAAGGCCAAACTGGGCGATCTGTATGGGGTAGTAGTAGCCCTGAGGTCCCCACTGGGTGGACACTGGGATACCTGGAGATAGATATATATACAGGTGTTTGAATTACTGTGGACTTGGCAGGGAGAATAGATTGAGCTGACTTTCAGAGAGAGAGAGAGAGAGGAGAGTGAGTGGGAGGGATGAAAAAGAAAGAGGGGATGGGAGAGAGAGAGTGGAAGAGAGTGAGGGGGAAGGATGAAAGAGAATGAGAGGGATGAGAGAGGGGTAGATAGTGGGGATGAGAGAGAGAGAGAGAGAGAAAGGGGGAATGAGAGAGAGAGAAAAAAAAGGAGAGAGAAAGAAGGGGTCAAGAATGACAGAAAAAAAGGGGATGGGGACAGGGAAAAAAGAATGCCACTCACCATCCATTCCACTGACACATTTCACCCTGTCCCGCACCTCCACATTATAGTGGTCAAAGTGCATGAAGACGCCCTTTGTTGAGTATTTCTCTCGCAGCTGTTTTATCTCGGAGTAACTGTGAAGCCAGTTTAACACTTCTCCGCCATCTTCCTGTTGCTGAACACTGCCAGTGATCTGAAATCAAGAATATGAAACAAAATTTTATTAGTGTAAAACAGTGACAACAACAGTACTGCTGAAGGTGACAAGGAATGTAGAAAATGATGATCAGTACGTGTACAAATGTAAATTTAATGTCTGTACATGATTTTTCGTAAAACTAGGTATTTTGATGCTGGACCAATGAACGTTGTCCACAATAAGTCACACAAAACCAATGCCTAGCTCACTTCACTCAGCCTTACCTCAAAGTAGTTCTGCACGAAACTAAATGGAACATAGACCTCTTTGTCCTCCTTTCTGCAAGGAATATTATAATCCTCGTTAATGTGGCACTGTATTGCCTTGTACATCTTCTGACTTCTACCACCATCCTCCTCCTCCTCCACTTCATCAACAGGCTTTGATTTATGTTGACCTTGACCTTTGCCAAGGTCATTTGGGTTGAGATTCTCAGTGTTTTCTTCATATATTTCATCTTGTCCTATCGGCCTATCTTCCCTGGGAAAAAAAAAAAAGATTAAGTTTTTATAAAAGGTTACTGCTGCAGATTGGATGTCTTTGAATCTATAAAGTTACCATAAGCTGTAGAAAAGTCACCCATCTTCTGGTGTGGCCAAACGATGGCTTGACAGTTCTATGGGGAAGCCCTGAGGATTTAGAAAGGGACGGAAAGAGGATAAATATATAGTTGGACAGATATACATGCACAGCTAGTTCACTACAGTAAATTCTACAGTACATTGATATTGTGCAAAAACTTGTATAATGCTTACTAACACATTAGCAATAAAAATGGCTAAATTTGGAACTAATTATTTATGAAACAGCTGACACAAGAGCATTATGAGGCTGAAATTCAGTGAATATAATAAACAGAAGGCCTTAGAACCATGAACAATTTAACAGATATTATAAAATATTGTCTCTGTTCTCACCTATAAAAGTTATCATCCTGATGTCCAGTCGGGCCGTGGGTGGTCCTGTCACTACACTTATTCCAACACATGTGAAAAGAGACCAGGAGAGCCACTATAGACAACACTGGCAACGCAAACCTGATTGCAGGATGCCGGAAACGATTCAAACTTGAAAGCCGCATGGCGTCTGACATTTCTTCCTGGCTCTCTCGGTTTACACTATAAGTCTCTAATGGTTCTCACATTGTCTGTTGTTTTCTGTTTGTCTTCTTGTTTAAGAGTTAATCTGAATTGAAAGACATTGATTTAATTATTTTTTTCCAAAAATTCCTGGTGTCTCTGTTTCCCCAGCTTTTCAGTTTATCTTGCATTCTGTTGTTTTCCCCTCTGAACAGAGCAGACTCAATCTACAGCTGAATGTCATAATTAACCCTTAGTTTCAGATAAACCTGCCTGGGACCTGCAGCTTAAAATACGCCTTAGCAGCTTGGTAACAAAAATAAATGAAATATATTTAATTTAATTTAATAAGTTAAAATATTTATTTAACCTTTCTGGTTAGAATTTCATGACCACTGGACTTGAATACTCAGCATGGGTAGCTTCTTCAATTTGAGTCATTTTAAGTATTTAACTTTTTTCTTTATTTTGATATATCAACGAATTTCTTTAAAACCAAAACCTACACATACCAATCATTCCACCTGGTTTACTCTGAGTGAGAAATCTAACACGTCAACTCTACAGTATCAATGCCCTTCGACAAATCATTTTTTCGTAGATTTCCCTGGCCTTCTATCGAAAATACTTGGTTTAATACAAGCAGTGAATACTTACTTTCCACTGAAAAACAGAAAATACAATTTAGTTATCATTCCAGTCACATTCACTCATTTTTGGTTCGACAGTCCGTAAGTAGGTCAAATGTGTTTTGCTGCTGCATTGTGGGAAACTGCAAAGAAAAATGTATAATTCAAAGCTGTTTTTATTTGAGCTATCTTGAATTTAGGCAAATAAAATATATTTTTCATCGATATTTTGAGTTGGTTCATTGTCAAAGTCAATAATTTTAAATCGCGTTTGTTAGAGATGGGTTAGAGAAGCCGCCATGTTTGAAATTGATAAGTGTGCAGACGACGACAGCTTGCTAAAATCTAAGTTCATTATCTTTCTCAGGAAACTCGTAAGTACATTTAGATTGGCCCATTTCAGTCCGGAATAGCACAGTTTAGCGTACACAATTAGAATTAAGAACAGCTTAATGTCATGTGGACTTACTTAGCTATCCGCTTTATAAAAATAAATTTCTTGTTTGCCATTCACTTCAGCCTCGGAGCATTTGAAAACAAAATCGTTTCATTATTGACGAAATGAAACTTGGGTATTATAAAATGTATAAGCTTGATGTCATTTTACACTTTTTGAGATGTTTGCTGTAAAGTTTCATGTGCTAGCACTTTTTGCATCTTTTTGCACAGCCATCACACTTGAAAACCATAAGTAGGTATATCAGAAAAATTTTCAAACTGATCAGAAAATTATAATACTTATATCATCTGAAAGGTAATGCAAAAACCGGATGAAATCACTTGGAATTTTTTTAATATTCCTACAAGCAACAAAGATATTGAAGTTTTTTAACTGCAAAAATGCACCAAAAGTGTCCACACTTTTCAGCTTAAAACCTGTCACTACTGACCAGCGGTGATCACTCAGCTGTAGCTGCAGCTCAAATTGCTTGTGACCAATTAGGGCAATTATGGCTGTATGTTAATCTAATGACCCGGAAACAAACCCAAATTGGCGACCGCACAAGCACATGGCTGGGATGGCTTCCGTGCAGATCAAGCACTATAAATATTGCGCATCAAATAAACTATACTTCGCATGGTTTAATTTTCATGATTTTTTTACATAATATTGCAAATTTCATAAACTTTATTCGATATAAATTTTAAAAAACTGAAACCAGTACTTCCCTGACATTTTTGAGCATTTTGTCGAGGCAAAACTTCAAACACCCTGAACTGAAACTTCTCAAAGACTGCAACACGGGAAAATCACGTGACCGGATTTTACTCTTTGATTTACAGCTTATTTAGTTAATGGCTTGTATTAGTTTTTTTACGCGGCGCTAAAAGAGAGATTTAAAAAAGGGGTGCCATAGGCGAGCTGTCAGCAGGCCGACTTCAGTTTTACACTTCACTGCCACTGGACAGTAACGACTGTAGCGCCCCTAGCGGATTGTGATATACCTACCATAAGCTCAAACATGAAATTTGTGTTAACTGATACCAAGTTTTAGTGACTGTGCAGAGCATTTCCTTACTTGATTTCAAAAATTGCAGCACAGTCAGTAACTTGAAATTAGTAGCATTCTTATTGCATCTGAGACCCATGATTAAATAATTTAAATAAATTAAATTAAATAAATTTAAACTCTTTTTGCCATTTCCTTTTCATCACCGTCATCATTGATTATCTTGTCACTTTCAGATTTGAACAATGAAGCCATTTGAGGTCCCTGGTGCAGAGACCAGGCTCTTGCAACACAAGGACACTGTGTACAAATTCAGAATCCAGTGTGCATATCATGATGGTGTCTCTGATGTGCCACAACAGCAGATACAGCAAGAACTGGAGCAAGTAGTGAGAGCCGTGCTGTACATGAGAGATCCCAGGTACAACCCGGGTCCCATCAAAACTAGAAACTGTCTAGTGAGATTTCATCGAAAACCGTGGTATATATCTGTTGCTGACAAACATGGTTTTAAAAGGCATGGAAAAGAATTGAAGACAAATTCTCATTGTACCATACTTGATGTCTTAATTCTAGGTAATAATGAAACTGAAGTAGGATGTGGAAGTAATGGCAGTTGTGTTCCAATGCCCTCTAATAAATCAAACAGGCCCAGAAAAAACAAGATGACTGATGCTGATAAAAGAACCCCTGATGATGAAGAGTTACCCAGCATATCTGGTCCATCAAGGAAGAGAATACAACCCCATATCAAAACTTCTACAGCAAGACAACAGCAGGTTGGGAAAGATAATACTGCAGTTGAAAGACTGGCCCCTGTTCAAGGAGAGGTTGATCACCGATCTACTGTTAGAAATGAAAACTCTTCTGTAGCAGTGTATCCCAATACGCGATCAAAAACAAAGGCATACAGATTTAAGTCTAAGGCAAAATCTGCTGAAATGCCTGGTAATACTAAAACTAGTATTAGGAGTCAAATTTTGAGTAAGAGACTGAAGAAAGTGAAGGAATACCGATCAAAAAAATCAAGATCTGAAGCATCTCTAAGACCAAGTGTGCAAAGCAGAGAGAAGGTGATATTGAAGAACAGAGCTCTTTCATCTAGAAATAGCAGAGGCAAAGTTAATGAGAGGGATGTGGCATATTTTGGGAGGTGGAAAACTAGGGAAAAAGCACATAGGAAGCTTACAGGCAATCCCCTGAAAAATAGAAATAGTGAGGGTCCAGCGAGTTCTAGACATCCTGGAAGTGCTAAGATTAAAAACAGATTCTCCTTAAGAAACAGAAGCCACTCTTCTAGGGATTCAAGCACTAAAAGCGACAAATTGGAAACGAGATCTGTAAAATTAAGGATTAAAAAGCATCCACTCAGCAAGAACAAGGCACATATTACAAGGGCCGTTTCTTTGACTACAGACTCCATGAGAAATAAAGCTGATGCATTTTCAGTGAGCTCTCATGTGAAGCACAAGTTGTCTGATAAAAGCAATAGAAATGTGGCTCTGGAAAGACAAAGGTCTTTGAATCACGTTGAAGTTCAAGAGAATCGAATGCAGAACTCGTCAGTCATCAAACACAAAGGGACCAGAGTACAGCTACAGCCACCACCAGGTCGCAGCTCACCAAGAAAATCCAAGTCCACACCAGCAGTGCTTTCTGACACTGACAGCATGTATAACCTAAGGTCTAGTTCTAGGAGAATGCGTCCTGATCGTCACATCATAGAAGTAGAGGAGCTGCAAGAGGATATGAAATTGCAGCAACTGGCAAGGTATACTAAAACACTCATCACTCGTGACTCCATCCATCTCTCACACACACACACACACACACACACACACACACACACACACACACACCAGATGACCTTTAAAGACATCATATTTCAGTCAAACTCTAANCTTTTTCTTTTACTGAATAAGCTTGTAAGGCACTGTTATATGTGAAAAATCTTTCAGTTGTAAAGAAAAAGAATAGTGAGTGGAGAATATCATTTACTCTTTGGTGTCAAAAGCATGTCTTTTACTTTCCAACATATGTTACAGTTTGTAATCCAACTTCTCCAATTTCTTTCAGCAGGCTATCACATTCAAGAAAGCTTTCACACTATTGAATTTTATTTATTATTGTTCAATATTTCTGTAAATCTAAACACAAAGGAGAAGTCTTATCATGTGGTGGGGTAACTAAGATTCCAGGCAGCACGTACAATTTACATGAAAAACTTGAGTCATGATTTATTTGTTTGAAAAATAATTAAATCTATATTTGTCCTGAAATATTTAAAGTCTGCATGATAAAGAATATATATGTCAACTTTTGATAAACGTGAAATGACTCGTTGGTGAGATTAACTGGTCTTGTTTAGAATGGGAAAGTTTTCTCTAGTCATTTTGGACCATACTGATACTAGCTTTGACTATGTGTCAACGTATTACATGTACCTCTCAGACCCAATCCACAGCATGCAGTACACTTTTCTGTGTTGCACCCTAATCAGAGATGGACAACCTAATATCTTCGCTCAAGGTAGTAAACCAAGGCCTGGTAACTCGAAAGTATCGCGTACTGCAAATAGCAATATCATATAGAGGCTACAGTGTATTAGATGGGGCTAGTTATGGAATCGAGACGCTTGCACTCGGTCGCAGTGCGCGATGCTTGCGAGATACGGGGCCCAAGTTGATTTACTGGAGGAATTGGTTGGACAAGAAGTTGTGAAAGGGGGTAATACACCCATCTGTGTAAAGTATGTGACAGAACCATTCAAAATGGCGTGGAATATAAGTTATACGACATGATGTGAAAATGGTGTCAGCTGGTCCTTTTTTTTTTTTTTTTTTTTTTTTTTTAACCAGGCAAGGGAGCATAAAGATATCAAAACAGATGGATGATACTTTTAAAATTTATAACATAAATCTAATCTAAACTAAAAAATGTGTATTAGTGTATTCAATAAAAACAAATGTAATTTCAGCAATTTGATTGTTTTTTTTATTAAAATATACTAATATATGTACAATTGGAAGCCTTTCTCAAAACAATCTGGTACAAGCAAGGTCATTACAATTTGGTTGTATTCAAACAAAATCAGCATTTAATTCCAATTATAAAAAATAACCATCTTTGCAAAATTTTTTTCTAATTTACTACACAAAAAAAATTTGGTTAAAGCAATGAAAAATACAATTTGATTGTATTAAAACAATGACTGTTAAACCTCAAAGATTTATACAAAATATTCATCACAAGGTTTATACTATATTACTACACAACAAACAAAATTTGGTTTAACGATGGAATGAAATACAATTTGATTGCGTTAAAAAAGAAGTAAGCGATGAATGCTTAACTTATTATACAACAAAATAAGCCACATTGAAAAAATATATAAAACTAATCAACTGAAGATTTTATTATTTTACCACACAAGACAACATGATAATTTTTATAAATGGACATATACAGAAGATACACATTTCCAGTCAATATAACTAAATATTTTTTAGAATATGATGGGAGGTTGATAAAAAAATTCTTTAACAGTCACATGTTAACATAATTGTTACTAGGTAGTCAAAGATCTTGTTTAGGGCAAGTCCTAGACTAATGTGCAAGACAGATGGTGAACTAGTTAGTGTAATGTTACAATGCCTCTACTGTTTATTCTGGGCAGCTAATAATTCCTATTCTCAGCTGTGTTATAATCATTTAACTATAGACTAGTCTACAGTTTTCTATAGACCTTGTGAAATAGTTTGTAAGTGGGGGAGGGGGACAGAATTGCCAAGTACTTCCTTTTAATCCAGTCTTCATTAATGCACTACACAATGCACAAATTATCACATAAAAATTCATGTATCTGGAAACATTAAACAATTGCTCTTAATCATCTACTAGTATAAACATGTTTTTGAGTTATACATTTCAATTTTAACTATAATAATTATGAGAGTCTCAAAAATAAGGAACTCGGAATTCAAAAAACAAGTTCATAGTTATAATATTCATATATATAAATACTATCCCTCTCCCCTCATCATACAATTTCTCCACAACCCAATGATAGATCCCACAATACTACCACTATATTTTGTGTTTCTCAACCTACTTTCAGTATTCTCCACTTACGTACCAATTAGTCTGTGTCTTTGAAAGGTAATGTAAAATACAATGAATGTTGACATATTATCACACAGATCCACAACCATTTTGAATGTATTGTGTTTCTTATTTTCTGTGCAGTTAAAGTCTTGTATTTCATAAACTCATTGAGTTTACCTTCTATTCCAGAAAAGAGAAAACTTTCACTTTCCCTCCATATAACCCCAAAACCAAGTCTCCATCTTGGTCAATTGCCAGACCCCAAGGAAACCTGAAACTAACACCCTCCATTTCAGCTTCAAAGTACTGAATAAACTGCCCCACTGAAGATATAATGTGGATACAATGCATCCTCCTATCTGCTATGTATATGTTGTCACAACTATCCACACAAATACTCTGAGGCTTTTTCAGGTTGTTTCTAGGGCCTGTGTAATGTATGACACCAGATGGACTCAAGATATCAACCCTGCCATCATTAACATGGCCTACAACAAGACAATCTTCACTTGTATAAGCTAGACAAAATGGACTTGGGAAATCATGTGTTTTTATAACAGCAACTGCAGTCATTTTTCCATTAGGCTCGATGACAAACATGGTAACACACTGATCGTTCATTTGTGCCACAGCAATGTGATTCTGACTATTGACAGCAACACCGCACGGTTCATCAATACACTTAGCTGTCGCAGGATTCCAAAGCTTTGACATAACAAATAATTTATCATTCCCAAAATCTGATATGACAGTTCTACCACTGGGGAGATGACACAGACCTTGTACTGTCTCAAGCTCATTGCCTTTTGCTCCTTCGATGATTTCTTCTTCAAATTCTCCGTTTTGAAGGTAAACGCAAACCTGTCCTGACTCGCGGTTGAAGTCTGCAATGGCATACTTTTTATCTCCTGTAACCACAATGGCACCAGGGTACTTGCACTTGGTGTTGAACTCCAGAACACACCTTGCAGGGGGTCTCATTTTCTGGGTCCTAACTTCCTTTTCTTCACCACAGCTTGGTTTTTCCAACATTTGCTTCATTTCATGAGAACCTTGTACCACATTCTGAGATGCTAACATTGATGAGCTGTTGGTTTCCTTTTCCTCTGTGGTTCTCAATTCTGGGTTTTGGGCCTCCACAATTTTGCCAAACCACTTTCCCTTGGATAGGTCTTCCTCAATCCCATCCCTGCTCTGTAGCTGGAAAGAGAGCAGTGCTGGAAGCTTTTTGGAGCTGGAACTGGACTGAAGGTTGTCCATCTGGTCACATAGCTGCTGCTGCATCATTAGAAGCTCTCCTGGCAAAGCATGGCCAAGGACACCTTTCACCAAGTCCATGGTACCTTTAGCTGTTTTATGGTGTTCTAGGCTAATTTCAAATGACTTTTTATGTGCATGTACCATTTCCATGAGACATTTTTCTTGCTGGTCAACCAAACTGTAAAGATGTCCTGCCCATTGCTTAATATTTGCCTCGACATCAGCTGTGTTCTTTTCGAGAGCCAACAACAACTCCTCTTCCACTGTGAACTTCTTTTCGAGATGGTCAAGTTTAGTTTGCAGTGTTACTGTCACCTTTTCAGCAGCAGCATCAAGAGAAATGCACTTGTGATCGTCATGAAGCAAAATCTTGCAGTCACGGCAGATTGGTCGCTGACACTTTTCACAGAAGTACTTAATGGCTTCATCTTTGTGGTCTGGGCATAGGTAAATCTGCAGTTCTTGGATCTCTGCCTTGTATTCTTTACTTCGCAACTGTTCAAGCGTGAAGATTTTGTGATCTTTTGTGAACTTGGTCCTGCAATGATATGGGGCACATTGCTTACACAGATACTCGTGGCAACTGATGCATTTGGACGTCGCATCCACAACAGCCCCTGTAGCTAAGGCACATGCACCACACGTTCTCTTCTTGGGGGGCTGCAGCAAGGTGTCCTGTAGGCTTTCAATATAAAAATTATGAGAGAATCCCTCAAGTCCTTCGGCTGGGACCCGCGTCTCCCGCTGGCATACTGGACATGAGAATGTTCTCCCCGGGGTCAAATCACCAACGTGCGTCTTCAGACAGCCCTTGCAGTAAGAGTGAAGACAGGGCAACGATGTCGGCTCGTCATATTCCTTAAAACAAATAGGGCAATTCACGAAGTGCTCTGTTATCATCGCTCTTAGGCTGTCGTCATCTTCAGCCGCGCCCCTGGATGTGGCGGCCATTTGTTTTATTTGTCTTTAGACTACACGTATTTTTCAACCTCGTGCAGACCGGTACCGTATCACAAAAGAGTTTAACGTGTTATTAAAATATATAATTAAAGTATGCAATCAGATAAAAGCATGCCAACTTTGCAGACTTTGCACAGCAGTCACGTTCCAGTCGCTTTCGCCCCCTTGACTGGTTTCACTTTCTCTCTTACAGAGTATAGTTTTGAATAAAATATATATATGTAACATTTTATAATATAGCTCCATGATGTGAAAAATATTTTTAATATGACTAAAATTAAAATTTCATTGCAAAGTCTCCTCTGTAAGTTCAGTAAACTACATGTTTTATAATGTCATTTTAGCGAAACTATTTTACTTATAGTAACTTGACTTTGTACGCTAACCTAGTTACAGCGTGCTTCCGGTGGCGACGCCTCCTAACAGGTGGGTTGAATCCAATGCATAATTTGACTTGAAACCGTGGACTTGAATGTCTATAACCATTGGCATAGTTACATCCACGGAAACGGTAATCCGACTTTTCTTTCTATGAATTCTGAGTACTGTGTATTTGTGAAAATATTAAAATAATTTGGAGATGTTATGTACGCTCCTCAACATTGAAATTAACAGCCTGCAGGTGCGCAGTGACATCATTATTGCCCCAAACCACTACTAAAAATGACGTAAGTAATATAAACAACGGCCACTTGAGTTTACTAGAACATTATATAACATATATTCGACGTGGCGTTAATGCATTCATTTTTTTAACCGAAAACTATTATTGTCGGCTGTAGGCCTATTACATACCAGTACTAGTATGTAGTATGTAGGGGTCCATGTTCCTCCGTACCCAGGTTCTACTAATATTTTGCTTGTCACTGATGCATGGGAGAGGGAATATAACCACAAACTCACATCTTCAGTTCCAACTTTTAAGTCCTTTTATTAGGTCCAAGCATTCAGCATTTTTACACAATATCTACGGGGAATCTACATGTATCTGAATGCCACAGTGGCAGCAACTGATTTAAATACTAATTGCAATGCAGTAGTTTCTACTTATCAGATATGCATTTGCCCCAGGCTTTCTTAGTTATAAAGAGAATGATAAATATTCATGCAAGACTGAAGCAAAGTGAATGATAATAATGACTGATTATATAAACATAATATGTAAATGAGTGATTTCATCACATGCATTTAGTGGACCTTAANTAAGATCTGGCCATTATGCTACGGCAATGATACAACACAACAATAAAATTAGAGCAAGGACTTACAAACTACAATGCAACAATATTGCATCTATGGCCATGTTTACTGCAAAATTGACTTGGCTCTGTTTTGCACCCTTTGTGGTTTACCGCCTTACATGTGCACAGGGTCCTTTGGACTACTCTCTGACCACAGGGGTTGCTACTAGTCTTTAACAAAATTGCTAGAATATCTCTTTGATTTTGTAACAGAGACACCTGTGACATAAGAAGATACCTATGGGTCATGGTAAATTAACTGCTGCATTGTACAACTGTGAGCCAGTACACAAATTCCTTTCTTTTTTCAGCAAAATATCTAGGTTAAAAATTCAAACCCCTACAATAGTCTCATTTCGAGGATGAAACTTATTCAGTAAGTTGTTAGAACTCTTGGCTTAGTATAAGCTAGGAAGTTTGGTCTTATTAGATCACAAGTGAAAAAATTAAATGCAAACGGGATTTCCTACGTAAATTTCAAGATTTTGAGCTTCTTATATATACAAAAAAACAAAATTCTCCAGATGAACCTTGATTAGTTGAAAGAAGTCATGTCCTAGTATCACTTCATGCAATTTGATGCGATAACACCATAATTTAAAAAAAAACAACATTTTTTAAAGATTGTCAAAGGGGTTTTCCAATGTAAAGTTCAAAACTTTGAAACTGATTTTTGACAAAAAAAAAAAAAAAAAAAATCCTTTGGATGAAACTCCATAGGTTGTTATGACATGGTACATGTATCACCTCTGGCAATTTGATGTGATTATCCTATAAATTAAAAAAATACAGATTTTTTAAAAAATTGTCCTTTAAAAACCTTATATACTTTATATACTTCAGAAAAAGTTTTGCAAATGTAACAAGTATTGAATGCAGACATATCGCAAAAATGCATTTACCCATTTTGGCTGTACGTATTGTTTCTTCTTTTTTGCTGTACAGTTTTCAATATTGTATTTCATAAACTCAACTCACTATGTTAAATTTCTACTGCTGAAAACCTTCACTTTCCCTCCATAAAACCCCACAACCAAGTCCCCATTTTGGTTGATTGCCAACCCCCATGGTGACCTGAAACTAACACTAAGTGCTTTAGTTTCAAAGTACTGAATAAGCTTCGCCTCTGGAGATATAATGTGGATACGTGCACCTATTGTTACCCTATCTGCTATGTATATGTTGTCATATTTATCCACACAAATGCTCTGAGGCAAATTCAGGTTGTTATCTGGACCTTTATAATGACAAATTTCTAAGTTGTCATCTGACGGATTCAAGATGTCAACCCTGCCATGTCTGACATGCCCTACAACAAGTAAATCTTTATTTGTGTATGCTATGCATGATGGACCCGGGAAATCTTCAGGATTTATAACACCAGTTTTAGTCATTTTCCCATCTGGGTCAATTCTGAACACAGTGATACATTTTTTGTGAAACTGTGCAACAGCAATATGATTCTTACTATTGACAGCAATGCCGCATGGTCCATCCACATATTTAACTGTCACAGGGTTCCAAAGCTTTGACATAACAAATATACTGTCATTCCAGTAATCTGATATGACAGTTCTACCACTGGGGAGGTGACAGAGACCTTGTACTGTCTCAAGCTCACTGTCTTTTTCTGCTTCAATGATTTCTTCTTCAAATTCTCCTGTTTGAAGGTAAACACAAACCATGAATGGTAATCAAAGTCTGCAATGGCATACTTTCTGTCTCCTGTAACCACAATGGCACCAGGGTACTTGCACTTGGTGTGGAACTCCTGAATACACTTTGCAGGAGGTCTCATTTTCTGGGTCCTAACTTCCTTTTCTTTACCACAGCTTGGTTTTTCCAACATTTGCTTCATTTCGTGAGAACCTTGTACCACATTCTGAGATGCTAACATAGACAAGTTGTCAATTTTCTTTTCTTCTGTGGTTCTCAATTCCAAATTTTGGACCTCCACAATTTTGCCAAACCACTTTCCGCTGGATAGGTCTTCCTTGACCCCTTCCTGTAGCTGTAAAGAGAGCAGTGGTGGGATCTTTTTGGAGCTGGAACTGGCCTGAAGGTTGTCCATCTGGTCACGCAGTTGCTGTTGCATCATTAGAAGCTCCCCTGGCGAAGCATGGCCAAGAACACCTTTCACCAAGTCTACGGTACCTTTACTTGTTTTGTGGTGTTCTAGGCTAATATCTAAGGACTTTTTCTGTGCATGTACCTTTTCCATGAGAACTTTTTCTTGCTGGTCAACCAAACTGTGAAGATGTACTGTCCGTTGTTTAATATTTGCCTCGACATCAATGGTGTTCTTCTCGAGAGCCAACAACAACTCATCTTCCTCTATGAACTTCTTTTCGAGATGGTCAAGTTTAGTTTGCAGGGTTTGTGTCACCGTTTCAGCAGCTGCATCAAGAGAAATGCACTTGTGATCGTCATGAATCAAAATCTTGCAGTCACGGCAGATTGGTCGTTGACACTTTTTGCAGAAGTACTTAATGGCTTCATCTTTGTGGTCTGGACATAAGAAAATCTGCAGTTCTTGGATCTCTGCCTTGTATTCTTTACTTCGCAACTGTTCAAGCGTGAAAATTTTATGATCTTTCGTGAACTTGGTCCTGCAATGGTACGGGGCACATTGCTCACACAGATACTCATGGCAACTGATGCATTTGGACGTCGCATCCACGACAGCCTCTGTAGCTAAGGCACACGCACCACAAGTTCTCTTCCTTGGGGGCTGCAGCAAGGTGTCCTGTAGGCTTTCAATATAAAAATTATGAGAGAATCCCTCAAGTCCTTCTGTTGGGACCCGCGTCTCCCGTTGGCATACTGGACATGAGAACGTTCTCCCTGGGGTCAAATCACCAACGTGCGTCTTCAGACAGCCCTTGCAGTAAGAGTGAAGACATGGCAACGATGTCGGCTCGTCATATTCCTTAAAACAAATAGGGCAATTCACAAAGTGCTCTGTTATCACCGCTCTTAGGCTGTCGTCATCTTCAGCCGCGCCCCTGGATGTGGCGGCCATTTGTTTTATTTGTCTTTAGACTACACGTATTTTTCAACCTCGTGCAGACCGGTACCGTATCACAAAAGAGTTTAACGTGTTATTAAAATATATAATTAAAGTATGCAATCAGATAAAAGCATGCCAACTTTGCAGAGTTTGCACAGCAGTCACGTTCCAGTCGCTTTCGCCCCCTTGACTGGTTTCACTTTCTCTCTTACAGAGTATAGTTTTGAATAAAATATATATATGTAACATTTTATAATATAGCTCCATGATGTGAAAAATATTTTTAATATGACTAAAATTAAAATTTCATTGCAAAGTCTCCTCTGTAAGTTCAGTAAACTACATGTTTTATAATGTCATTTTAGCGAAACTATTTTACTTATAGTAACTTGACTTTGTACGCTAACCTAGTTACAGCGTGCTTCCGGTGGCGACGCCTCCTAACAGGTGGGTTGAATCCAATGCATAATTTGACTTGAAACCGTGGACTTGAATGTCTATAACCATTGGCATAGTTACATCCACGGAAACGGTAATCCGACTTTTCTTTCTATGAATTCTGAGTACTGTGTATTTGTGAAAATATTAAAATAATTTGGAGATGTAATGTACGCTCCTCAACATTGAAATTAACAGCCTGCAGGTGCGCAGTGACATCATTATTGCCCCAAACCACTACTAAAAATGACGTAAGTAATATAAACAACGGCCACTTGAGTTTACTAGAACATTATATAACATATATTCGACGTGGCGTTAATGCATTCATTTTTTTAACCGAAAACTATTATTGTCGGCTGTAGGCCTATTACATACCAGTACTAGTATGTAGTATGTAGGGGTCCATGTTCCTCCGTACCCAGGTTCTACTAATATTTTGCTTGTCACTGATGCATGGGAGAGGGAATATAACCACAAACTCACATCTTCAGTTCCAACTTTTAAGTCCTTTTATTAGGTCCAAGCATTCAGCATTTTTACACAATATCTACGGGGAATCTACATGTATCTGAATGCCACAGTGGCAGCAATTGATTTAAATACTAATTGCAATGCAGTAGTTTCTACTTATCAGATATGCATTTGCCCCAGGCTTTCTTAGTTATAAAGAGAATGATAAATATTCATGCAAGACTGAAGCAAAGTGAATGCTAATAATGACTGATTATATAAACATAATATGTAAATGAGTGATTTCATCACATGCATTTAGTGGACCTAAACAAGTACCCTCAATAGCACTGTACATGTATATGTACAGTAAGTTGTACAGCATTTGTTAATCATCTACTGTAATACTATTTCTTAGTATTAAATTTTGGACACTAAAAACATTGTTACAGAGAGTATGGAGCAACCTACTGTAGTATATGTTCTATAGCTGTAGGTCTATACCTCGACAACGATGCAGCATAAAATGAAAGATTATATAGAGATACTCAGTGTATCCATATTGGCACCAGTTGATGCTAGTACATGTACACTATCTATAGGTCTGGTCGAACATGGTCGATATGAGTGATTGATTGATTGGTTGGTTTTAATTGATTGGTTGGTTGGTTGGCTGGCTGGTTGATTGGCTGGCTGTCTGACTGATTGGCTGATTGATTGTGCTAAGGATCATCATTCTAACAGAAATTCTACCCCGAGTTTCTGGAAACTCAGTAACTAGGTCCTAGCTGTTAACCAAATTCTACTTGTGAAGGTTGACGGACTGGGACTCAGTTTTTAGCACCTACTATACGGTTAAGTCCTAAATCTGTAAATGGCTTGACGGGGTGGTTTTAAACCTAATCATAGCGCTAATATTTGTTCGTCCAGAACACCTACTGGAACTGTGTTTAATTAAATACCGTTTAGTGATTTGATTAAATCCATAATGGCAGGGTCTGTTTTCAACAAGGAAAAAAAAAAGAGTTGAAATTCTAGAGGGACATAGGTAGACGGAGGGGGGTTGAACCCCTTTGAAATTGCTGGCTACAGGACTGAGTTTACAGCGTAACTTGTGAATAATGTACACTGTATGCCGCTGTGACAAGAATGATAGTGAATGTCATACTTCTTGTTTCTTTTTCAGCATCATCATGCATATACCCAACATGTGTAACAAGTAAGAGGGTCGTAGGTCAGCAAAGTGAGTGAAAGGTCACGCCAATAAAATGACCACCACGCTGACCAAGGGTCCAATCCCGGCCCACCACACCAGGGACCCCTCTATGAAAAATTACAGCTCGCCACGCCCTGCCCCCAGGGTCAAACCAGAAGCCTCAGAGTCTTACAAAAAGCACCTGGGGACGGTGGGGGCGTGGTTCGATCAGAAGGCCAATAAAAGTTATAACTCACCACGACCCCCAGGGCGCTGCCCGTCGCCGGAATCCAAAATGCTCCGACAAGACCACGAGACGGGGCACGTGGGGGATCTTTTGGGGAAATCGGCCAATTTTCCAAGTTCTGGCCCCAGGGAGCATACGCCTATCCCCAGGGTAAAGCCTGAAGCGCACGACATTGCCGAGCATCACAAGGGAGGGAATATGTCAAATCTGATGCATAAATACGGAAAGCTCCCTCTGTCGGCAAGATCTCCACCTAGAGTTAAACCCGAAGCTGAAGAGACGGCTGAAAACCACAAAGGAAAAGGAATGTCAAATTTGCTGCACAGTTACGGGAGGCTCCCCCTGTCTGCACGGGCACCACCGCGCGTGAAACCAGAAGCTGAAGAAAATGCGGCACTAGACAAAGGGGGACGAATGTCAAATTTACTACACCGATACGGAAAAAATCAGCGAACGCCCCGCCCCGTCCCACGTGTGAAACCCGAAGCAGAAGAAACTGCTTGGAATGCTACAGGCCATAGCGCACAGAGGCTGTTACAACCACAGCTTCCAACCCCCCGGAGACCCAGGACTAGTACAGAGGCAACATGGGGAGGGTATTCGCGTGGAGGAACTGACAGATCTGACCGATCACACAGAAGATCGTCGACTGCGGCTTGGTGATATATCGGGGATATAAATTTGTGCAAAAATATTTTTAAAAGATTACATAAAAAGGGCATTATTTCAAAAGAGCGTCCACGCTAATTTTTTTTATCTATATATTCCTTTTTATGCATTTATTATTCTCATTATGTAACTCTCTTTCATTGAGAAGGGCTCAAAGTTTTATTTGTTATGGGAAACATATATTATTATTGATGTAATGTCATATCTTTTTTATGATTTGATCGAATTTCGCTTCTCTGTTATTAGTCTTTTTAGTGGAATGGATATCTCTGATGTTATTCTGTTTAAATTCATTTTTGTCTTGTTAGAAACGTCATGCATTATTTAATTACATTGGGAATTACATTTAAATCTATTTTTGATTTTATTGAACCTGTGATCCGTTTTTTTAATGAAGTATAGCATAGGCGTGTTATGCTGTATTCATATGCTTTGATTGTCTAATGAAATTAATTACTCTCCCTTTATAACTATTTACTTACCTCAAAGGGAAAATGTTTTATACACGTAATATATATTTTTCTGGTGATTTTAGAAATGTATTTTTGAATCAATAGATGTGATATGTAAAGTATGAGCAAGATTTTCGACCCACCAAGTGTTAGGGTAAGACCGGGAGGCCAATTGTCAAAATATTGCAGTTATCAGGGCCAGAAAGGTGCGAAACAGCGTCGTTTCATTCTGTTATGGGCGGCATTTGTTTAAAGGGTGTTTTTTTAAAGCTGTGACTTACTTATCTTTACACTCTTCAAGGCAATGTTAGCAAACTATTGACCCGAAATGCACAAAGTAGATTGATTCTGATCCCGTTTATTTTTTTTATTGTATCTTATCCTTTCTACCAGTACCATTCGAAATGCTGTGTCTTTTTATTGAATATTTACAGGACAAGTCATCTACATTGTATTAGTTATTGAAATATGTTCTGGGTAAACGAAACTATCGGGCATCTTTTTATCTCATTATTATTATCATCAGTACTTTTTCAACTTTCGGCCACTTTTCTCTGAAAAAGGAAATTAAATATTTTAAACATGACGCTTTTATGTCAAATATTGATAATAAACAACGAAAACTGCTTTATTTCGATATGAATAATAAACCCCTATGCCGGCAGATAGTGTTATTTTACATATAATTTATTATCTGGAATATTCTGCGCATTCGATAATAAATGTTTTAATATATGATTTAACCCATGTTATTACTTTAAAGCAATTGCATATAAATAAGTAAAACAACAATAATAATAATGATAGTAATAATCAGTGGCGTATTTAGAGGGAGGGGGGCTCAGGGGGCTCCTGACCCCCCCTTTGATTTCTGGTCCCCTCTTGAAATTAGAATTTTGAGTACCTGAATCATAGTTCTTAACCGTACCAAATGGCACCGTTCGCCCTCTAAAATACTAATTTTATCGGGGCCCTTCAGCGGGCCCCGAACCCCACGCCAAGTGTGTGTGTGGGGGGGGGGGAGGGGGGGGGGGGGCCTGCCGCCCTAGACCCCCTGCCGCCCTAGTGGAGGGTTACAAAGAACCCCAGAAGGACCACTCACACTGCCATGAATGAACGAACTATCAGAAACCGTTTAAGGGAGTGAGGCATCTGTTCGCGACACCAAGCAGTGCCAACACAGAGCAGCTCGTATAACGTTGACAACCCATCACAGACGCTGAACACGTCAAGAATGGTCGCTAGTTGCCTAAAACAAAATTCATATTTACAGTCACGTGGGGTAGCCCGTAGTTATTTGTTGATTATCGTGTGCTACAGCACTTAAGAATTTTTTTAATCGAAAGCTAGTAACAATATCATGAATGACATTGCCCAATTCCAGTACTGACACGGATCACGCAGCAAAGCAAGATTATCTTGCGACACGGAGTTGTCAGAATTGCTACGGATTTGATGGTTTTAGGAGGCATATGAACACTCGCAGTAAAAATGTTAACAATTAATAAATTTCACTTGAAGTTTTATGTCTCATTACGACCACGTGCACGTGGATGCTCAGAAAAGCGCAAGAGCTGCACGAACAACGTGTGTTAATCAGCAGTAAAGCCGCACGGGGGTGTGCGCAACTGCACGGAGATTGAGCACCCGATTTTTATCCGATTATATTTGACATCAATTGCACGTTCATGCGGGAGAACTGATAAAGCCCCAATATATGATTTAAACATCTTTGCCTTAGCCCGTATTCACTCATGATGCTACAAAAACCGCAATGAAAAATGCATAGGATGTTATCTTGCGGCGGCTCTATCGCCCCCAAAAACGAAATGAGAAGAGTATACGGATAATAAAAAATAAAAACTTATGTTCTAAACAGCGATATGAAACCTGTTTACACATATTGAATTCTAAAACCACTACGATTAATTTAAAACAAATAAGAATGAACGAATTCTAAAAGAGACATAAAATAAACTGTAAATCGCCTCACTTACTATTAGTTATCTAATTGGCACTTTTAAAAACGTGCACTACCAAATCGGGGCCCTACATTCAGAAAACGTGTAAAGATTTGGTGCTTTACCTGAGACTGCTATACTTTAAAAGCCAACTACGCAAAGTCATGTGATAAAAATGAAGACAATAATTCATTGAGCACAAGAATATTTTTACATTTATAAGCTCTCTAACTACAAAAAAAAAAAAAAAAGGAAAATGCAATGTTACTTTTTTTTTTATAAAAACTACGTGTAGATGGATGTGATATTGGTCTTAGAGCGTTAAAAAATGAAATCGATGAGCAGTTGTTATACATATATATATATTTATATATATATATTCCTTGAGAATCGTACTTTAGTCGACTAAGATTAATGTCAGTTTTTGCTGAAGCTCCCGTCACACTTATTCGGAATCGGCAGGAATCAAACAGAATAGTGAGCCGGAATGAATAATTTTCAAAATTCGTACCACACTCGAGAAGAAAGTTCAAATTGACTTCAATACTTGTAAGAATACCGTTGGATTAATGCGCTTGAATCCGCCTTGAATGATTCGTGCACATTTCGGGTGTATTAGCTCTCAAATGCAGCTCGAATGTAGTTAGAAAACTAGGAATATCGATAATGCTGTCAGAATGCAGTCAGAATATTTAGAATACACTTCGAATGCCGTGCAACCTAAGACAAAAAATATTTGCCGTAACCGACAAATAATAATAAAAATAAAAATAAATCAATAAGCGGATCATCTTTCATTAATCCAAACGCTAGAAACCATTTTTTCAATTTATTTTCTAATATTGTATTTTATATCAGAACAGTCCACTGTCCTCATCTGAAAGTCTGCAAAGGTCCCAAAATGGGAATACCAACACCAATGATAATCTAATTTGGCGCACTGCACGTAGTGCAACGTTTGGTCATACCAGTGATCATGATTTCGAAGCAAAAAATAAGTAAATAAATAAATAAAAATAATAATAATCAAATAAAAAAAAATAAAAACACAATTTCTCAAAATCTATTGATTGAAGTGATTCAACGTAACAGAATTCAGTTTTGTATTGAAATTCAACACAACTACACTTAGCATGGTGTGCTAGGAACAAGATCATGACGAGGAGTTATCTGCGCAGTTTCATATTTGATGTTTTCTGCTCTTTGCAGTAACAGTAGGGTCTGAGATGTGGGAAATCATCCATTATGCAGTGCGGTTGCTCGCCATACATGTTTATTCTACTGATGGAGCTATAAGCGCAATTAAAGGTTTTTTCTTTTGTGCTTTGATAAACCGTAGCCTCGAAACGCCCAAGCCCTGGTTGAGTTTCTATGGTAACTTGATAGAACACGCAATCTTCTGCGAAAATCCTCTCCTCGATGGAAAATTGAGGCATTCGGCCATCTTGATCAGCAGATTTTTCAAATGTCAATACTTTCGCTTTATCTGGAGACATTTTTATCGCTGAAATTACTCGTCCTAAACTCAGACCTGAACATTTATCCCTCTCCTCACTGGTCATAGTGTTTATCGTTGTCACAACTTCGCGCGCAGCCTCAATGACATCCGGATCACTTGTGGTTAGTTTTTCCCATTCTTGACACGCGCACCAATGAGGCTCCACACCTGCATCTGCGCATGTCCGATTAAGGGGAATTTCTTTAAAAAGACTGATGCCGCGTTTTAGTTTCCCGCCTGTCTCAGTCTCTGAATGCTTATAATTCAGTATGTCTATAAATGTGGCATGTATATCAAACGGGGTTGTCAAACGCTGGGCATTGGTCACGAAATTTCTATAAGCCTCGGGATAAAGCTTTTGAAATTTCTCTGGAAAACGAAATGAAAAAAATGGTAAGCGTTCTTCCAGCTTTCCTTGAAAAGTCTCTCGCAATTTTCCATAGCGAACGCCATGATCTGACATTAAAAATAAGCACAGTTGAGTCAAGATGGCCATCTTCTTCTAGGAATTTTAGAAACTCCACAAGTCCATCATCAGCGTTTTGCAGTATTCTGTACTCGACATTATGACTGTATTCGTTATAAAACCCGAGAACGAATTTTGGTTTGTCTGGGTACGCCACAAAAGCATCTTTGAGCCAGTTCAACTGGTTTAGATGGTTGGACATGGAACCAAGACAAAAGCTCTGAAACATGTTTGATATCTCCCTTTTTCTCAAGTAGAATACACGCATGTTGTGATCTGTAGGTATTTCATTGAACCCAAGCAATCTGTAATGAAAAGTCCCCAAGTTGGGTTCATCCTCAACCCACTGAGTGATATAGCCATGCTTTTTGAAATCCTTCCAAACAAATGGGAATCCATCAACAGACACAGCGCCAGGCCATCCGCGCCTGGATTCCGGAAGCTCTTCTTCAGTGAGGCCCGTTAGGATAGGGAGAAAAGCCTGTGTGGTACCGTCACCAACGATGTTGTATCCTTCGAGAACAGTTCCCTTCAGGTTCTTGGTGAAATACTGATAGGTCTTGGGCAGGTGGCGCATCCAAGTTAGACGAGAAACGCCATCGTAGCCTATCATCAGAACACTTAAACCCATAGCGTTCCTCCCTCTTGGCGTGCTGTTGGCACGTGCGAAAAGAGATGCGTTGTACGCTATCCCAGACACTAAGTTTGTGTAATTCTCTCCGGTGGTTGGACAGGTACAGTGTACTTCAGAAAAATCAAACTTTAACGGATCTCCATCAATGAAGTCTGTTTTACTTCCCAAGCGCACAGTGTAGTCATCAATACCCCGTTGTATTGGAATATATGAGCAAAGTATTTGACCGTGTTTTTGGAGAGCATTTTGAGAAATGCGATATTTTCCATTTTCAACGAAGACCCAGTTCTTTTCTTTGCTGGTACACTGTACAGTTCGCGGTTCCAATCCAAAGGTCGTTATTTCTGGAGGAAATAGTTCAAGATGAGGCGGAACGCAAGCTTGGACGTTTGATTTATTAGCTGGCGCCATGGCAGTGAATTCGTCCAATAGCCAACTGGCACCGATGTAAATAACAATTAATAGTATTGCCGCACATATACGAAGGTAAAACTTCCTACATAATGCCGTTGGTATTCTGTTAGGTTGCATAAAGAATGATGCGAACTTCATGTCAACGCCAAGAAGCAAACCGCTGACTGCTTGTTAAAAATGTATGAAAGCGGCCTTGTGAAAGGCAAAACTTTATTTTCAGCGCTTTGTAAGAAATGAACAAGTTTGTGCTTCGATGCCTTTTTTATGGAGAAAATAAATGGCTCACCTTTGTTGCAGAATGTCTACAAGTAAATAAACTGTCCTGTTTGTTCGATCAAATTAGAATGTCTCTTTCCAAGAAAAATATATTATTCCGTTTTTCGTTTGCCGCTGCTCTCAGAAAGACCCTGATGACATGTTCTTGTTTCCTTTTCTGTACCGAGTGCTTTTCTGTCTCAAGTTTTGGATAATACGTCTGCTATATATTGGTCCCAGTAGATAATATAAATTCATCATTTACCTGTCCGACTTGGTCACGTGAGTGGCTATATGACTCTAGGTAAGGGGTCGTGACGTCAAGGGTGTCAAGGGTGTCCACCTGACCATGCCCAACAGGCTATGCCGACGAAATGTCGATTCCGAGAATAATTCATAAAGTCGTTGCTATTAATTACAACGAATCAATGTTATTTGACGATTAATAAATGATACTGTCTCAATCGTTCTGTGAAAGAGGGCATCCTCATTCACTGTTAGATGGCACCGCCTTCCTTCCCGGAACGTGGCACGCACACGGAAAGTTACACTCACTTATAACAGTATCGATTCACTGTGAACAGTCAGGACAGACAAAAATGATAGGTTGGTTTACGAGCTGAGATTCTCTTAAAACAGATTTAGTAGGCTTTTTTAAACTTTTCTTTTCTTTTTAATAATAGATGATGTTTAACGAACACTGCAGGTAGAAAGCAAGGTCGGTAGCAATTTTAATAAACGATTTTTTCGATTATGAAGAATGAGGTGCTAAAATCGATTTCACTAGGGTCGGGTCGGTCGTGCTCGTTAACCAACTAATCAAATTTCTCTTCTCACGCTGCTTTTTTCCACTGTAGGATTTCTGTTCTGAGAAATTCCCATAGGCTAGGATACGACACATAGCGGGCTTAAATGAATAAATTATAATACCTGCATACAGTACTAGTGGGTCGCATGAATATTAACCACAACATATGAACGAATATGAAGGGATCCTAAAACATACTTAGGCCTAGGATCCCGACCAAGATATCTTGGGTCTTAGGCTCTATTCCCATAGATTTTAGATCGATCTATCCCCGCGGGGAGTCTCAGATTACTGTCAGATAATCCGACTTAAATGTCCGTCCCGCCTACTACAAGCTGTAAGGGGTAATTAACTTTCGTGTCCGCCCGGCTGACAGCTATTTAGCGTGAATCCCAGGGAGCTAGGTCGATCTAAAGTAGGTCGATCTAATCTATGGAAATGGGGTGTTAGCTTAGGCCCACTATTTAGTGTACTTTGAAAGACTCACCGAATTGGGACACAAGTAAGCTCAGCACTTGTGCTTCCTTTTAAAGGCACATTTGGGGCAAAGAAAGCCAAGATATGTAGTTACTCAGTGCGCATATTATTTTAAGTGTACCTTGAGTAAAAGAGCGAAAATGCCAGAATTAGCAATCTTCTATTTTCTCTTTAGCGTGGGTGTTCAAAACCCTTTAGCAAGGTCACGTTTAGTATAGCAAATTATTACCCTAAGTGTTATTGGTTGTGATAGTTGTCCGATTGAACGAAGCGAAAGCACAGTAGTGTTACAGGATATATTAGGTTTAAAATCACGTTTTATCTAAAAGTGTGTATTTTGTGCAAACTGTTACGGAATACTCTTCATTCAAGTCCCAGCAAACTCATATTCTTTCTACTTAAGCTGTTGGGTTTGATTTAATATGTACATCAGTTTCAATTCTCAAATTAAGAGCGCTAAAATGTTATCAAAGCAGTACGATTTTTTCTTTTTATGTGCATTAGCTAAAAGGGTTTGTTTTTCATTTGATGTAGGTCATCGTCATGGCGGTATTGCAGGTAGATATTCAAGGATTCAAGGTTAATTTGTAAAGATGTTGACAAATTCTTTTCTTGCTTTTTATTGTAGCAATTTATCAAAAAAAAAAAAAAAAAAAAAACACTTAAAAAGAACTCATTTCGCCCCGCGCCCCACTGTGTTTCATCATATTAAAAGCTGTGAGTATTAACTAAGGCAGTTAAATGGAAATTTTGAATGTTATCAAGATAACCTCCTTGGCTGCGTACAATTAATCGCGCCTTATCAATAAATCATTCCAGTGAATGGATCCTTTTTATAATCAATATCCCCATGACGGAAGGAAGGAACATTAATACCAGTGCTACCCGGGTTAACATTACTCTGTCTGAAACTACTGGTAATTTGCTACTTATCTCCATTTCGGCCTCGTGACACCCTCATATCGTGCGCTTAATAGAACAATAATGGCTCCTCAATGGTCCAAATGAACAGACACTATGCTCGCTTGTTATTCGGTATTTTTTGGCTTACTCGTACATCTCGAAGTATGATATTTTAGTATAACTATATATATTTTTGCGGATAACCTTGGATAACGATATACTTTTGCGGATAACCTTTTCTGCCAGACAAGAATCAAAGTGATTAAGAGAAATCAGTTACCTTGCCAGAGTACTCGGCCAGCAGAACAGGGTTTGGGATAGATAACGGAAAGGTCACTCAGGAGGTTTGCAGTTTTACCTGTCACTAAAATGGGTTTTGCTATTGTCATACATATCATACAGCACATGGAAACTTCACATACAGTGCTTATGTGATTATATATTACAAAACAGCTATCTACCAGACGCGTGCACATCATCTGCGCAACAATTTATGACATACATGTACAGTATTGCAACTTGTCCCTTGTCTCTGTTTACCTATGTCTTGACGGATTAGGTTACTATCTCCAGTGATTTACGTTGTCTGTATACATTGATAAAAAGACATTGATACGTAAAGGACAGAAGAAGAACCAAGGACACCTCATCTGGATCTAACTGGTGATAGACAGTGTCAAACGGAATCATACATTTTTCATTGCAAGGGACAACGAGAAATTCTTATTTGATCGAGAAAGAGCAAAAATGTCATTTTGAAACAAAGGTGAGACATTAACTTAAAAAACAGCTTTAACGTCCTAATATTCCCTTTAGAAGAAACGGGTCAATCGGTCCATTTCTCAGAAATCGCTGCATTCTCGCGTTTGTCTTTCACAAAACCATTGGTAACTGATTCACTGATGCTGACATGAAGTCATCTTTATTCTCTCTGCTGCTTTACAGAATACCGAAAGTTTTCTGTAGAAAGGTTTCCTTTCTCATGAGTCTCTCAATACTATGCATTATTGTTTATGTCGGTATCAGTTGGCTACATGACGAATCCTATAACCAGACCATAGCCAAGGTTCTCCCCGAGAACACTCGCGTCTCAGCCTGCGTTTTGCCTGACCTGAAAATACTTGCACCAGGAATAATGTCGTTTATAACGAAAACTGCTCCTGTGCAGTGTAGCCGTGCTGCAGAAACGAACTGGGTCTACGTTGAAAACGGAACATATCGCATTTCTCGAAAGGCCCGCCAAAGACACACCAAAATACATTGTTTTTACGTCCCAATACTGCGAGGTATTGATGACTACACCGTGCGCTTGGGAAGTAAAACAGACTTCACTGATGGAGATCCATTAAAGTTTGATTTTTCTGAAGTACACTGTACCTCTCCAACCACCGGAGAGAATTACACAAACTTAGTGTCTGGGATAGCGTACAATGCATCACTTTTCGCACGTGTCAACAGCACGCCAAGGGGGAGGAACGCAATGGGTTTAACTGTTCTGATGATAGGCTACGATGGCGTTTCTCGTCTAACTTGGATGCGCCACCTGCCCAAGACCTATCAGTATTTCACCAAGAACCTGAAGGGAACTGTTCTTGAAGGATACAACATCGTTGGTGACGGTACCACACAGGCTTTTCTCCCTATCCTTACGGGCCTCACTGAAGAGGAGCTTCCGGAATCCAGGCGCGGAAGGCCTGGCGCTGTGTCTGTTGATGGATTCCCATTTGTTTGGAAGGATTTCAAAAGGCATGGCTATATCACTCAGTGGGTTGAGGATGAACCCACCATTGGGACGTTTCATTATAGATTGCTTGGGTTTAATGAAACACCTACAGACTACAACATGCGTGTATTCTACTTGAGAAAAAGGGAGATATCAAACATGTTTCAGAGCTTTTGTCTTGGTTCCATGTCCAACCATCTTAACCAGTTGAACTGGCTCAAAGAAGCCTTTGTGCTGTACCCAGACAAACCAAAATTCGTCCTCGGGTTTCATAACGAATACAGCCACAATAGTCAGTACACAACACTTCAAAACGCTGATGATGAACTTACCAAGTTTTTAAAGTACCTAGAAAAAGATGGCCATCTTGACTCAACTGTGCTTATTTTAATGTCAGATCACGGCTGTCGTTTTGGAAAATTGCGAGAGACCTTTCAAGGAAAGTTGGAAGAACGCTTGCCGTTCTTTTCATTTCGTTTTCCGGAGAAATTTCAAAAGCTTTATCCCGAGGCTTATACAAATTTTCTAATCAATGCGAAACGCCTGACATCCCCGTTTGATATTCACGCCACTTTTATGGACATGTTGAATTATAAGCAGTCAGAAACTGAGGCAGGCGGGAAACTAAAACGCGGCATCAGTCTATTTGAAGAGATTCCCCTTGAGCGGACATGCGCAGATGCGGGGATAGAGCCTCATTGGTGCGCGTGTCAAAAGTGGGAAAGACTTAACATTAGTGATCCGGATGTCACTGAGGCTACGCACGAAGTTGTGTCAACAATCAACAAGATGACCAAAGAGAAAAGAGATAAATGTTCACGCCTGACATTAGGAAGAGTAATTTCCGCGATCAAAATGTCCCCAGATAATGCGAAAGTATTGACATTTGAGAAGTCCGCTGATCAAGATGGCCGAGTGCCCAAATTTTTTATCGAGGAGAAGGCTTTCGCGGGAAATGGCTTTTTCTATCAAGTTACCGTAGAAACTCAACCAGGGCTCGGACGTTTCGAGGCTACGGTTTACCAAAGTCACAAAGAAAAAACTTTCAAGTGCAGTGACAGATCCATCAGTAGAATAAACGTGTATGGAGAGCAACCACACTGCATAATGAATGCTCTCCCACATCTCCGACCTTACTGTTACTGCAAATTGCAAAGGAAATCGTAAAACAGATTGGGTACTCCTAATTTCGATCATAACGGATCATGTTTATTGAAATTGCCGACAGTAGGTGTTTCCCGTAGAAGTTCTCGAACAGGAAGGGTGTTTGGGAAATCGCGATCTTTATTAAGTCTGGAACGTTTGTTTTATTCATGCCGTTAAAGACCACAGATTCTCTCCAGAAACACTAACGTACATATAATAGTAATAGTTTGAATGAGCGAATGTGTAACAAACGCTTTTTAAATAATTTTAAGGACATATTATGATTCTATACGTCAACAGATGCTTAAATTAGAATATGCAGGAGCAATACAGTATTAATTTTTCTTGCGAATTGAGAATTATATGCTTGTTTATCTAAATCAGGCCGGTTCCGTCAAAATCGTAATCCTGAAAGAATGCCCTGCACTGTGTCAGTACGGCCGTGGTAAATGAAATATAGAAAGAAACGAGTTTTAATTTCATTCTTCCACTTACACTTTGAACGCTTGCTTTATCAGACAAACTTGAACTGCAGATAAAGGGGGCGTAAAATATGGAGTTGAATACATAGTTATATCAATTGGTTATATTTGGTTTTGAGTCTTTATCGCTCATGAGGCGGGTTTTTATCAAGCTGTTCTTGAATTTTTCTTAATATTTACCTGTTTGATTTTTTAAGTGTTTCATATGTGCTCGGGCTAGTTTTCCGCTTGACTTTGGCACTTTTCACATTAAGGCTGTATTCCCAGAGCTTTTAGATCGATCTATCCCCGCGGGGAGTCTCACTAGATTACTGTCAGATAATCTGGCTTATATATGTCCGTCCCGCCTACTACAAGCTGTAAGGGGGTAATTAACTTTCGTGTCCGCTCGGCTGACAGCTATTTAGCGTGAACCCCCAGGGAGTTAGGTCGATCTAAAGTAGATCGATCTAATCTCTGGAAATGGGGTCTAAGTCGTGTACTAAAGTTATGTGTTCTGTATCAGTACATTTTAGGGGCTGATACCTTAACATCCCTGGTGGAGCCCCCGTGATCACGCTGTCAATTAGATACCTAAACAGTAAAAAGCACATCTGTGGAGAAATTGCAAAAGGAAAACAGCCTGTAACATAATTTATGCAAGGACCTCTTAAAGTATACCAGTGCAGATTGGATCGCTGAATTTTGCCACTCGATGTTAAAAAGGTTTTAATGATCAAACTCTTTTGGTATAACCTGCTTAGTAAGAGGCATTGCAAATTTACTTTGTTGAAATGCATTTTTTAGTCATTGACTGCCATCTTGAATTTCCTTAAAACCTGTTATATCCATCGGATATATTTTACCAGGTTTATGAAGGTGCCGTGTGTGTGCAATTGTGTCCTTTAGCAACAAGAAATGTTGAGCAGATATCAATGCAAATCAACAATTACAATAGCTACATAATAGCTAGCTGTTACTTTATTGATTACACAGCAGAGACTAAACAATAAATTTACATCACAAAACATTACAAATTCATCTTGAGGTATATCACTTAACTGATTATCCGTAAACAATTTCATTTAAATTAATCATGGATCAAGAAAAATAATTAGTTGTGAAATAATATAAGCTGCATGGTGATTACTTGAAAATCATGAAACTAACTGATAATTTCTAAATGCATTGTTATTCTTGAGTGAGTAAGTAAAATTAATTCCTGCTAACAAAATAGTTATCCACTTATAGACAAGGTGTATTGTCTGCTCGGAAACCAATGAACAAGTAACTAAGTAAATAAATAAATAACTGAAATGCTAAAATATTCTTCCAAACCTAGGGATTGCTCTCACTTGCACAGTAGCTGTATACTTTCTACAAAGAGCCATCAAAAATTATTTCAGTCTTTACAAAACACAGGATTGAAGATAAAATCTTGGCTTCCAAACTGTTTTCTTTAATTTAACATTCTTATAAGATGTTTGGTATTTGTTCAATATTTTATGTGTTTAACATTAAGTACCTATTTGGCAATAGGTTTCAGCAAAGAAGTCACTATACAGCAATGCTGGCATGTACAGACAAAATGAATTATATGATACGATTCCATTTCAGTTATCATGGTATGGGTACTTGTAACCAAACAAAAAGTATAAACTTGACCTAAAGTAAAAATACACATCAAATTGCTGGAAAACAGGTGACATCATTGGTCAATATGGTCATAAATGCCAAAATGACATTTAATTTGTTAATATGGAACTTGAACAAGTGTCTGACAGTGCAGAAAATTGTCAACTGCATTGTTTAGATGGGTAAAAGTAAACAAAAACATGTGACTATGAAGATCTTCAAGATGTATACCTACCATTGTTAACATTCATTTCAAACAAAATGCAGATCTTTTCAGTACTAGATTTCTGTGATGTATGCCCAGACATAATATGTCTGAACATAGAAACTAAGAACCAACTACAATATTCAGAATGCCATATAACGATGCCTTTGCATCAAACTTATTCACAATAATGACAATAAAGATGTAGCAAAGATTTAAACACTATTTATGTTTAAAACTATTCTTATGATTGGAAAAAAAGCTGAATCTGAATAAATAAATAAATAAAAGTAAATAAATAAATAAATACAAGATGATCTTCTGATGTGGATTCAAATTGAGCTAGAATGTGGTAGATGTGATATATTGATTGTGATTGGGTGGTCTGCTCATTTCACAACCAATCACAATCACATTTGCAATATCTGAACTGAGCAATATGTTCTGAGGATTTCTTATCCACCTGTCGCCTCAGTTTGAGTACCAAAACTAAATTACCTGAAGCACAGTGTTGTCAATCCACTTTCTTATAGAGGAGATATTGAAGCAATTGTAAACCCGTATCAATCCACTAAGACAATAATAGTTTCTATTGATCTTGAGCTCATCTCTAAATGATGGGGGTGGGGGTGAGGAGAGAGGCAGGGGTGGGGGATTATTTCCAATACCGTATACCATCATGCAGGAGTCACATAGAATCTCAAATGGCAAAGACCTGTAGTCTTTTCTCTCAAGTTTTAAATTTTATATTCAACAACATCTGAAAATTCAAATGCAGTTGAGAAAACCATATTCTACACCTTAAAAACAGGTTGCAAGTGTGTGTGATGTTAACGACTGTGTTTTGACAATATCCAAGACAGCAACCATTCCTGCCAAGTTCAAATCTGGTATGAAAGGACACAAGTTGTGAAGCCACACTATCGCAGGCTGTACTCTAAAATCATACAGAGACTTTTCCAGTCCTCATGTGACTTCTCAACTTTGAACATTCTATATCAGCAGGCTGTGAAATAAGATACTGCAGGAAGCCAATCTCATGACACCTGGTTAAATTCTTCTCTCCACCGTGGGCCCTTCCTGCTGTTCCAAAATCAAAGAACCAACCTAACAATTATCTCCTGTACAGCTTTGCTTGTTTGTTAAGGGGTGGGGTAGTTACATAAGGGTGGATAGTTCATCACAGAGGTAAAAAAAAAATTGAAAAAGCTATAGCATTTAGAAGGCCTTTGGTAGCGATTAGTTGAATTCAATTAAACTGGCGATGGGATGTCGGAGGGGGAGGGAGGTGGCAACGCAGGATTTGATTGGCTTTCTGCAGTTTACAATTCAAATCACAAAGTGTGCAGATTCACTGCTCATGTTGATCTGTCACAACCTGGTTGCAAACACGACTTGGTACCTTATTGCTGGATGACCACACCCCCTACTCTTCCTCACCGTAACCACAGCAACCGTAATGGTTACCATGGAAATCAAAATTCTACACTTGTTCTTTTTTCCCTTACATACTTGTAACATCAGAAGTCAAATATTGAAATGATATGGATGAACAGAGGCAATGGATAATACAACAAT
Organism: Lingula anatina; assembly: GCF_001039355.2. Next base: position 135,327 of record NW_019775557.1, on the reverse strand, counting down.
AATATAAAAATACTAGACATTATCTGCACTAACTACACAATATAATGTAAGTGCCCATTACTAAAACATTTGTTATGGTGACTCATTTTTTAACCATCAAAAATAAAGATCCACTCATTGTCCAAAATCATCGTTTCATGAAAACATCAACTAATTAAAACCTGGATTAAAAATTACATACCAACAAACTAATTACTACAAAAATACTTCGAACTGTTTGGTGGGAACGTTCAACTCGATTTCAGCAAAGAGAAAAAAAAAAATAAAAACATGGATTTCTGTTATTAAAATCAGTTGAAGTCTGGGAAACAAAGAAAAATGCTCTAACAGTGATTAAAATCACTTGATTGTACTTGGTCTGTCCATCAGGACAAAATCTATGCAAAAAGTGCAAGAAAAAAATACTGCAGTAGTGCTAGTAAGAGTTAAAATATCTTACAATAAACAAATCTGAATACATGTATACTATAACATAATAATGCTTCTCATAATTAAAGCTGAGGGGGCTTAAAATCTGTATACCACGATAAAAATGAGGTACACAAAAAGCTGAAAGAACTGTAAATGAGTAATATATTGGAGCTTGCTACGTACCCAGGTAAATGTTTCAAGTAATCTACTGTTAGCATACAAGTTCAACATGTGAGGGCACGTACAATAACATTACATCTACTTTGTAAGTCCTTAGTGTAAAATATAATGGCAAGACAATGCTGTGACGGCGCGCTTGTGAACTGTACAAAGACTCGTGCATTACAAGTGCATGCGTGTATCAGCATACCGACATGTTGTAAACACGGACGACGATTACACATACAGGTATAGCATCGTGAACATTTGATTGTTACAACATACAGAACCAAATATCTAATTTATGATTATATACAACAATAATGCTGCTGATGCTGCAATTTTACAGAACGCTATAAAATATTGTAGGAACTTAACCAAGGCTGGACCCATTGTCATTGGGTATTGAATATTATCTTCAGTGTGTGTCCCATGGCAAAAAATGACTATTTCAAAAAATACTTATCCCCAGGTATGCATGATTTTATAAATTTCTAACAAATATCATTTCATTAATACAGCAAATCAAAGATCATGTGTCATTGATATTTCTTAAAAACGCAAAACATTTTAAATATAGAGTTTGTTAAACTAGATCTAAATCTACAAATTACCATTGCAAAATTTGCTGCCTTCCTAGATATTATTACTTGTCCATGTTTAATTCTGACTTCATATATTAAATGGACTTGGTGATATGAGCACATGATATGATGCTGAACTGTGCCTCACACTACATAGAACTCAACATATAGTCATGATCTCATTGCCCCAAAACAAAGTTTGATATGTACTGAAGGGCATTCTGTGAAGATGTCATCTTCACCAAACTGGTAAATTTTCACAGAGATAGGATTTCCCTTGATTAAAGTTTATTGGTCGCAATGATCTGCTTATTTTCTTCTATCTCCTATTGGCCTTGACCCCATTTTACTGACTTTCAGTCACTTTTCATGACCTTCTTTTTCACTTACATTAATGGGCAGTTATTGGCCTTTCTGTACACATCCTGTATCTTACTAGAATCACCTGCTGGTCTACCATATTCTATTTTATTTAGTGTAAAACGTACTAATTAAATATCCATTTTCTGATGAGCTACTCCATCCAACTGTTAGAGTTTCTAGTGAGCACCATTTATCTACCCATTTATGTTCTACAAGAGATTTCAGTATCTCAAGTAATATGGCTGGCAAGTATTTACCCGGGTGAACATTATATTTTTGAATTTAAAAAACATCTATGCTTTTTACATGTACATCCATGTATTTTCTATTTTGAAATAATTTACCTGCTGTTCACTTAGTAATCAAAATCATATGCATCTTTTATGATTTTTCAACTAATTGCAGTAATTATGTTAAGACATTTTTTCGTACTCGTTGCAGTAAATTTGTCAGTCGAGGCTCTCAACAGTTTCTGTGATCACACCCCCTCCAACTTTATTGCTTCTGAAACTATTGCTCCCTCCTGCAACTTCAGACCCTTGCGATGTCACAATAGCTTGGTTGGCATTGTTTGTTGCACTGAGTTTTGCCAGCTGTGTAAGGTTCTGCAAAATGTCGAACGGGATTTGGCCCGACATCGCCAACTGGGACAGATAGTGGGCCAGGCCGTGGCCCATGGGTCCTGGGGATTCTGGGAAATTCTGCGTTGAAGAATTTGGTCGGTCTGGTGAAAGGTGTGGACTTAGGTGCCTGTTCTCATTTTCAGTGGTGCCCTCTGGTGACTTGGGTCCTTGGCGTCCGGCTTCAAAATCCTCCACATGTGACTCATGGCTGCTTTTGCTTGGTAGGCAGTTCTGATTGACTTTTGATATACCCTCAATGCTCGATTTGTCTTGAAGGTGTTGTGGGCATTCTTGTTTCTCTCCAACTGCGCAATTACCTGCTGTATTACTACTGTCTTTATGAGATTGCAGGGTAGTGTCATCATGAGAATTTTGTTCTTTTTGACAGTCTGGGGAGCCTCCCTGTTCTGACAGTGTAGTAGAGATAGCTGCAACTTTTTGGCTTCTGGTTGGGGAACCCAAAGCAGGAGTGACAGGGGCACTTTTGGCTAGCACCTGACTCAATACCGACTCACTTGTATTGCTGTCAGCAACCTTTTTGGAATCCATAAGTGAAGAAAAATGGCTGAGTTGGGCTGAAGCTGCAGCAGCTGCGGCGGCCTGCTGCATAAGTGCCCTACTTGAATGCACAACATTAAGACTGTCTGACAAGGAGCGTGCACAACGTATTAATTTTACTTCATCTTTGACAATCCAGTGGCCACTTCCTACAGGGATGATTTCATGCCCTTCTCCATTGAGAATCAAAATCTGTGCTGCCCCCAGTGAACTACTGGTCTGAGTAAGACCAGGGGCAGCAGACACATTCGGCAAACCACCAATGTTATTGTGGGGCAACATTTTACTCAGCGATGCTGTATTTGCACCTCCAAGATATGGAATGTCTGCAGAGGTCAATGAGTTCAGAAGAGCATGTTCTTGTTGGCTTCGCTGAAATCCAGAGGCAACATTCCCGTGTGGAAATCCTTGTTGAGCAATAACTGTTATGTTTTTTTCTTTCGTAGGACTAGAAGCATTTTGATCCTTTGGGATGTTGGGTTCCTTCTGCTGGCCATTCGTTGTTGGTCCTGCTGCAATGCTGGAGATATCAGGCCTTGGCTTTGATGTTAAATAATCAGGCAACATTCTCCTTGGCTTTTTCTTGATCTCAGAATGAGTGGTTGACATCAGTGAAGCATGATGACTGCCATCTTTATCGCGGTCTGACAGCCTGTCTTGGACATCAGCACCATCTGGAGGTGTGGTGGCCACCTTAAAGGGTGTGCCTTTACGTTTACGTGTATTGGATGTGAAGTCACTGCCCTCATCATTAGCATCAACCTTGGGTTTCAGCCCATTGATTTCCTGCCGTCGCTGAGTGAGTAAATCTGCTGTAGGATACGGGGGAAGAGGATTGGGGGGTCCAGTGGAGGTCACCAACGGAGCTGGTGACACTTTGGGTAAAATCTGAGAAGTACCAGGAGGATTTTTATCTTTTTGTGGTCCAGTCAACTGGGGGATGTTTAACACCTGGGATGACATTCTGGCCAAGTCTTCTGGGTTTTCAGCTCGCATTGCTTGCTGCTGTGCACGCATGTGCATTTCCAATATGGATGGGTCATAGAGGCCAGCCATTCCCATTTGTCTCAGAAAAGCAGGATGCATCCCTGCAGAAAATGGAACTGCTGGTCCAGCTTCTTTGCTGTTTGGAGGTGCAGCATCTGGTCTTTTTGAACCTTTAATATGAAGAGTATTTTAAGTATACATCTACAATATATCAACTGATCTATAATTGACTTTTTTTCAGCTCAGACTGTATTTGATTTTTGTTTCTATCATCCTGGATCTATTTCAATCAACAGATGGTCAATCTTTTCATAAAATACAAATGCCCTTTTCTATTGTGTAAATACTAATCAGACAATACCTGATTGGGCAGATTCCTTTTCAACCTTTACACCGGTATTTTCTGTCTGCCCTTGTGGTCGAAACTTCTCGTAATTTTTCATCATTTCCTGTGCGTATCCATTGATGGAAGCTTGCTGGTGCAGCCAGAATTTCTGATATTCTAAAAATGCTCGTTGCGCTTCTAATTCCTTAGCCAGCTCTTCATCATCCAAATTGATTGATTCATCCAAGTCATCAGGTGAAAAAGAGCGCTAGAAATGCAAATACATATTTATTTATTTATTCATTTATTTATTCTATGCCATTTCATCAAATGCTGTGCGTCTGCATGTTCAGTGGCAGAAAAATTGTCATTTTATCATTCTTATACCATCCTCCCTTTCATGATTCAGAAAAAAATATCTCCACGACGAGAAATGAAACTTTCAAATATCACAGACTGCACAATGCAAAAATCTTTTCCATTTTACAGAAGGAAAAATGTTTTCAAAGCATCTATTTTTAATTACTGTCAGTTGTGGAAAGTGCAGCAAGTCCAATTGTTTGGTCAATGTCTTACTTGGGGTATACTGACTAACAGATCATTAACAATTTAAGAAGGGACTAGTGAAAATATGGTCAAAATAAATAAATAAATAAATAAATGAATTAAAAAAATCTGCCCATTCTTTTTTAAGCTAGTGATGATCATAAACATTAATCTAACATAGTTACTTTTTTAAAATTAACAGATTACTAGTACATGGTCCAAAAACCTTATCCATTTCTACCACATTTAAAATATTAAAATTTGTTCAAAAATAAAATGTGACCATTTCTTTTTTAAAATTATAATGATGAAGAAGATTCTTCTAACTTAATTTCTTTGAAACTTCACATATAACAAGCCTTGAAACCTTGTCTATTTTTACAAATAAAAGATATTTTCCAAGTACCTGTGTGTCATCTGCTGTGCTAGCACCGGGGCTTCCTCCATTTAATGAGCCATGTAGTAATGCTGCATTGTATTTCTTCTGGACTAGAGATTTGTCTCGGATGATCCTATTGATTGAGCTTATGCTGGGGACAGACTTCTCATTGCAGATGCCTTCACCCAAAAGCCTAATAATAATAATAATAATAATAATAATAACAATTTATTGTCATATTTATATATAAAAGTATAAAATTAAAAGTGATATGATCTGTAGATAAAATAAACTACAATAGAATAATTTAAATCCATTTTGCTCATTAAAAATATGTACTGCTGATAAGTAAAAGCTATTTTAGTGGATGAAAAACATATCAACATGAGGTAGCGGCCTATAAGGAGTATTCTCAAAAGTTGGATGTTTAATTAAAAAAGCAATCAGACAGCACAGACCTTTGCCAAGAGAACATATAATTAATTCTCATTAATACTTATTACAAGATGGCCCTTCTCTATCTTACCTATGAGGTGACAATAATTGGTCAATGTGTAATCAGGCAAACTGCAATCTTTAAACTATGTTCCTTCTCTTTAGAAAATCAATAAAAATAAATCTTAATGCGGCACTGCTTTACATCTCCAGCTTTACGTGCTTGTATTCAGCTCTTGGCAAAAATAAACCTAAAAATTAAACAACCAACCAAGCAGGAGCAGATACACACCTCTGTCGTATCTCCCAGGCGAACATCTGCGGGTTTTCCATCTTGTAGTCCTTGACCTTGTTCACTACGTCTGGGGTCGTGACCTTTGGCTTACTGCCCCCAATTTGACCTGGATTGATGCTGCCTGTTCTGCGAAACCTGAGTGGAAATGAAATTCACAAAATATGTAAAACATCCACTTGACATGTAGGAATTTTTTATGATTAATTTTTTTCAGGACTTGCCATAATGGTGAATACACGATTACTTTGATGACAAGGGAAATAAAGTAATAATCAATATCTGCTCAAATAATGACAACTTGTACATAAGTCATAGATATATATTCAGACAGGATTTATAAAATAAAATTTCTTAAGTGCAACATCTCACTGAACCAGTACTACGAAAATTTTGTGGTACTGCAGTCATAACAAATACCATATTTGAAAAGAGAGGTTCTACAATACTTAGGTTCACAACAGCACATAAACCATTATGAAATGTGAGGTATAATTTGCTTTGAAAACAGTAATGAAATTTTAGAGAACATATTTGGATCAATCACAATCATCAATTTAGTGAAAATATGTGAGAGAAAGATTATTCCAAAGCACCCATAATTCCTTATCAGACACACTTTGTATAACATTTTTTTTTTCAACCAGTTTGGTTTTAATCTCATACCTTAGTTAAAGTCAAGTTAATTAAATATCAATCAGTCCATATTAAAACACTGAAGAAGTTTGTAAAAATATTAGACACTTTAGAAGCTGCACTATACAGACACAATCTTCATAATGTTATTTAGTGTGCATTTTTGACATCATGTGCCTTTTTGGGTACTAGTACACGTCATGTATCATATTAGTTATGTTTATTATTTATTTTTTAGTCCCAAAGAATGCACACAAGCCAAATCTCAGGTGCTTTGTACCAAATATAGTTGATTTTAATAGTGAGTTTTCAATCCATTATATAAAAACAATATAAAGTAAGCTCTAATGAACATTTGGACCTAAAAAACCAAACAAACAAAAACTTATCAATGATAATGTCAAAAATATAACAATAAAAAACTCACCTGTTAAGAATCTTGCTGACACATCCATGAGAGACCTGCAGTTGGCGACTAATCTCACACGGTCGCGTGCCTTGCAGCGCCAGCTGCAGTATCTGGACACGAAGATGGTCAGGCAAGGGGCGGCCATTGGTGAAGATTCGACCATATTGATTTATATTTTTCCCACCTGAAAACCAAAGAAAATTTTTTGAATTAGACGACAGCAACTTTTCTCTCACGAAGGAATACATCTTGTAGAATGTTTGTGACATAGGTGTTCAGCTGGTAAGACGTTTGCTGCCTTATTGTATCTTTGTATGGCCTTGACACCTTGATACATAACAAGTCTAAGACATGGCCACGTAATACTGTTTTTGGAAATAAACAACGTCGAGTCCTTGTTTTAGTTTTTCAGGCAAAAAAGGACATTTTTGTGCCTGAAAAAAGGAAAAAAAAAGAAAAAAAATGCATGGCTAATTTTCTGAAAAAAAAAAAAAAAAAGATCTCCATTGCACTCTCAGTATAGAAAAATTCTCATTCTTATATAAAAAGAACAAAAGCACTTCCTGCTGCCTGCATATATAGTAGATTGATACAATTATACTAATAATATATTTATATACAGGAAAAATTGCCAGTGAAAATGTTTGCACTTCTAATTGTCTACTGTCATACAACCATCAAGTACTTACATGTCATACCACTAGAACAAATCATGTCAACTTGGCGGAACAAACAAAGCGTAAAAAAAGTAAACTAACACGGTACGTATTCTTGGTAACTCCACTGAGGTGTAGATTTTCAGACATAATGTCATGAATAGATACCATGTATCATGACTAATGAAGCAAAAAGCAATCCTTCCTTGCGACAAAGTATCAAATACAAGCTTGTTATGTATCCTTAATATCTCTTTCCAACCAAACCACATCACGAAAGAAAGACAAAATGGTAACTTGCTTTCTTTTTTCCTGCTATAAAACATCTTCTATGTAGACGCAATATCTTTTGAGTCACAGACATATGAATAATTAGAGTATGTCCTTTTACTTATTACCTTTGCTCAGATGATTATGTCTTTTGCATTAATTGGTAAGACAGCCAAACTCAAAAAGTGTAGGACAGATTTTGATCAAATTTTCAGGATAGGTCAGAAATGGGCTAACTTACAATCCATTTTATTTTGGTGGTGATTCATTAACTAATTAATAATCAATAATTATTCAAAACAAGCATTGAAGTCCATGGTCTCTAAGTGCTTTTATAATTCCAATATTCTATTTCCAATTGTCATGCTTTCTTTCTATATATTCATAAAACTGCTCAACTATAATAAAAAGTAGGAAAAAACATAATGCCATGTTTTTTTTTCAAATTTTAATGTCTTATGAATGCTTCTACTCATTAATTCATTTAAAAATCAGCTATTAAAGATTTCCTAGATATTCAAGGGCATGAAAATGGTCTGCCCCCAGTAGCACACACTTGTCACAGTTCTTAATGATGATTCTAGAAATTATCTCATGCTTAATGGCCTGGAACTTCTTGGGATTTTATACTAGTCTTTTAATTTCTTACAAGGATTGCAATTTGGGACTGGCTTAGCTGGCAAAATTGACTTTTCTTTTCACATCTCTTCAGCTAGTTTTTGCCTGAATGATGCCAAAGCTTGTCATTTGGATAACCCTCACTTTACAGCCGACTTAATAAAAAAATTATAACAATGATTCAAATATTCCAAACACCCCATTTACTTCAATCAGTTCATGTTTTTCAAGAAACTTGTATACCTGCTGTTCAAAAATGAGTAAGGCAACTTGCTTTTGAACCACAGATATACAGATGCAACACCTGTTTGAGAAACATTTTTTTTTGTAGTTTGCTGAAAGTCTGACTGATAAAACAGCAGAAAAAGCTACCAGATACGAGAAAGCAACTGAGAAATAACCTCACGCTTCTCTCATTATCAGAAAAGAATTGAACCACTAAAGGTCTCATCTCCTCCTCGTGCTGTATTTAGTTACAGCTCATTCAAGCTTATCCCAACGGAATGCTCTGTCATTCCGCTGTAATAACCTACCACTCTCCCGAGACTACATCCTAAAGAAAGAAGATGACAAGCTAAAAGCGTGACAACTAACCTCGATCTTCACAGATTAATATTGATTACAAAGTCTCAGTCTTCTAGCAGCTATACCTGAATCAACCGGGCTTTATCAGTGATGGCTTTAAAAAGCAGAAAGATGTCAGATTTGCCTCGTTAGCTGCCATTAAGATAGTCATAATTTTCTTATAATACAGCTGTCTGAGAGTGCAATTTAGACCAAATACCAGTCTAAAGTGGCATTGACCTGACACACCTTGTCTCTGTATGACGATACCTTTCTTGACAGTCTCATTTGGACCATACACGCAGTTGAATAAAGATTTGTTGATCACTATTGTAGTTTGTGTGGTTAAGTTTTAGGTAATCCACTTCAAATCACAAAGTTAAACATCCTTAAAACTAGAAAAAATTAAGAAATTAATTTCAGGGTTACCATAATAATACATTATTTCTTTAAAGGATAAAAGGGACTTTTAATCATTTATTTTCATGTATAACTATACATGAATTTTTTAAGAATCAACAAGAGACCATTTATCTTTCAAACTGGATGTGGATTTTTGATTTTTTTACAGGTGTTGTAGTTTTAAATTTTAAGGGTCTCCAGAATTGCTATAATCTTTAACTCAAACCTGGCCAACAGATATGCCATATTAGGTAAGCTGGACACCCGCTGACGGGGCTTCCTGCCACAATGCCTCTAACCCTGGGGCTAATAATGTGCTCGTATGACATCACCATTCATGCGAATGATGCGTGACAGGAGTCCCACCGTGCAGCACTCATCCCAGAACAAAGTGCTTGTGCCCGCGGGATATCTTACTGTCATGCATGGTTTGATTCTAACAAGACAGCATGCGACAACGAGAGCTTTGGACACATTGGCGCCTAATGAAGGCATGCTTTTTTCGTAAGATTTTTCACAAGATCATAAGCATGAAATGAAAGCTTTGTGTCTCTCTACATGAGAACAACTTGTTGTGGTTTTTGGAGTCAGTCACTGGAGGTGCATTCAATGGGAAAGTCTCTTAAATACTGGCTTCCATTTCATAAATTCACATAAGGTGTAAACTAATTCATTCTGCTCAGAAGAACTGACAAAATATTGCAAGAGAAATTTATGCTACCATAACCAAAATAAATAAATAATTAATTAATTAAATACATAAATAAAAATAATATTCAAACGCGATTTCTTCACTTAAACTTATATGGCATAAAATTGCCATAAAATAAAAGATTCTAAAAAAAAAATTGCAAAAGGAAAATAAATATCCCAAGAGAGAGAGAAAGAGAGAGAAAGAGAGGAGCTAAAACAAAGCCTGCTAATAAAGGCTAATGAAGAACAGATATGATTCTACAGATTTTCATGACCCACTTGTTGTAGTGTACATAACGTCATTACTGAACTAGTGTACCGCAGTGACACTTTCCAGGTGATCTGGCAGGCAAATCTTACCCGCCTTGCAAATGATGAAATTGGTTGGTTAGGGCAGAGTGTTCAGCGTAACATGGTAGAAAACAAAATTTTCCAGATGATCTGTTGAGCAATTCTTGCATGGCTGTGGGTAATAAAAGAACCGCTGGATCACGTCAGAACTGCCAACCAACCCATGATTTCACAAGGCATAACGTCAAACTTTTGCGTGCCGACCTAAGAAATTACTGTAATCTAGGATGAAGGCTTACCCAGTGACGCAGCTCCCTCCAAAGTCATGGTACCATGTGGCGACAAATATTGATTCACATTCTCTTTCTATGCTTGAGAAACCACAATGTGCTCTAATTTATAGGTCAGATGGAGCTAAGACAGAAAAAAAGCTTTCTTTCTTGTACCTTATTATATTTATATAAAAACTGCCTGTTTTCTGTTATTTGTGGTTTATCTTTTTTCTACAATATGGGCGTCAACAGTAAATGTCAGGTGATGTCTAGACAAAGTGAACTCAATTTTTGATATCTCACTCTTTTTTCATAAAGGTAACTCTAAGCTCTTGTCATCTCCATTTGAAAACAAATGAATATATGTATCCCAATTACAGAAATTCATAATCATAAGACAAATGAGATATTAAACTCTAACTCAATAGACACTTAATCAGAAAGTACAAAACAAGAATATAATTATAAGCACAAAGTGCATTATAGAATTGAAACATAAAAATCATCCAACTTCTTTGTGGGGAAACGTGGGAGCCTGGACTTTGTTTCTTTCCATTCTATTAGGTATCAATTGATTGGACAAGAAAACATGACCACAATTTTCATCCTCTTTGAATCTTCCTCCTCATCAATAACTTGACTGCAAAACCAATTGTGACCATGTTGTGACAATTTCCAAAGCCATCTGCCCTTGGTTTTAATTCTGTCCTTCTTATTATTCTGTACCCAGTTGGCTCTTTTTGTAAAGCGTTAACTTTCTAATTCGTATTCATGATAATTAATGACCCGCAAAAGTAAGATATCCTTAGCTGACCCCAAAACATTCACCTCCCAATTTTGAACAGGCCATAAAACCAGTGTCATCGCTGAATTGTTGATGTTTTGTATAGTTCATTGGACAGATATATAAAAGTGTATAAATTCATTTAAAGCGTGTAGACTATAGTTTGATTATAAAATTATACTGTATAATGTCTAGTACAAATAACGATTCCCATGAGGTTGTACTCAAAATGGTATTAACAAAACCCATGTTGTGTTAACAAGTGTTACAAACACGTAGTTACATGGTTTATTCAAGCGCCTGAAGACTCAGGTCTCTTCTACCGTATCTATAACTATCTCTCACTCTCTCAGTCTGTAAGTCCCTCTACTTTTATACATGAACTTAATTTACATTTTAGATTAACTTCTAGGACTGACATGCGACATGCCATGCCTCAAGACCTTAAAATTTAATTGTGGGTACAATTTGCATTAACGAATATGTAGATCACATATATGGAAATAAGCTCTCAATACTATTAATAGTTCACCACATGCAAACTGTCATGCTTAGATCCATTTGGATATGTAAATGATATGTATTCACATTTATGTTATCAGCACTAATTAACGGTTTACTACAGTATAATGTCTAGTACAAATAACGATTCCCATGAGGTTGTACTCAAAATGGTATTAACAAAACCCATGTTGTGTTAACAAGTGTTACAAACACGTACCCACCTTCCTCCTCCTAAAAATACAATTGTTCCATAGAATACCCAAATAACATCTTAACATTTAGGTAAATAGAATGTTGATGGTTTTATCTTTTTACTGAAGAAATGATATTTCATTCAAAATATTTGTTTTTCTTTTCATCCTTATTACGTTTGCCATTTAAATGTCAACCTAAAAAGGAATATATATGTACTTTAATCTGTATTTGTTGCTGAGGGTAAGAATACAATTTCGTTCATGTTAGTTAAAACTAATGTATCATTTCATAAGTTAAAAATCCATATTCTACACAATAACATTATGCTAATCACAGTTATTAAACTCTCTACTTTCAACTCTTTTTTTATGGAGTCCGTCATATGACGAGAGCTCTTCATCAAATTTTTCAAACATGCTCTTCCTTCTCCTTCCCAACTCAATCCTATTAGTTAAGCTGCATCACCAAATGAAGCGTCCATTTCTCAATTGAAGCGCATCAAGCGGCTCAGAATCCATAGCCTATAAAATTCACTCGTTGACCCCATAAGCATTTCTATTGGACTTCTCTTTATGCAATTTACTGCTTGGCTGACCATGCGCAATTGCCACTCAATGGTTTGTATTGAGTCAGCGGCTGTTTACTACCTTTACTATAATGACATATTTTATGCCATTTCACGCAATGGATTTTTCAAATAGATACAGAAATATTAAAAATACCACGATAGCATTCTGACCCGTTTTATTTTTGCTGGAGGGAAACGGCTAACGACTACGGACCCTGAACAAAGGAAAGGTGAAGCTGTGCTACGGAAAGATCCATGAGGTTGACAATCCATCTAAAATATGCCTACATGCTCCTTCTAGGAGAAGATGATGACAGAACAAATAAGCTTATATTTGAAAATAAAAGACTGTTCCTGAAATAAATTATCTGTCAGGTTCAGAGTTTAGATGTTTTGATGCTGTATTTTGATGTGCTTGAAAAATCACTGACAGGTTTCATTTGTTACCTACAAAAGATCTGAAGGCTCCTAAAACTGCATGCTAGGATGTGTTCACATGTCAAAAAGTATTTTTGTAACCAAAAAACAAATGTTTTGAAAAAAAATTAATAAAACATGACGATGGAAGAAGGGGTTGACATTTTGAGTACTTTCTATAGAAAGTTCAATGAAGGAGTTTCATGCTCAGAGATGAGTGCGTAGGGGAAATAAAGACATCTAGAGCAGATTCTTACAACCAAAAAAGTTGTTGCTGCTTGCAGGTCTTGATGATAAAAAGAACAAAATTAGTAGCATGGCAGAGAGTCAATTAAAAAAAATTAATTTTCTTTGTGAGACTAATAGAAGAAAAAAACCTTAAGTACATCATTATGATAATTCTGAAAATTCCATCTCTTTTATGGACATATATATATATATATATATATATATATATATATATATATATATATATATATATATATATATATATATATATAATGCAGGGAATCCATAACTGCAATGTTCAGTTCAGGATGGATGATTACAGGCCAAAAAATTCACCCCATTAATTACTCCATGTGGACTTACTGATGTTGATAATTTTAATTATAAAGACAAAAAACGACCATTCCTCTGTCAGCCAATTTTTCTGCATTCAATGACTGAAAAAAAAATCATGCCAGAAACACTGTAAAAATGTAGCATCCCTTTAATAAAGAAATCCTCCTGTGATTACTGACTTTGAAAATCAATTATTGTTTCACTATAAAGAACATGGTCGTGTAACTACAATGATGGCAGGCACTCAACCAGCGGAAAAACCAGTAATTGTTTTTGTGTCAACTTGAAGGTTTTAAAGCTGTGGGAAACATACTTTCCAATCTCACTTGGTGACACCTGCCAATTTTTTTTTGGCTTGGGATAAAAATGTGAATTAAATTTTTGGTTTTTTAATATGATTTGTAATGTCTCAACATTTATTTTGATTTTACTAGAACTTCATAACAAAGTTGATGGAAGTAAAAATACTTTCAGACAAATAAATAATTATTAAATAAATGTTAAATTAGATTCTGATAATTTCACATTATTTGAAAAAAACAGGTTTTTCACAAATGATAATAGTGAAAATTTGATTTTTAGAAAGTAATTTAAACATTAGAATTTGATATTTTCCTAATTGTGAACACATAAGTTTGGAAAAAATCTCCATCTAAAGTTTTAACATATTTAAACAAAAGCACAAAATATTTCTACAGGAAAACTCTCTAGCTTACAATTAATTCAGCATTAAGAGATACTGCTTTAAAAACTGGAAAAATAAACCTTTTATTCATTACATAAAATAATTGTGGGAATAATTTTCTTTTCTAAAACACTTTCTCTACATATAATAATAATAATAATAACTGAAAATGAAATAATTTTTCAGCTTTTGTACATGTTTATGCCAGCTGAATACTACTTTATATCAAGCTCTTACTAACAAAATTACACAGATTGAAGATCTCAAATTTTGGGGTAACTTTCATAAGGACACCCCCTTATTAGAATTGGGAACAGTGAATGATTATAAAGGGGCATTTCCCTTTTGAAATCTCTGCTGAAATCCATGTTTTTTATTTTCTTTATATATTTCTTGCAAAAAAACAGATAAATCAGATATTTTGTTTTCGATCCCAAAGAGCAGAATTATTCCAAATGGAGAGAAATTCTCATCCTAGCCATTTCTTTAACTCTTGGTTTCTAAGTAAACATTACTGTAAAAAATATATTCTTCCCTAGAAATCAAATAAACTAGAGTTTGCCCAACTACTTATTGGATAAATTTTCCACTTCCTTTTTCTGCCCATGTGACGAGAGATCTCTCCCTTGCTATTATTAACTTTACAAGCTTACAGTGTACACAAGTTCAATAGACAGATTGCTAAAGATGGCAATCTTGTTTGAACACTGCATTTTTTTCATCACAGGGAAAAGGGATTGATCACGATTGTATGTATAAAAAACTCATAACAAATAAAGCTAATTTACTTTATTTCTTTCTTGGGAAAATTCTCCGGAAATCAGAATGGAGAGATTAAATATTGCCAAGGAACCATTCATGTAATTCCCGGGTGAATCCATGGCCTTGATTTAATATAATGTTATGCAAGGGAAAGGCAGCTAATTATGCTTTTTTATGAGTGAAAATTGCTTCATAGATTTTCATAGATTTTTTTCTCAATGAACACCTCAAAACAAGCACTCCAGGAAATAATACAAAAGAGCACTAACACTAATAAGTAAGGCTCAAAAACCTTTGCTTAAAAAATCAAAATCTAAATTTAAATTGCACTGTCAATGAGTTAAATTTATAATTTCAAAAAGAGTTTAATGCCTTGAAAGTCACAGAAACACGGATTTAAAAACTTCAACTTCTAAAATATTTCAAAAAAATGAAAAGAAAAATTGAAAATAAAAGTGACCTATTGCAAAAGATAACACATGGATTTTTAAACTTCAACATTAAGTTAACTTCTGTAAATTTACAGAAACCTTTAAGCACTGCTGTTTGCCAGTAAATCTAACCAGTTATACTTCTTTACCACACAAAAATCAAATCATGAACAAGTGCATTTCAGTCAGATCAATTCAGTCACCATGATAATAATTTATTTTGAAAGAAATTTTACTTAGCAAAAAAATCATGCTGGGACTACCTTTTCTTCTTGTTGAACATGAAACTACAGAATTTCATTACTTACAAATTATTTAAAAAAAATTACGCTTTTCTGCACAATGTCTCTTATATTTTTTTATTACTGACCCAAAGACCACAAAATCATTATCAATCTTAACTCAATTTTCAGATACTATACCACAAAATTCCGTGTGGGCCCATCTTTTATGAGATGCTTCAATATTTTTTTCATGATGAAAATTTTCCTCTCGCCTCTCTATCTTCTATGCCTTTCAGATATAGTTATAAAAATCAAATTTCCTCTATGGTAACATTGTGTATCAAATACCTTTGCCATCCCACAAGACCACAAACTTGTTTTTTTTTTTTTTAATATTAACAGTCATCAAATGAAAATTACGAAAGAAAAGGATTTTCTGGCGACACATCACGTAAAAAATATGAGATGTGTGCAGTAATTTGTAAAGAACGATGCTCTCATCAAAAGTCTCATTTTCCCTTGTTTATTCTTCCATAAGTTGGAGACAATACCATTTATGAACATCAATTCTTTTTATATCAGATTTACATTCTCGTGTACCACAGGAAGGAAAAATTAGTGGAAATAATTTTTTCCATTTGGATTGTTTCATAGTTAGATTTCAGTGATTTTATTTCATCGCTGTTCATTAATGCCAGCCTCGAAGAGCACAAGCTTCAGTGATCTTTTTGAGTTTAACAGTTGATGGCAACAGAAATGAATTTTTCCTCTTTATAATAAGCACTTAAATCATTCTTGTGCTCGAACAGGACTGATGTTGTTGTCTTAGAAACCTTAAAATTATTTAGTATGCCTGTTCAATAATTCTGTAAATAACAAATATCTGTAAATAATAAAATATCAGCACATACAGCAAACTTAGCATTCTGTAGTTTCATACCAGTTAAAAATATTCTTACACTGAAAATAAGTAATTGTTCATTTTTTCTTTTCCATTTTATAAACATTCCGTCATAAAAAAGGCAAAAATTGAGAAGAATTTGTAACTTATTTAACAACAACAACAATTTGAAAGTCATCATTTCTAATTTCGATCGTATGATTTCAGAAATCATAATCACTGTAGCTAAGTCTTTTTTCAGTGTAATCAAGCTTTCTAAATTATAAGTTAACCACAAATTTTGATTGTAATCTTATTAACAATGATATAACATACTACTGAGAACTCCCTAAATATTGTTTGAACATCTGATCAACTCTAATGAAAGAAAGCAAATAATTCTTGGCAAAGCCAATACTGAAAATTGAAGTTTCTCATATTTTCTAGGAAGTTTTGGTGATTGGGGAATCTTATATGATAATTCTCACTGGTTTCTGGAACTATTAACAAAAATTATTTTTAGGATAAAACATAAAGGACAATTGAACTAAATCTTATGGCTAACTCATACAGCTAACTGTCCCCATTGAAAAGCGGGCCTTTAGCAGATTTTATGGACTGAAGCTTTCAAAATTTCCACTTTTTTGACAATAAAGAGCCTACCAAAACAAGCAATCATTCTCTATACTCTTTTAAAAATAATTTGTTATAATCTCAGTGTTCTAAGAAACACTGGCAATGGAGTAGGAACAATAATTATACTAACTGACTTGTTCACTATCAAAATACCAAAAACAGCACTTACAGGATACAGTGTTCTGAGTCGCATTGGCCAAAACCAAGAAGGAAAAGGGGAGAGAAAATGTACAAAAATTCCTCCTTTTATTCATCTGTTATCATCGTGATAATATGACTAAACCAAGAATGCCGGTCAGCTACATGTATGTGGAAATGTACTTCATACCCTTATCTGGCATTTAGCCTTTCTTTAAAGTATGTAGGAGTAACTGAGCATTTTCAGGGTGAAAATCTTGGGGCAAAAGACAAGCCAGATTAAAATCCATTGGGATCATTAAGTTTAACTAAACAAAAAATAACAGCTCTGGACATTTATTATAAAAAATCAAAATGAGAGTTGCATTACCAATTTTCTTTTCTTTCTTTCTTTTTTTGTTTGATTATGAAGCCTATTATACACAGGGTGTAAATTTTGGTGCCGCAAGGACGAGGACTTAGACGAACATCCATGAAGAGAAAAACAGAGAGATCAGTCAGTACAATGGCCCCCAGGGGATCATCACTTGTTAAATACTGGTATACCAGGGTCTGATCTCAAGTTACATGATCTTGCTGGCAGTTAAGACTCCCAACAGGGCCATGCGAGCCGCAAATACTGGAGATTAACGTCAAAATATGGTCATCAATTCGGGGCAAACCTAGTGCTGCATCTTGGACTGATAAAAACGTGGATCATTTCTTCTTTCCTTGTTTATTGTCTCTCTTGTAAAGAGTTTCTTGGAAAATAGAAATTACTGAGGAAAACAACTTGGAATCCTTAGGAAGGATTTCTGATAACAGTTTTAATGGACCTGCAGAAGTTCTTTAGCTTGATGGTGTTTAGCACGATGAGATATTCAGAGGTTGTCCCATTTTATGACAATCATATAGATGTTGAGAGAAAAACTACTGATAAAACAATAAAAATTTCCTCTCGCACTTACATACAGATTCTTGAAAAAGAGAGCATTTGAGCAGAGCCATTTGGAAAGCTTGAGGGAAATTTAATTGAAGGATTTAATGCTCATAAGCTTCCGACTTTGACAGTGAGGTCTATCTCTGCTTGAACAAAAGTTTCCAAGAGATGCAATCTCTGTAGCGTCACATGGTTGTACTTATGAAAACTGAGAAAGAAACTGCAACTCTGATACTCAAGAAAGTCAACCAACACCTGTTACTTCAATGGAGCAACTTGGACGGTTTACAGTAGTTATTTGGTTATCATATTGTAAGCATTTGACAAGCATCCAAAATGGGTATGACAATAATGGTCTAATAGTGGGAAATTAAGTCAATTGACCTTAATGTTACAACTGACAAATTTTAAAGGATAAGTCATAATACACTGATTTATTTTATTGATAAGAGGACTGAAGTTAAACTTGAAACACGTTTTCAGGTTTGAAAAAGTCAGGAGTAAAATGCTGTACTTGCAATTTAGAAAGGTTTAGAAAAAGGAATAAATATATTTACTTTCAAATGAAATTCTTCATCTTCAGTGATCAACATTTGCTTCTCATTAATATCTCTTGCTTCAAAATTTTGTGATAAGAAGCCAAAATCTTATTTATTCCTATTTTCGATGCAGTGCAAAGGAGCAGTTTTATGTTAAAACTAAGAACAAGGAAGAAATGTACAGTTTGTAGATTTCTAATTAAGTTACTATCACGTTGCTGATAGTTTCAAGTGGTGCCTTTTAACACTGTAAAACAATACTTTTTTATCTGGCAAACATTACACATTGCAATTTAGGGCAAATCAATAAAAGCAACAACTTGTCCACAATTTATATTTTCCCTAGCTCTTACATTTTCATATAATCATTTACCAAGAAAATAATGGCCAAATGCAAAACACCCCTCCTAAAAGGTTCAATCTTAACAAAAATAAAATACTTTCACTGCTAGCTCTTTCCTTTAAGTTCTTTATACTACATATCTAAAAATATTACTTCCCAGATTTGAGACTTCAGATTAGGCTAAGGATCAAAGTTAATAGTGTACGAAAAGTTTAAAAGTTTTTTTTCTATTCATAATAAATTTTACTGAAGTAAGGTGTTGAAATTTAAAGAAAAAATAAGGATACAACTATTGAGGAATAAAGTAGTCACCTCAAAGGATGTAATTATAATTTGAAATTGATGTCAATAGAGCGTAAAAAGTGAAAAAAGCAATTTTTCCCTGATCCTTATCTTATTTTATACGGCTGGCTGAAATTTTCCCCTCTGGTACCGAGTTAGTTTGGTATTAAATCAAGAAATAAAAGATACTGGGTGCTCGAAGCAGAATGGCATGGCAGATGAACCGAGTGACTGATCAAGTCGGTGCAGTTTTTTTATTATTTCTCAAACCGCAATGCAACCGAGCTGACATCAAGACGCATGCGTTGTGACCTCCTTGCCCAGAAGAATTCCACGTTAATCCATAAACATCAGATATGAAAAATACCTCCAGTTTTCGCAAAAAGAAACTTGGTTATATATCCTCTGCAAGTTGGATATGAATAAACTCAAAATTTATTTGAGAAGCAGTTGATGTATATATATATGATTAAACTTTATATATATATATATATATATATATTTTTTTTTTTTAATTGATATGTCGTCTATCAATTCAAGGAGAAATTATTGATGTATGTATCTTAAAGAGAATTCTCCCATGGGAGAAAACATTGAAAAACATCGAAGTCAGAGATATCTGAAATATTTTAAGATGTTGCCAAACTGGAAGCTGACCATTCTTGATGCAATGCTGTTAGAAATCACACATTTCTGGTAACATCCATTTTAATGCTTTTTTTTCAAAACCATTAAATTTGAATTATCTGAAAATCTTTTTATTTTAAATGATAATCTATGAAGTAAAAGTTGTGTTCTTTCTATCAGTGTAGCATACAATGTAAATTCTATTTCTATTGCATTTGCAATAAAAACCATTCTAATACTGTATGATTCTTTCAATTTGTCTTTCCCTTACTATAATACCCATATTCGCAATCAATAAATATTTCCTCTAACTTTACAAAATCAAAAAATAAGTAACGCTTTAATACATGTTATTTTAACTAAGATCACCTCTTTAAAAACAAAATTGATTTTGTTTTGGAGAAATAATCTTTGACTGGTACAGTTTAATATCAAACTGATTTAAACTGAATATGTGTTTAGGTCTTCCTTGTGGTCATTATATACTGAAAACATATTTGCTTCTGGAAAATGCTTAACACTGATTCAAAGAAAAGAAGATTGAAAAAAAAAAAAAATCAAAACCAAACATTGTTAAAGTACTTTCCTAATTTTGTTACTGCTTTCAGAAAAATTTGGTTTAAATAAAACTTACAGGTGAGTTTTATTTGAACGCCCACTAGTCACATGGCAGTGTGAAAGAAATGTTGTTGATCTAGAAAAATATTATTGTTATCGTTTAATTGTGTGTTTTTCACACAGAGTTTACTTTCTAACAAAGTATGTCGTAGCTTGACCTTGCAAATAAAATAAAATCACAAGAATACGGCAGGTGCAAGAACCTCTCAGTTTCAGATAAAGCACAGATTTGAACGGGGCCCTTTGAACTGTCCGAAAACTTGACCTCGCCCAAGTTGTTTTCTGACCAACACAATATCAACTTTAAAAACATTACACTGAGTCATAAATAATTTTAATGCAATTATTTCATTTTGTAGGAGTTTTTTTTTATCTAATGATATAAAAAACATCCTAAGCAAATAAAATAAAATATTATAGAATGTATTTCTTTAAAGAGGAAAACAATGACAATCATTAAGCATTAAAATTTTTCATGACCAAACTTTATTTATTTTATTTAATTATTTGGCCTAAATTATTTATAATTATACATTCTGAGAGAAGGTTAGACATAATAACTATCTTTAATCAGAGGTGATAATTTCAATTTTAAAAAAATTTATAAACAATAATAAGGGGACTCTGAAGCACTCATTCTAATTTCACGTGTCTTATTTCAGATCTTTTATAGCGAAATCTTTCTTAGTTTGAAATAAATTAAGCATCATTAAGACACCTGCAGTTGATGTTATAGAAATAACATTTAAAATAATGTTTCCTTGTAATGGACATTTTATAATCCCTTTATTAATTTATTTTCACTCCTTTTTTAAATTCTGCCATTATTACATTTTCAGAATTTAAAATTTACTTTCTAAGTTACAATTAATTTTTTTCACTAAAAACATTTCTTATCAATTTATAAGCACCATATTTTGAATAAACAGCAGTGAACAAAATAATTAAAAAGTTGCAGCTAATTACTACCTATGTCAGAAGATCTAATGCCTAATTACTATTCATGATGAAACATATGTACATTTTCTACATATATAAATGAATTCATTAAAACAATTTCGATTTCAGGTATATATGTTTTTTTTTTTTAATTTTTTATCAAATTTTATTCAATTTCTAATTATCCTTACACTTTTTAAACATCTTACCAACATATAAATAAACAGCCTTTAAAATAATCACCCATTGTTTTCTAGTTTATAAATTATTTAAAATGAATTAATATTTCATTCATTTAATTATTTAAAGTAAATTTAAATACACATGCAAATAAAATTATCTTGGTGGGAATAAACAATCAACCCTGGCAGATGCTCCATTTTACGTTGGGAGGCATTTTTGAAAAACCGCTTATCATAAATCTGTCATTTGTTGTAAGTTTAAACCCACAACATATCACCTTGTTAACATCTTTTCTTTTTTTTTTTTGCCAAAACAATTTCTTTTTTTTTTAAATACATTTTATACTTTTATTACACTGACAAAGAATCTTACTCAGAGTGATAAAAAATATATAAATGTTTTAATAAAAAAAAATCACAAAGATGAGAAAACTATTCAGACTGATGTCTATACTAAGCTGAGTAAGGGCCAGATAAGCTTTATATTTGTGACTCTGAACATTTAACACTAACACAGGGATTTTATCAAGCTTGGTTTTGCTCAAAGAATGGCATAAGCTAAAGTATAGTTTTATTGAGTAAAAGGGTACATGTATAACTATATATAGCCATACCTACTGCTATATCCCACAATGTCAGCCATCTTGGATTTGTCAAAATGGCCAAGGATATCTTTTTGATATGTGCAAGATTTTCATTTTATTTGGTTAGAAGAATGTGGAGGGAGATCAGAAGAAAATACGTCAAGAAAAAAGAAAAAGGACAAAAAGTTTGGCTGACATACGAATAGCAATCTTTGTGTAGAAAAGAAGAGGTATCATATATGTATTATTCTAAATGAAAAAGGAAGACGTAATCATTTAAGTGACTTATTGATGGGGAAAATAAAGCAAAATGAAATTAACAGGATACTTATGTTCATATTTCATGCTCACTTTCTTCTAAATACACGACTGTATATAATCTGTGCCTTTTTAGAATTCTAAATTTACAAAATGACAAAAGACGGAACTTACAGAACAATTAAATGACAAGTTCAGGGAAAAAGACGACTGAAATTCACAGAATGCTAAATCTCAAATTTCAGTGCTGGTTTTTTTTTTTTGAAAATAAATGACAGCAATCAATCTGTTATTACCTCGTACCTTTTCAAACGAACAAACATATCGAATATACAAAATGCATGCTATTACGTAAAACTATATTTCTCACGTTTTACTGAAAAAAAGAAAAAACACCCACTATCATAAAATGTAACTAAAAATTGGGATGTTCAGTACCCTTTCAAAAATATAACTGTTTGTGGAAAAAATCACATTAAAAAATTTCAATGTCACTGCAATCGATTCACAGAACCATCGTGAATATTAACAAAAAACGAAGGATTTCAGATATTTCGTCTAAACGTGCGATATGACTGCAAAAAGCTCATTTCGCATCAAAGTCTCATTCTGAAATAAATTTCAAATAAGAAAGATAAACTTTTGACCAACTGAAAAAAAGAAAGCACAAATACACTTCCATATACAGCCGCATTACTTCAAGCATTAAAATTGCGCAGGCGCGACATTGCGCGCCTACTGATCACGCGACGATTGCATGAACAACTCCTAAAGGTCAAACCTAAGGCACTGTATGGTAAAGCGCAGATGCTCCGCATAACAATTGAGCTTTCTTTCCTGCAGTTATCGTAATGCGACACACAGCGATCAATTTTTTTTCTTTTAACAAACAACCCACAAGCGAGGATAGGACTGGACTTTCAACACCTGAAATCCACATCTGTTACTCAAAAGTACACATTAGATTACCCTAATTTAAATAAATCTTCTCTATTTTCAAACTCATAATTTGAAAGCTTAAAGCTAAATTTAAAAAAATCCATTTTGTTGTGTAATACATCATTATCGTAATACCATCTTGCCTGTCTAGACTTAATAAGTGCAGAAAAATAACCACAAGACTCAGCTCTCGCTTCTCTCAGCTCACCCAAGATAATAAAAAATTGCAATCGTACACATATAATAATCGATACCATAAAACATTTAATCCAGCTTAGGGCGAAAATCAGTTTTAGGGGAAATCTGTTAAAAACTTGATGTAGTAATAAAAAATCAAACCACGAAGCAACAAAAGTGCATCATGCAAAAATGCGAAAACGTATATGTTATTAAGATGCACAGTCTATCAAAAGTCCATAAAAAAAACTTACTTAAAAAATGCATTTCACCTCAAAATCTCGAATCATCGCGGTATGTTAAGCATGCATGCATGTGAAATGTCAGCACACGGGGGCGAAAACATGTGGAATCCATTTATTTAAATCACTTAAAATCATAAGGGCGTGAAAAAAAATGGCGCCACTTGGACGAATGAAAGGCAAGCACATTTGAAGTCTGCACGCAAGGTCGAGCCGAGCTAAGCTGACTATGGACATGTCAATACATGAGACCCAGGTGTGCATAACGCTAACCTATTTGGAAGAAAGGACGAGTTGTTTGCGAAGGAAGAGGTCACATGCTATAGCCCCAGGAACGGCAAGAGCGGTCTTCTAGGGCGTTAACTTGCCATAAATTTCCCATGGAGCTGTGGGTTCAAAATGGCTGCCGCTGTTTTTAAATGGTTGCTTGGTAATTTGTGAAAAATGCACAGAGTTAATGCAGTCAATTGAAAATTTAAGAGGGATAAAAATTGACCCATAAACATTATCTGGTGAAATTTCATGAGAAAAAAAAAGAACTATAGGACAGGAGCTCGGATAAGCGCCTTAGATTATATCTCAAAAGATGCCAGATGAATACAATCTGACTGCCTTCTTAAGGCCGACACAAAAACCACAGTAAAAAAGGAATGCTGTTTTTTTATAATCCTGGGTTATCTAATGTTAAATCTGTGTATTGACATAACTTTTTAAAGCCCATTTAATCCTAATCTTCCCGCTATAATGTTATCTTTTCCGCTGAGAAGTGAAAATTGCGTAAGGCAATGCGAGATTCATTTCAGAATCAATCAATTCAACAATGCAAACCTTGTTTTTTCCTTATACTATCTATGAATTCATAAAAAAGTGCTCTGTCTATATGTTTTAACCCAAGGACAAAGAAACAGAGACTGTACTTTGGTATAAACTTGGCTCAATTTACATTTTTTGAAAGAGTTACTGTTTCTGTACCTGAAACATACCCTTACTGTTCTGTTAAATTTCTATACTATTTTTAGAAATTGATCACATAAATCAAAGAAAAAGCTGCATTTTTTTAATTCTAATTTCCAAGTTGACTTTTTCCTTTTTTTAAACTGGAAATGAACACAAACAAACTTAATATCTAAAAGGTCTGTTTATACAATATTTTAAACATAAATAAAAAGGAGATTTTTCACAATCAATCTCTTAAGACTAAGCCCTTTTTTAAACAAGTATAATATCTCAACATTAAAACAGAGGGTAAATATTTGTGGCTTGCAAAATGGCGTTCAATCAAAGAGCTGATAAAAAGCATTTAAAACAAATTTGGCCTGAATGAAAAATCGTGTGTAGTTGTATTGAGAGTGTTACGTGATGGTATTTAGTATGACAAGATAACATCATCAGACAGAGATAAATAAGCCTACCTGAATGACGAGATCTTTTCCGTAATGGGTCATCCTGACTCATGTCATCATCTGACTCTATGAGCACCGCGTTGTCCTGCATCTCGCTGGAAGAGCTGCGATCGCGCATTTGCTGCCACTTCCTTCGCTCTTCCGCAGGGTAAGGGATCTCCATGGTGGCTTCGCTGCTTTCCCTACTTGTTGGGCGTGAGTTTCGTGACAGGTCCAATGCTTTCGATACGTCTTCGCGCATTTCAGGAAAAGGCATTCTTCCTGACAGCATGTACGGCTGGGGAATCACCAACATCGGGTTGATCATATTCGTTGCTGACTGGTTAGCGTGGTACGGCATCATACCGTAGAGAAAACTCGCAGCCGCTCCAGCCTTTGATGGCGGAATGTTTGACTGCTCCGCCATCTGCGCTGCATCTAATCCCTTAACCTCCGCTGACGCAGATTTTGAATGCGTGCTCAGCGAACTAGAAGTACTATCGCACTGCTCCACTCCGCCATTATGATCTGTCACACTAGATGAATTTTTCTCTGAACTCGGCCTCTCCCCATAAGCAGAATCATCCGTCTCATCCTTTATCCTCGACGCCACTACAGCGGCGTTATCTGCCATCTTCTCTGCACTGCGAGTGGCCCTACCCACGGCTCAGTACGAAGGAACAATGTGTCTTATTCATGCAGCGCTGTGGATGCAGCAGGCGCGGTCACCCATACTAAATATCCGTGCATTCAGTCGTATGCAATTTCCCCTGGCATCAATATTAGCCAAGCGTACTTGCACCGTTGATCAAAGGTGACTGCCGAGGAGCGGTGCCGTAGAAGGTCGAAGGTTGTAGGTCGTATATTGAATATGCCCAGGTCCAATCAACTTACAGCTCCTTGTGATTGTTAACTCACCTGAAGTAATAAGAAAAAGAGAAAACTTCCATCATTTCAGATTATCACATTTGTTTTTTTTTCTAAGCCTAGAGTGATCTAGAGGCAAAGACAGAATATTTTTCTTCATCTCTCATCATCATCTATTTTTGTTTAGCTTCAGTGTTTTGAATAAGCAGTTAGAAAAACATTCATCATTTCTCATCATCGTCAGTTTTGCTGTGTAAGAGGCCTGGAAGCTGTAGCCTTAGCAAATCACTGCAACAAGAATGATTCCCTGGCATCCTCCGCACGACGAAGAACTCGTTCACGTGTGGTCGCCCCTCGTAAACATTTCAGCTCCTGGCATCACCCATTCATTACTCCCATTGGAGCATAAACCCAGGGCAAAAAAGTGGGCTGGACTGACCCCATCCAATCCCATATGTTTACCTGCGTCAGTCACTCACTCTTGGATGCCTACCCTTTTTAGGCTCAACCAAACAGAACCAGGGTTTTTGAAAAAAAAATAACACAGGTAAGCAAACAGTGTTTTCTGACCAACAGCATTTGATTTCACATTGGCATTGGCTGCCAGTCTCTCCCTTTGTTGTCATCCAGCGCATTGGATGAAAGCCAAGAACAAAAAACATTGCTTAGAATCTGACCAACTGTTTTTGTTGTTTTGCATTGGTGGTTTTTCATATGCTGCTAGGGTTATGTTCTCATAACTATGTGATATGGACAGGAATTGAAGGTAGAAAAAAATTGTTTGGAAGCTAGAAAGTAGCTGACCCTAGAGGACCAAGGGAGATAAGTGCTCGCATCACTGGATGCAGATGGTGATTAATGCATGCCTAATTTTATCAAATTATGACTAATATAACATGTGACTAGGTTGCTGCATCGGATTGGGTATTGGCAAGTGCCGCAGGAATTCTCCGAATGGAACAGTAGTTTTGCATGGGCATTGCTGATTCAAAGGTTAATTTTCACTGGTAGTAAATAAGTAAACAAGGTCAATGGAATTTTATCTCATTTATCGTTACAGTTATTTTAATAAATATGATTATTATTCTTTGAAGTAAAACTGTGAAGAAATTAAAGTCATACGCCAGTCAGTGAAGCAAGTAAGAACAGCTATATTGTAATCCTTAAAAAGAACATTTTGAAATTAAATTTTGTTAAAATTCTAAAATTTTTTTGCAGTCAGTGAAAACAAATCATTGACCATGAAATCAGGTTGAATAGAACTATTTTTAAAAAATATATAGCTTATTTTTCTTTGTCAATAACAGAAATAGGGTAGGTGATACAAGATAGATGATAAGCAAAGAAACTATGAATAGTAGAATGACATAATTCTCTCATAGAGGTATTATCACTTTTTTGCAATTCACTCAAAACTTTTGGTATGATTCGGATAAAAAACAAACAAATTTCCCTTAAGACACAAAATGCAGAGGCCAAGGCTAGACAATGCCATTACAAAACTTTCATCTTTTTTTTTTCTCTTGTCTTCTTCCAGAGCATTTCTGTCTCTGGAAACCAAACATATTACATGAAACTTGAATCCTCTTCTAAGAGATTTAACCCGATCATGGTTCTAATCTGCTGTAATTCATGTGTAAATATTTTTTTTGGTTGAATTAAACATAATGCAGGGTTGACATGTCTAACTGGAAACAAACAACTAAAATAGCTGTCCTGCGTTTCTTGGTTTTATGAGTAGTTTTTTTCCAAAAGAGTTGCATATACTGCATTTTTCTACAACAAACTATGATTCTTCTGTTCCTAGTCAGACCTTTTTTTCTGGAAAATGTTTTCTGTAGGATTGTCCACAAAAAGGAACACACTTTTGTATAATTCTATATAAGATGAGGGAAAGAACGGAATAATTGTACAGAAATAAACTCTATGAGAGTTGTTTGTTTATCACTGATAGATTACAATGACCAACGACCTTGTTTGAAAGAATGAACATGTCCTTAAACACTGGATCCAAATTCTCACATTTTTGATAAACAGCAGCATCCCTGTTTTATGCATGAATAAACAACTCAAATAATAATCATGTCCATTAAAATATAAGAAAGCAGTAGAATGACCAGTGGAAAGCATCAAAATCCATGTTCCTTCCAACTTTCTGTAAGTAAAGAACATCTGTTAAAATATAAACACTATTCAGTGGAACCCTGATGCTTATAAAGTGATTTTTATTGTATCTCTTTCTGTACAGCTCTTTTTTATATCCAGTGATAATATAAACAAACTTATTGGTATGTGATAATGTACTACAACTGCTTACAACATAGTTTACATGCTGTTTTGCAACATAAGCACTTACACTTCTTCTATGTCTACACATACTGCAATGTAACTTTCTCCAATTCACACCTTAAAAATGATAAAACTCCTGTGATAAACTGTTAATATTTCCTTCTGAGAGGTCATTTCAAAGTAAATCATCTAATTAGAAATGTCATAAAACATGTTTTTGTCTATAAGAAGATTAGATTTAGTGGGTAAATCCTGGATAGGATACCTTTAATTAAAATAGAAAGAAGACCTTGCAACCTGTATGTGAAAATAAACTCTTAGCTAGGAACTGCTTATAGAACAGCTCAAAACAAGCTGTTTTGCCCCAAAAGAACTTCACCAGAAGAGAAGAAAAAAAGGCCCAGTTTTCATCTTCTGAAAAGAAAATCACTGGATGAAGAAAAACGCGATCTCCCCTGACCTCTGTGTGTGCACGAACAT
The DNA here is from genome assembly GCF_001039355.2 of Lingula anatina. The sequence continues at coordinate 106,399 of NW_019775557.1, read as the reverse complement.
ATCAATTCTCTCACACCAACAACAAGGTATAAAGTTACACCATCAGAAAAAGAAGCGGAACATTTCCACTGGAAAGCATGGCGCAAGATAGGCTAATCTTATGTAAACAAGCAAGTACTATATAAATTAATCCTAGCATGTCCTTAAGGTCGGTTGTCAAATAAATCAATCTGTGTGCGCTGACAGGCTATTGCTTTCTCATTCACAGGACTCCAGGTACTACACTACTCCTTTCACTACCATCCTTTGGGCATTTTTCAAAACAAAATGTTATAAGCATACACTGTATGGGACTAAGAGCTTTTACTTCCCTTTTAGCATTTACCGATTAATCGTCAACTGCGAAACCTTTTTTGTTATCGAATCTGTGGAAGAGTGAATGCCAGTTTTATGAATATTCCACAGAATTTTTCACATCTTTCAAGTGGCAAACTTATCTCAAATTACTCGTAGTGATTTTGTCTTTTAAATGTTTTAAACTTCTATGTAAAAATTATTCATTATCAAATGAATGTTTCTTTGATGCAGATCTGAATTTTCCCAACAACTTGTACTGTACATACACAGGTTTAAACATATTGTTTAGAAACATTTTCAAAATGGACTGTACTTTTTGACATACAAATTTTGTGAAATTGTCATCATTCTGTCCATTATGAACTTATTAACAAAATGTTAAACGATTTTATGATATTTTCTTCAAGAATTTTTTCAAAATTTTCCAAGAAAAAAGCCATTTCATACCCAAGCATAAAAAAACAAGTAAGAAAATAACACCACTTTGACCAAGGTTGGTTTGCTCTCAATAACATATGTGAGATGTGATATGTTTTTCATTATTTTTGGTTACTTGCATGCTACAGTTTTTTCACCAGGGGTCAAAGCTTGCAACTTTTCTCAAGAAGCTCCTGAAGATATTGTATGGCAATAACATGCTCCATTTAACTAGGTGTTATGGGCTTTTATGTTCCCTGAATGCTATCCTCCCTAAACAAAGGGTAATCTTATCCTTCTGATATTTTCAATCAAGGTACCAAGGACATATGTTGAAATTTCTATTCAGCGTCATGCAATCAGGCCAACCTGTCCTCCGATTGCACATCACCCTCCATTACCACGGTAACTGATTCTTGTTTTTATCAATAACATGGTTCACGTATTGTCTCAGAGGGCATAGGAGCCTAAAAAATTACTCTGCTAAGAGCTTTTTTTAAATTGAAAAATAATACAAAATAAAATTACTGACATGGAAACAAAAAACTACCTGGTTAAAAAAATGATAAATAGTTACATGATACATAAAAAATAAAAAATAAAAGGAAATAAATCTAAAACAATGTTGATGATGAAAAGCACAAAATGCATATTTTGGAACAAAAATTCTGACAGTACAGTACAGTACAGTACAGTACAGTACAGTACAGTACAGTACAGTACAGCCATAAATCAAAATAATAAGTTCACTTTCTATATTCCTGCACTACTTGGCAGTAGAGGTCTATGGTGGACAGGGGGCCTTCCCAGCATTGGAAATCAATGACATAATCTATGGACAGCTACCGGGGAGGGCCAGAACAGTCTTAACAGTGCAATACTGCAAGAAAACACTCTCTCAGTTATCAAATTTTCCTAGCTTAACTACAAGTCATGAGCTGGATCAAAGTAGGGCAATGTTTTTTTTAAAGACAATTAAAGTAGTTTGAAAACTTTATTACATTGTTGTTCCACAAAAAAAAAAAAAAAAAAAAAAGGTGTCATAGGCAAGGGTGGGCACCAATTATTTACTTTCTTAATATCATGCTAAAATTTAATGTTAAAATATTTCAAAACATGAAATCATGCTCAAACAATGTGATGTGTTGGCAGCAACTTTAGCAAAATTTTAGGCTTCTTGACAAATCCTAGCTGCAAACTCTTCATTTGCTAAAGACAGTGTTCACCTGTTTTTACCTTTCATACAATGATGTTGGGAACTTTCATGAGCAAAGAGACTGACAATGTTAAGAAAGGGGGCCCTCCCTTTTCCCCCTCCCCTCCAACCAAAAACTGAAACTCAAAAGCATATCTTGAAGTTCAACAGTCCCTTGATCAACTTTCTATCCTAAATACAAAAGAGAAAATATCAAAAAAAAAGGGAAATTACTTGTCATACCACTGTGAATGACTGTGGTGTATTGGCCAACCATGCAAACATCTAATTTAACAGATGGCAGCTATTAAATAAAAAAAAACAACAAAAAAACACTGGGTTTACAAGCACTTCTCTTCACTAAGAAAATGACACTACAAACATGTTAATGATGACAGGCTCTGAAGGTTTTTTTAAAGGAAAACCTAACAGTGGAATCCAAATGCTTGATCTGAAATATTCATTAATTTCACAATGGCAGAGTTTGAATCAGAAGCTGATCATGTTGATCATTGTAGGTGCAATCATCGGTGAGATTTTTACCCATGTGCAAGCAACACGNAAATTTCCCTAGTTTAACTAAAAGTCAAGAGCTGGATAAAAGTGGGGAAATTTTTTTTTTAAAAAAATTAAAGAATTTTAAAAACTTTTTTACATTTTTTTTCCCAAAAAAAAAAAAAAAAAAAAAAAAAGGTGTCATAGGCAAGGGTGGGCACCAATTATTTACTTTTTTAATATCATGCTAAAATTTAATGTTAAAATATTTCAAAACATGAAATCATGCTCAAACAATGTGATGTGTTGGCAGCAACTTTAGCAAAATTTTAGGCTTCTTGACAAATCCTAGCTGCAAACTCTTCATTTGCTAAAGACAGTGTTCACCTGTTTTTACCTTTCATACAATGATGTTGGGAACTTTCATGAGCAAAGAGACTGACAATGTTAAGAAAGGGGACCCTCCCTTTTCCCCCTCCCCTCCAACCAAAAACTGAAACTCAAAAGCATATCTTGAAGTTCAACAGTCCCTTGATCAACTTTCTATCCTAAATACAAAAGAGAAAATATAAAAAAAAAAGGAAATTACTTGTCCTACCACTGTGAATGACTGTGGTGTATTGGCCAACCATGCAAACATCTAATTTAACAGATGGCAGCTATTAAATAAAAAAAACAAAAACAAAAAAACACTGGGTTTACAAGCACTTCTCTTCACTAAGAAAATGACACTACAAACATGTTAATGATGACAGGCTCTGAAGGTTTTTTTAAAGGAAAACCTAACAGTGGAATCCAAATGCTTGATCTGAAATATTCATTAATTTCACAATGGCAGAGTTTGAATCAGAAGCTGATCATGTTGATCATTGTAGGTGCAATCATCGGTGAAATTTTTACCCATGTGCAAGCAACACGCAGATTGCTGCTAGATTCTAGCGTGTGATCACTGCCTCCAGTCCTAGAGAATTAAGTGTGCGCAAGAGGCAGTCTGCTAGTTTTAGCGGAAAATGTTCCATCTTCTGTTTCAGGATGGAAATACATCTTATGATTTAATGGGGAAAAATTAATGCTCAGTTTATTGTAAGAAATAATTTGAATGTCATGGATACCAAGAATAGTGCAGATCTCTAAGTTTAGAATGCCTGGGATGGAATGTCAAATTCTAAAAAAAAAAAAAAAAAGGAAACTGATAAATTGAAACCAAATTAACTCATTAATTGGGTATTTACATTTACAATGTTGATTAGGCTGTTGGTGATAAATCTTGTCTGAAGATAGTAAAAAAATCCCAACACCAGCACTGTGTACATCTTTCTTCTGCAGAAAATATTAATAAAGTTTACCTTTAATGGGATACTTTGTGGGAAATGTCATCCTAAATCCTTCCTTTTTATTTTTCTAAATTAATCTGTTTGTTTGTCTCTTCAGAATGTTGCATCCTTTTTCCGTAATACAATCACAGCCCCTGGGCCTTTCAAAAATTCAATTATGCAGCAGAGTGAATATCAAATAATTCATGTAACTGATGACTTAGTTAAAAGTGTTCGCTTTTCATAATGTAAGACAATGAGAATTCCCCAAAAAATGAGCCAAACAACGAGGCTGTCAGAGCAATACTGAAAACTAGAAAACATGTCCGTGTGAGGTGGAGCTAACCTTTTAGCAATGCTGGGGAAATTCTATGCACCGGAAATGTCTTCTAACGAGGTCAGTTCCATGTTGGCATATATAAGAAGACCATTTTTAACATTCAAGTGGTACAGTTTTCCATACTGCTCCAGCAATAGAGATTGACGATTTTATTACCTGACTATTATCTGAAAGAGTCACCTAGTCACGGAGCTCCTGTACTCAACACTGCCTGTTAAAATGGATAAATTTCAATTGGTATACTGGGGTTTGTTAAAGGTAGTAAAAACACCTGGAGAGTAACTACATGGCAAGACCAGTTAATTTGAGATGACTTAAAAACTGTACCCCTCGACTTAAAAAGGGCCTTAAGCTATTGTCATTATAGTCTGTACTTGAAGATGAACACTGTGTATCTATTAAGTAAGAAATAAATAATTGCAGTATTTAACCGTTCCAAGTGTTCTGGTACTATTGTTATACACATCTTACAAGGTGATATCCCCATAGGGATAACATGCAACTGCTTGGATTGGGTTGCCTAGATTTTTGCAGAGGCTCTGTTGTTCAAAATGCAACATATCACATTGTTGACATTACGAAATTCTTTTTCTACAGAAAAAGATTAATTGTTGTGTCTTTCTTACTTGTCCCATGGGGAACTATTTCTATAAATCTGAAACTTGAGACTCCCTTAGTTATATATCAAGTGTTCTGAAAATAAAAAGAAAAAAGGACGGAAGACAATTCATGACTAATATGGAGGAAATGTTAACTGATGCAGAAAAAAGCCAATAATCTCCACAAAAATACCTGCCTTTGAACAGATTATTCAAAATGCAGCAAGCTTTTTGACTATGTTCAAAAGAAAACAATCCCCAAAATTATAGAAAAATACATGTCCCTGTTAAAGAGAGTGTGACACCTTCAAATTTCCTTTATCATTTCTAAAAACGCCTTTTTAATAAAAAAGGCACCTTGTCTTTGGTACCATGTATCTTTTATTGACAATGAAAGTTTTCAGATAATGTTAGGTAACAGCTGTCACCATGCCCAACACACAGAACATAGAACAGGGCTAGCAGCTGCAAAGAGACCTGCTAATTTAACTCTGAGCTCTGTCCTGCCTGGGGCAGGGGCTGTCAACTTGTATTTTCTGCTTTCTGAGACTAGGTATACAGGGTAGATTACAGATAAAAAACTTGGCGAATTCATTCTAATTGAAAATACAAGGATTAACAAGATGGAGTGGAAGAGATGCTGCTAAAGAATAAATTCTTGATATTAGTTGCTGTTATTTAACATAAGTCAATGTAAAAGAAAGTAACATTACATAGGTCAGGGTCACAATGGTCACCACTTCAAAGGTCAGAGGTCAATACTGCAAAGGCCAAGGTCAGCAACAGGTTAGCAGACACAAAATCTGAAAAGACTGTCAATGTTTTTTTTTTTCAAAAATTTCATCCAACACAACCCCATCCAACTTCACTATAGGCAATAGTAACAAAAACACAATTTTTAATAAATTGAAATTAATCACCTTTCTGAAAGTTTTAAAGTTGCCAGAAGATATCTCTGAAGTCAACGTAAAAAAAAAAAAAAAAACAAAAAAAAAAAACAGCTTATATTTCCTTAAAAGAAGAAAAAGAGGTTTCTTTTCACCCCGATGATGCCGAGATTCATCCAAGAGAACAAGGGCCGAGTTAAGTTGAATAAGGTTGTGTTGATAATTAAACTCAAAGACCTGACCTGAGGCTGAGCTTGTCAACGAGTGTTTTCTGCTTTGTGATATGTAACAAGAAAAAAATGGATAAGAACACAGCATCTTGATCCACTTTCATTCACTCGATAATGCCTCACTTACAACAGTACAAGGACAAAAAGGATTAAAACAAAATCTTGATGTATTTTTATGAACTGGATAGTGCTTCATTCACAAACAGCCATTGTTTTCTGTTTTCATGTGGGCAAAGAGGAGATTAGAACATCAAATCTTGATCCAAAACTTTATTCAATAGGCTCTCATTCATAAACTCATTCCTTAAGGAGTAGGGTGAGAAGAATTGTGGAGCCATCCAAAGTGCAAACGGAAAGTTGTGCATAATGGAAATCAATATGCATTGACACGTCATGTAGTACGGGTCCGTGAACGGACATGCGTTCTAACGAGGACATTCCAAGGTCACAAAGGGTAAACAGCACACACATGACACCCTGCATACTTGATTGTATAGCCTCAGGGTATGCTTATTTCATTTTTTTTTCTTTTGCTAGATCACATCACGCAAGGTTATTTACCCACAACCAAGTATGATGGACGGGATGCTTTACGGTTGCTATGGTAACCCTGGTTCTCCACTGTATTTATAGCTTGCCCTTACAAAACGAATTAATAACATGCACTTGCGCTTGACAATACTTTCCCTGATTGCATCTGCTTCGCTGCCCACACATAAAATCCTGGTGCATTATGGGTAATGACCAGCGCTCAGGCTCCGTACAAAGCCGCCATAGTTGGTAACCTGTTTCGTGGTTTACAAAATTTTAGCCAGAGGCTTAACTTATTTTGCAACTGCAAAACAAAAAGCAGAGAAAGGTCACAGAGTGACATAAGATTATATCAGAGCAGTTTCACTGCGAATTAAATCACTGCCATAAGCCACCTTTGTTCATTTCTCAAAGAAAGTCGCTTGTTGAAACATTAAAAATGATAACTCGATCTTTTACAGCTTATTAGTTTAAATCTGAGGTTTACGTAGAAAGAAAAAAAAAACTAAAAAGCTCGTCAGTTTGAGCTTCATAGATTTTAAATCATCTTCAGGGAAAAGCGTAAAAGTTCACTTGTGTTCTTGTGCCTGTTAAGCGTTATTTCGAAGGTAACACAATATGAGTCCTGCTGTGCCAGGTCAAGCTAAAAAATCATTGGCACGAAACGATTTTTCTTCCTTCACAGATGCTTGAAGTGAAGTTAATGGCTCGGCTTTATTGAAGCAATGCGTCAAACATACGTCATTTTGGATTGAGGAAAATAAAGTTTTCCAAAATTAATTTAAATCTTATATGTAGAATTGTAGCCGAGTAAAGATAGCGATATGCAGCAAGAAGAGAACAATAAATATCTATCGCAAATACAACTCTGCACTGCCAAAAAGTGCGTACAAAAATGCATACAGATAGTATCTTTAAAAACAAACACAAAAAACGAAAATCTTTGCCAAAGGGAGGATCACACCAGTGCAATAATGTTTATGTTTTTTTTTGCATAACCTCGCCTCAAAGGAAAAAAATTCTTGTGTAAGAGTATTACAGCAAGTTGGATTACATCAACAAAAGACAACACAAGATAACTGCTGAATAGCTGGGTTGACTCAAAACACTGAAGTTCAAAAAAGATTGAACCTCGCTTAAAGGTGTTGTTCTGCAATTTTTTGAGATGTCTTTTTACATCTTATCAGAAGACATACTAGTCAGTACTTGCTTTTAAAAACAATGTATGTATCTTAGCTTTTATAAGTCATGTGAAAAAAGAAAGACTTATAAGGTTAAGGCAATACGCCATGCAGCAATACTTCTATTTTATCACACGACCTGACCTCAAAGCCAACGAACGCACTCAACCCAACGTGCATTGATTATGGAGTTATTGAATTTCTAAATCTGCCTGCGCGGAAGCTCTATTAAAGCTTGCTCAAACAACGTACAAGGAGCATATTTGCCAACTTGTTGTTCATTCACGTGAACTGGGGCAAATACATTAACGCTCGCGTGAAAGAGCCTTCAACTTGCGATCGGCAACAAAATTGCGCGGTCAACCATGTGAGACGCCATCTTGAATTAAGTGTAAGGGTATGAGAAAGCAAACTTATGTCATGTCTTTTAATAGGATTTAAGTTGATAAGCATTACCAAAGGCTAAAACTGCAGGTGACATTAAAATTACAATTTACGCAACGCCCTGTCCTTCTACTATTGCATCATGAAAACGCTCACAGCTAATCTCTTATCACAATTTAAAATTTAGACGATGAAAAGGGATGTGGAGAATTTCGTAATGAACCACAAAACTCAAAGCGCCTTTTTACGCGGTTAAGTGAGTGCGACGCCAGGCAGATCAACCAACGCATTGTTTACACGCAAAAAATTAGTCACGAATTATTAATCCTAGTTTCTTGGGCCGGTTTTAATCTTGAACATTCAGAATATAAAGTTAAAACACCAGGTTTTCACTAGAAAATCCAGACTGTTTGTCATGAATTAACGATTCGCGGTCAAGTAAGTGCGACGCCATCTTAATCGTATGAAGTGCTTCAAACAAGGTGTCTGTTGTAACATGTCTGGTCTCTGCTTGTGTACGGCTTACATAAGATTTAGTTACCACGTTTTATTGGTCTGCTTTCAGGCCCTCTCAGACACAAAACTCATCATCTTTATTTTCTAAAAAGATGTACCGATGTGCAGGATGTCCATTTGGACACCAAGCGTATGTAATGATGAATCGTTTATCTACAAAGTCATACATTTCTACAGCATACGCTTGTGAACTCAGCAAATGAACAGTAAATTTTCCAGAGCATAAAAAGGGAATCAATTTTAGAGGAGACATTAAGGAAATCAAGTAAGCCAGGGCAAACAACCGCCATTTTGAACTATGTATAAACCTCACGCAATGGCGGGTCATGCAAAGAAATTACCTCTTGCTTGAATAAACTCAAATCAGAATTGGGACAGAATGCTCGGTCAACCAGATGTGACACCATTTTGGAAAAAGTTGAGATCTTTTGTGCGAAGGATTTAAGTCTTTACCATACCAAGGCAGGTAATTTTAATGAGGATCGATGATTTGACCAAATGGTCAAAAGTTATGCATTTGCATTGCCTTAGTGCGAAAAAGTGAACTTTTCGCAATCTCGTTATCTATAAACTTGGGCACCTATAATGGCACAAGCCGTGCTCTTCATCAAGAAAACACAAACATGATACCGCTGTTTAAAGATAAGCCATAATGTACCCGCAGAGGGGTTCCTGACCTATGACTGCACTGAGGCGCCATCTTTTTTTAAATGTCTTTCGAACAATGTTTCTCTTTAAATGGTTTCAAGGTTTAGCAGATTTTGAACAAAAACATTAAGGAACATTCTATGTACTAAGTTTAACTACGCATAACATCGGCCGAATTAAAAAGAATTGCGGGAAGTAACTAAGGTTTGATCGTATTGCAAGGCGTTCAAAAGCAGTCATGTAGCAATAAGTAAATACATTGGACTTTCCATTGCATTAATACGTGATCGATGTTTGAGATTGTGCACTGAAGTATGCGGCGCCATCGAGATCCGCAGGTGGCCTGCCAAGCATAAGGAATGTGATCTTCAGTGATCCAAAAACCTTCCCTCAATTATTTATTTTCTAGAATTAACGTAAAGCCATTTTTTCACCCTTCCCAGACAATTTCGTACAGATGTTGAGCTTACGAGGCGCCTTCAACATGTCGATGCAGATGATTCGCAAAATAACATCAGACAAAATGGCGGATTACGATAATAAGCATGGAAATCGATTTTCATGTGCAATGAGAAAAAAACTCTTTCCAATATTTTCATTACTTCTAAACCTGAATAACATTTCAATAAATAATTATAAAAGACAAAATAATAATGCGCGATTTTGTTATCTGATAAAAATCGCAAGGGTTACAAGTAACTTTGTGAAATCTAGCTCTGTAGCTAAAGGAAACTATGGTAAATTATCTGTACAACGGTAAAGAGGCGAAGGCGTTAGATTGAGAGAACCTCATCTCCTACGATAATGGAAAGTGTCTGATGTAATGAAAACATGACTGAGAGTGTACACTTGATAGTTAATTAAGATAACTAACAGTGGTGGAGTTATCTAAATTTTCATGTTTGTTACTAGTTATTTCATCTCTCTATTCACAGCTATGTATTATTACAATTAACATGTATAAGCAACAATCTTTGCCCTCTGTACTTATGAGGTTGTAGTTTTTTTGCCAATATCTTGCATATTTTAAGCCATAGGCACTTAGGTGAAACAACAGGGAAAATTGTGATCAACTTATATTGAAGTTATGCATCTAAAATACTGGGAGATGTGACAAACTTTCAAATTGCATAACTCTTTTGCATTATAACATATAAGTTGTCCTCAGATAATAGTGACTAAGTTGTAATTACCATATAATCCAAGTTTGCCTTTGTGCATTAAATATTTGTGAAAATGGAAGTATCTAACCTGCTGTTGGATGTGGAATAGAGTAAACTCAAAATGAGATCATTTTCCACCATCACTGTCACCATATCTGCTGCTGCAACTTGTTCTTGAGAAACAAGATGTTTAATTACGATGAGGTTAGTACACCAGGAATTGACTGCACAGTAGACACATGCAGATTTTATATGCTTTGTACAAAACATTTTACTCATGTGCTGATTATTAGTGTGTGACAATGTGAAGTTTAAATAAAGCAATCATACAGTGATACCTTTCACAGCAGCATCAAAATCTTGTCATTTTTCTTACCTTCAAGCTGAAGCTTGCTGTAAAGGAATAAAAGTTCGCACGTTTGAAGTAACTATCATACTCGAGATTGCATGTAGACATTTTTTATAACAAAAACGTGCGACAACCTTAAGGCATTAATGATTATGTCGCTGGAAATGGGTGAAATCAAGTGAAGATATCGCATAGGTGGCAAGAAGAAAATAACAAAAAGGGGTTGTTCCGTGAAACTTTTCCCCGAAGCATTTTAATCTACTGTGCATTCTGAGAAATTTTCAGGATCATGTAACTATAACTTAAACGCCCTTTATGTTATGCTTTACTCATTAAGGCCAAAGCATCTAAATTTAATGTTTTTAAGTTCCTTTCAAAAATTTTGCCAAATTCTATTTCAGAAAGTATACCAATAAAAACAGAATTTTGTTGTGGTGACACATTTTTTATTATTGGTACAATTTGAAGTGGAACAATTTGAAGTGGTACGTTAGGTGAAGAACAAGAGAGAGAAGTCCTTAAAAGTGAAAAACTCTCAAAGAACAAAAATGCATTAAGAGAAAAATTGTGTAACTCACTCATGTCTCAGTACCTTCAACAGAAAGTGATCAAATTCTATAAATGACAATTAGGGGTGTGTTATAGTATGTTCACCATTATTAATACTGACATAAGTTCCATCTCACAGCACAAGCACCAACAAACAATGTGTTGCAATGAAACTAAAAATTCACCTCTTTACCATCATTTCTGCGCCCCCTCCCCCCAAATTTTTTTTCTTTTTGTTCCAATATTTTTTGTTCCAAAGGAAAACTAATTTCCAAATGGGCAAAATCTTTTTGTCATTATTTCCATGACATGCAAACTTATCTTAAGATAATTAAAAGTTATCACACCTCACTTCATCATTACCTCTGAGTTCGCAAGAGTATGAAATCAGTCATTACCTTGATGTTAACGGTGTCACCCACTTAGGTCTGTCACAAGTGAATGAGCAAATCCTTGCTTTGAGGACATGTGCAGCGCAGAGATTGAGTTTATTCCTAACATGAAAATCAGAATTATGAAAACGACATTTAACTTGAAAAAAAAAAAAATAAATAAAAATAAAAATAAATTTAAAAAATCAGAAATTTCAGTTAATTTCCTGGTTTACAGAAAAGAAATTTGTCAAAAATGTTATTTGGTTGATAATTTCATTTTCAGGACGAAAACAATCTGCTTAAGTGTTGCAAACAGTCCATCCAGCCATATTGTGGACAATAAAGACCAACTCATATCTTCAGTAATACATTCAAGGATGCTGGAATGAAATTAAGAAAAACAAACAATTCCACCATATGTTGTTATAATGGAGAGTAAGTTTATCTTCAGGGTGTGTGTGTGTGTGTGTGTGTGTGTGTGTGTGAGAGAGGGGGGGGGGCAGGATACTGATAAAGAGTAAAACTGCATTGAGATACAGATTACAAAGATTTACTATATTTAGCCTCACAAGAAACTTTTCCAGCTTTTTCTTCAATTGGAAATAGAGGAATTTCTGGTAAAGGCAGATAAAAATTCTATCCAAAAGATATACCAATAGACCAGTAGCTATAGAAAAAAAACTGATATTTACAAGCCAATATTTCATCTGGTGACAGTCAGACTTCTCCAGAGAAATGACAGCTGCAAATCCAGAACACATAGCGAAACAGAAAAGAAGTTCTGAAACCCCTTAAACTTGAAATTCTATCAGAAATGTGATAGGGGTAGTGTTTAATTCCCAGATATCAGGGGACATATTCCTGGAAATAAGTCTAGACAAACAAAGCTATACTTTTTCATTAGCTGAGGTGAAGGGAAGGAGGCTTCCAGGAGGGTCAAGGTCAGGGTTGGATGGAGGCCATTTTCTGGGTCTTCTGGAAGACAGTCATAATTTTTAAGTTTATATTGACATGCATCTTATTTTTTCCACCAGAAGTCTGTCAAAATTGGAGGCTGGATCAAGAAAGATAATTTGGAAAGCTGTCAGAAAATGTTTCTGTATCCGCCTCTGAAGGTTGACTTGGAGGGAGGGAGTAAATGCAGAGAGAAGACAGATCCAAGCTGAAGGATGCAGACCCGAGTAAAAGACAAGAATGGAGGAGGACCATTTGTGGGAAAAGGTCCAACCCTGATTATTCAGGACAGAAGACCTAACAAAACTGAAGAAGATGATGATGATGTGTGAAGTGAAATATACTTTATCTAATTTATATAGTTGCATTGTAGTCTAATGTTATATATTGTAGCTTTGTATCCTCTTCTTCTACATGTATATTGCATACTTGTATCAGTATTTTCTGTACTGGCTTTTCACCAGTTCATAAAACACATTAGTCACAATAAATATTTAATTATCTTTAATATAAAAATGTTTTAAACTTATTCATTAGAATTATAATTATTTATTACATTATCGTAAAAGTAAAATGTATATATATATTGCAAAATGACATTTTCAAAGAAATGGAATTAAATCAATGGTGCAGAGACATAAAATGATTCTGAGAAACAAGCGACATCTATAACAGGGCTTTGCCTATTGTCTATATACCGCTAATATACCGGAGTGCTTATTTTTAGAAAAAATTTCCACCAATTAACTCCATCCCTGATCAAATACCCCTTTTCTTTATCTATGTGAATCAATAATTTCACTATCGAGCTCTCGCATTGTTTAACTGAAATGTTATCTTTTTAAAGAAGGCTTGAGAGTGCACATGCAGGTAACATAAACTGCATTCTTCCCTGGAAAAATAATCACAAACACCTTTGGTTATTGGGGAGAATCTCTTGTATCATCTTAACCTGACTTCATCATGTATACATATTCAAGTCCCCAATCTTGTGTTATAAAGACATAGAGCAAATAAGTTAAGTTCTTAGGTGCTTGAATCTTTCTGTGAAATGAAAAAGAGAAAAGCAACAATACTGAAAACAAAAAGACCCAATAAACATGCTGTAAAGGCATGTGAATTATTGATATTTTTGAGAAATCCTCAAGGGAGTAATTGGAAAGGAACACTTCGCAAGAATGAGATCACATGAAAATGATAACTTTCATTATATATAAGAATCATTACACAATAAAGAGCCTTGAACACTATCATAGCAAATAGTTACACTGAAGTTTTTTTCAAAGGCCTTATATCTCCATAGAATTTATTTGCAAGATGACAGTTTCTGCAGATAAGGCATAAGGTTTCATCATTAAATTGAAAACATGAGCAGCTACCTAAAACAAGCATAATTTAGAATAATTCTTTCATCAAAGCAATGACTTTCATTAATTGTTACAATAAACACTTTAAAAGGCCAACTAAAATGTTAACATAACCATACTGAATTGTAATTTTTTCAGGGAATAATTTTCCTCAAAGTCTTTTCAAGATAAAAAATGTTTCAGAATCAGAATAAAATCATTATGAAAAGGGCTGTCTTAAATAACATTACCTCAAAGGAAACTATAATAGATTTTGACATGAAAACATACAATTAAAATGTTCAGTAAGCAGACAATGTTCTATCAAGTTCAATAAAAAACTTAATACATTCCTTTTAGACACTTTTTCATTTTTACGAAGGGGGTATTAATTTAATTTTTTTTCAAGAATGTATCATGCCTTTGCTAAAGGGGGGTAATTTTTAAACAGAAAATAGGAAGGTTGATGATAAAAAGAAAAAAAATATGTTCTGATTATGTTATGATTTTTCACAACAAGACAAATCTTTCATAATTCATCAGAGCAATACCACAAGGGATGTTTACATTATTTGTTAACTATTTGTTAACAATGGGTGAGAGAAATGGTATCTTTTTCACTGGCACTTGAGAACACCACTCCACTCAAGGAATAAAGGGCTCTTCATTTTAAGTCCGCCTGTTCAAATCCCATGTCATTTTATCTCACCAAGCACAAGCACGTGGATAATTCCAAATTCTTTCAACTGCTTCAAAAACGACTTAAAAACTGTGAAAGATTCCAAGCTCTTTGTTAATTTATCATTGTTTATGGTTGCCATTTGAATGGACATTCCCTTGACAAAAGGAGAATTTATCAGGCGTTTAAGTAAGGACCAACATTGAACTTTATCAAGTTTTTTTTTCAGTACCAAAGCACAAATGTTCCTGTCCACCAAACTCTGACACGAGGAATAACTCACCTAAAAGTTTCTTGGAATCACCTATCTGGCTTTCTGTTGATAGTCTAAGCCTTCTAGTCTGAAAGAAAAATAAAGCGAAGTAAGATCAGAGAGTGCTCAATGGAACAAGATGCGAATTTCCATATCCCATAATTATATAGTGCAAGAAAAGGGAAATGAAAAAGCAATTTTGAAATGGTAAATTAAATTTAATAAAAGGTGGAAGCTAAGAGAGTGTACTTAGGTGTGAGTAAATCAGATATGGCAGCTTTCCGTTAATTAAATAACGGATTTCCTTTTTATCTGACCAGGTAATGAATATGCGATGTGTTTAATAACAACTTGAGAAATTACACAAAAAAGTCTCAAGCCAATCTTTTATCTCTCATTAAAAAAAACATTATGAGGATACATTTTTTTCTTCAATATAATTACAATTACATTTTCAAGAAGAGCAACATGTATATATCCTGAGAGTTTGACATTTTGAAAAGGTATTGAAGTAATGATGTTCATAATCAGTTGTTATCTTCTCGTCATGTTGGTCAAGTCCACACTGACTTAGTTAAAAAAATGACCAGAATACTCAAAATTTAATTTTGATTTCTTTATGAGCTCACCAGCAGAAAGTAAATGGCAGGAACAGGAGAAAGAGGGGGTTACTTTAACTTCTTAAAATTATACTTGACCATATGGTAGATTCTGAGATATTTTGCAGTACTTTTACAGGTCTCACTTCAGTTAATTTCTCACTTTTGGCAAGGGCCAAGGAGCTAAACCAACTTTTTGTATATTCAGAACCCCTCTGTTCTGTTTCCCTCATCTTTAAATCTGTTTTCAGGTGATAACAAATAAGTTGGGTCCAATTTTAGGATTTGCGTGAACATAACCTACGTAGCTTGAACTACTTAATATTTTCTTTCAACTTTCTTTCCAACTTTGAAATCTCCTCTCCTCATTTACATTTTTCTTGTTGTTTTGATTGCTTTTGAAGTCCTCTTCAATAATTGTGCAATCTATCTGCTTATAATTGAAAGACATTAATGTCACCATCATATATTTCATATTTCTAGAACTACAAAAATGAAAAAAAAAAAAAAAAAATACAATGGCCTAACATATGACCACCACTCACTGAGTTAAGAGTAGGCTTGAGTATATAAATGAGGTTCACATTCAGGGCCCTAATTTTTCATCTGCCAAACACCTCATTTAATCATATTTATCCTCAACAGTTACGCCCATTAAACTAAACTGCTAACATGAATCAGAAACAATCAGTTAACGTAACACTTAATACAGCTTTGGATGGAGAAAACTTGCGAAGATTTGAATACTTTCACACCTTAACTAACAAGAACAACAATTATTACAGTATTCACAACATTATATATAAACCGTAAAAGCTTGCCCTCCAGCCAAGGGTTATGTCACACTGGAAAAGCCAGACACTGACAAGCAAGCTTTTAATCCTCCACAGTTTGGACAGAGATTATCAACAATACCAGTTCAACAGGTACAACACTACCCCATCGATACAGTGCGTTCACAGCAAAGGGGTTGATTTTGTCGATTATTTCAACAAATTGAGTGCTACTTTTGATTACTTTTTTGTTATGAAATGTGCACATTTAAATTTATTTAATTTTATCTTAAATCAATTTTGTTTGCATACATTTGGTAGTGACAAATGCATAAGTATGCCCTACAGAGCACATGCACTTAATGGTAATCATGAGCGCCTTTTTAATTAAGAAAAGTTTTAAGAGGAGGGTGGGTGGAGAGGGTGACGAGGTTGGGTGGAGGGGATGAGTAGGGGGTTGCCAGGGGGTAAAATACCTATACAACAAACTACATGTAGGCAATCAGATATTTACCTCCTCGTGTTATAGTAGAGAACATTACTGTCTCTTTCATTATGTTTTTACCTTAGCTGTTCGGGAGGGTAATAGCCTACATTCAAAATTTATGGGCAGATCTTGATAAAATTTTCAGGATACATCACAAATGGGAGAAGGATAGAATTTTTGGTAATCAATTAATTAATCAATGAAGTAATTAACAATACTTGGAATTTATCTTCCTTGGCAGAGTTTTGTACTCTCTGCGTGCTTTTCTAGTTTATCGCCAATTTTTCTTTTTTCCTATCCTATACTCAAGCTGCCAGAACTCTTTATTTCTATCCTGGGTTTGGAGTAAAGATAAAAGGCAATGCAGCTACTTGAATGATGACTTTCTTAAAGGAAGAACTAATTGCTTGTCAATTTTTCTTTTATTTTTGTAAGCACATATATATTTCAATTTGGATTAATAATAAATGAAATACAATTTTCAGGCACACATGTACACACACACATACACACACACACACACACACACACACACACACACACACAAATGCATGTGCAGCAAAACTGAAACTTTAATTTGGTCCAGTGCTCATCATCTATCATCAAAAGCCAGCCAGTTTTTTTACTTCAGAGACTTTTTTTGAAAGAAGTATACTTCCCCCTAATTTCATCAATAAATCCTGAACTGATGGAGACCTAATTTTTGGTCAAAAAAATTAGTAATGACAAGAAAATTAATGTGTGCTGCTGCAGGAGTGAATGGACATGTAAAATGCACTCAACTGACATGCACAAGAATTTCTTGTCAGAGACATGGGTGGCAACACAATAATACTGTTTGTTTTTAAGGCCAACTTTCTAACTAAGTTACTGTGTAAAACTGGGTTCTAAAAACTGGTTGGCAGTAAGGATAACTCATTTTTGTCTCCAGACAGGTTCACGAACACATGACCATGTCACTACTTATAATTCTTAAACATACACTGTCTTTAATGTCAGATCGCCTTTCCCTTTAATTCAATTCAATTGTGAAGCAGTAGAGTTTCCGTTTTCAATTGCTTACGTAAAAAATTCCTTCCACTCCCATACAATATTTCTTTAAGTAAAAGGAAATTATGCAGCCTTGAACAAATTTTTTGACTTATGTCTGTTACTTTGACATTTTCACATTAGAACATATAAGTCTGATAATTAAACAAGGCTGCTGGAAATGGACTAATTATCCCTTCTTTAATACATTTTATTAGAATTTCTTTTTACTTTTTGTAATGAAGGATATATAATTGTTAGGAGCTCGTTATGCTTAAGCAAAAAACTTCCCTTGTAAATACATGATGATGTATATAAACAATTCTTTTTTATTAATAAGCTTAAAAAGAAAACCATATTTGCAGTAGATAAATTGCAGAAAGTTGATACAGTGTTTGCAAATTTTCAAAATTTTATTAAAGTAATTTGGCATTTGCTATTTTTACAGGCTTTCTTGAGGCTATCCCTAAGTACCTGACTATAAAATATAGTAGCATGATTACATGGGCAAATAAAAAAGATCTGTGTAAAATTTACAAACAAGTCTACCTCTGCATAATTGTAAAGGATTGTTCCAGTTCTATCTTAACATCTTCTCCGACCATAAATAATCACTGTCTCCCATGGTGTATTTGGATTAAATAAATATATAATTTTTGAAAAGTTATTTAACAAAATTTAATTTGCAAAGTAACTGAAATGGTCATCAGACAAAATGTATGAGTTTTATTTGTCCCATAATAGTTTGAATTCAACCCTAAGGAATAAACTGTTTCATATTTAAAAAAAAGGATTTTTTTGTTTCATGAGCATGGTCATTTCCTTTGATTTATTTTTTATTTTCCGAAGTGATTTAGCAGTCAAAATCTTTCTTCATCATTAGGCCTAATTATTATTTTTGTTTGATGCTGAAAAAGCCTATGTTACCTTTTGAAATGATGCAAAATGAATATATTAAAGGAATCTACAAATTCTAAATTTTAGAAAACTTATTTTGTAATTTACAGAATATGCTTAGTAGTTCCAATTTCTTTGCATAATTCTGCAGATCTTTTATTCATATAAAATGTTGTATCTTATCACATAGGGGGTGGTATGTAATTTTACTTTAATTACAAAATATATTTGATTGTAGTTTTCACAGCTTCAATGCATGAAAATATGAATTTTGAGAGAGAGAGAGAGAAAGAGAGAATACATATTGGATTATTCCCCCTAGCTTAGGTAGCTAGTTAAAATGAAAGAATAAGTCAAACTGACCAAAATAATTTCAATCTGACTTTTTTTTTTATTATAGAATGTTACAGTAAAACATGTCAATAAGTACACCACTATAGCCAAAGTTTTTTTATTATACACAAGAAAAGTTGTTCTTATTGAAATGCTAAGAATTAAATGGTTATATAAAATGCAAGCTCCAAAATATGAAATAGTTTTTTTTTATACAAAATTAATTTCAACTTACTCACAAATAAAAGAAGTGTAAGAATTTTTCTTATAAAGATCTGGCTGCAGATTAATTTTCTAATTTTCTTAAGAAAAATACTTTATCAATTTAGAAGAAAATGAGACTGAAAACTGGAATGATTTTTTAAATCCAGAAATTTTCAAGTCTTAACAATTTTTTAAAACTTTTCTTAACTTTTCAATACAACACTGACTAAATCAAGAAATTCTTATGTTTTTAGAAACATGCTTGTGAAAAATGTCTTCTGGCTTTGTTTATGAGTCATTTATTAATTTTCGTCGTGTCTTACTGTTACTGCTTTAGCAAACTTGAAGGTAAAAAATAATTGTTAGAAACATTTTTGTGGATTTTTAAGACATATTTCAGAAAAGAGTTAAGAAAATCCTGGGATGAAGTGTACTTAAACTTCCAGTCAATATAAAAATAAATCCATATCAAATGTAAACTTTAAGGTAAAAACTAATTGTTAGGAACATTTTTGTGGATTTTTAAGATAATTTCAGAAAACTTGAAGAGTTAAGAAAATCATGGGATGAAGTCTATATCAACTTCCAGTCAATATGAAAAGTAATCTCAATCAAATGTAAAGAGATAATGATAAATGAGTTATTCTTTAACAACAAAACTTTCAATTTCCATATTTGTAGAAAGAAATAAATATTTTCTCAAGGATAACATATACAGTTACTTTCATACCGCCACTGGTGGGCTGTTGAAAATTTCAAGCCTTAAAAATGCAACAGTATGAATGAATCCACTCAGTTTACAGATACAAATTCATTACAGCATCTTTCAGATAAAATTTCCCATATCCCCACTGAATCATGCTCTCGGATTTCTCTCTGATTAAGCAGCACCTAATCTTAATTGTTAATATCCTGGTAAGCAAATTGCAAATCACATTTTTCTTTCATGACTATCACTGTGACACGCCATTTTTATTTTCTGGCGACATCTTGATCCGTCATTAGGGGATACGATTAAGTGCAACCCAGATATTATTTGTGACAGTCCTCGTCCTGTGACAGGCGGCCGGAGCCCACTTAAGCAGAGTAGACAGGAACACACCAGATAACTGAGACGTAGTTCACACCCGCAAGGGAAATATATTCTGCCAAAACCAATCTGATCATTATCAAGCCTGACATTATCAAAAATTACTTAAAACCAGTATCTCTCCTATTAAGAAACATGAGAACAAAAGATACGACAATGATACTACAGGATTATCTGACTTACATACAAAGAAGCGTGTGTGAGTGCGTGTGAACGACGCCGAAGCCACTCCGTCTGCGTGGTGTACTAGAGCGCAGCTGCTGTGGTTTTTTATAACATCTGTGCTTTAACATGCGCTCTTGGTCCGGTGGAATCCCTCCCCTAGCTAAGTGTACTCTACGACACATACGTCAGGGTGATGCGAGGAAGCGTGATGTTGTGCGCGATCGGGAGCAAACGAGGTCCTTTTCACGGTCACTACCTTCCCTTCGACCCTTCACAGGTGCCACAAACATCAAGCATGCATTCACGCACATACGCTATCCAAACCCCCGCTGCAGTTGAACCACTACTTGGTGCATTCTTCAATGAATCAGTGATCACAGGACTGTAGGACGACAGGGAAGACAAACAAGAACCACGAGACTCAAATCTGCTCTTTTCTGCATGGAATCCCCCAGTTTGATACCAGACTCCCTTGCACTTGCTGTTCCCTCTAATAAATAATCCCCCAATTTTACTGAACCATCATTTGCGGAAGACACATACCTATTACCTCTGATGATTCCAAATGAAGCATGAAAAAAGAGCTGAAGGCAGAGATTTTACGCAATGAATCATAACAACTAGGTTCATTGAGACAGCTGTATTCAGTCTATGAAATACTGTATCCCGTTAAGTATTTGCGCTAGAAGGGTCGAAGATAAGCTCTGGCCACATTAGTTACATTAGAGTAAGCAACTGCATGAGTGATTTAGGTGTAGTAAAAAGGAAAGAAGGGTCATGTGGCAGAGAGATTTTGGGGGGGGGGGGGAGGAACAGGGGGTGAAATGAAAGGGAAGTGGGCAATGGTGAAAAACAAACAATAATCACGGGTGACTGGGGCCAGAAATGAAAAGTACATAAAAAACAAGCCTCCAGTTAGTGCTAAGAGAAGGCTTCGTAAGCTAATATGACAACCGTGAAAATGGGTAAACAAGCTGCAATCAGCGCGGCGCATGCTTCGCCGCACGAGGAGAGAGACTGACCGCGCAAACTGCATGGTCAGCAGGAAGACTCAATAACATTCACGCGTTTATTGAGTGGTCACTGAAGGGTACAAATAGGCTGTGACAGAAAAATGGGCAACTTATTTTAAGAGGGTCTTACGTAACTTTTTTCAACCTGGAGCAATGTAGGACAAATGCAGGTCAAATTGAGTACGGAAAAACAATATATAATGTCGCAGAGTTCAAGTGTGATGCGTAATAGAACTAGTTAGATTATGTATCTGGGTACAAACAAAATCTGTTTGTTTGTAGAAAAATCCAATGTCAACATTGTGCAAATTCTTCTAAGGATGAAATATTATGCTTGTTTGATTAGACTAGGATTTTTTGGTTTTAAAAAGAGAGTTTTCTCTTTTGGAAAAAGAAAAGAAATATATACGTATAAATCTTGAGATTAATTTTAATTATTTAAGAAGAAGATGTCTTTCTACTTTTATTTAAAATACAAGCTTTTCCTGAAGAAAATCAGATCAGTACAAATTCAGCATGTCATTTCAGTGCATTTTTGCTACAGAGTTAAATCATGTTTTTGGTATTAAATAAAATGTTTTTTCCATTAAAATAAGAGGTGGGTGCTTCACTTCAGGTAGACAAATGTTTTAGCAGGAGTCACAGTAGTCTAAAATTTCATCCTAACATTAAGAGTGAGGTTTGACCCATTCGTTGTAGTGAATCAAAGCAGTGGTCTAAAATACTCCATATCTGCAACACAGCAGCTGTAGACCTGTCTAAAATCCCTCGCCACAGCAATCAGCCTAGCTGTTTAGCCAAGTGTAACGGTCAATCAAATATCCAATGGTCAAACAGATTGACCACTTGTGGTATACCAAACAGTCATTCACGAGTAGCCAGCGGTCCTAAAATGGCCGGTTCAATGATCTTGGCTCAAGCAACGTTGTACAGCATTGGGTAAGCCTTTGTGGAGCAAGTTAACCAAATAAACGAGATGAATGCCCGGGGTGCAAAATTAGGGGTCAATACGGCTGCCACCTGTTGACTTTTCGTTTTGGGGGTGGGTGGGTAGGTGAAGGTGTGAGGGTGGGGTGGAGGGGGTGGTGCATGTCTCTGCCATGACTGCAAAGTTCTGTTTATCTTTTTAGTTAATGCCCTTCAATAAAGAATGGATATTAAATTTTTATATACACCTCAATTTCATTCAGTTAAACTACTTCTCACTGGATGATAATATGGCAAAAAGAAAGTGTTCATTTCATTTCCCCAACCCCCAAAATTAATCTAAGGTATAGCAAAATATTATAATTTAAACTTCACAAGACATATACATACATATTTTTTGTTATATCTAAAACTATGCAATTTTCTCCTCTAATTCACATCTTTTGAGTAATTTTTATGGAACTTCTTTATATTGGTAATTTTTTTCTCACATTTTCCTAATCTTAACATCCAATAACTGATAATAAACACTACATAATCATGAAAATAAAAGTACATAACTTTCTTTGCATTCCTACAAAAATTCAAATAATTTCCAAAGATGACAATTTTTATTGAATTTAGTTAATATTGTTAATATTGGTACATTCAACCCAATCTTATTTTAAAATTTTTAAAGAAAATATATACCACATAAAAAATTCTCCAGTCTGAAACAGATCTTAAAAATACATCAAGACAACCCACCTTCAAAAAATGTAAAAAAAAAAGTTAGCAAGCAAATGAAATACGACAAAATATCACTAAAATCAGATACAAACACATAAAAATCTGAGAATTTCAACCATGATAGCGCATTTCATTCTCAACCACGTAAGAGGTATTCCTAATTCCCCTGTATATCGGAAACTTTATACCATGTCAGAGAAACTTTACACTGCCATAACAAAAGTACCCCAAGTTTTGATTATAAGGTTGAATGGAAGTGTCACGTCAGTACGAAGTGCCGTAGGGGAGGGGAACTATTGGAACTCTCCAGTTAACTAAGCATATCTTATGACACAATGAGAACGAGTAGCGTCAGATTCCTTGGATCACTTTTATGTTTTTGACGTCCGTCTGAATTTGATTTTATTTCCTGTTTTGTAGTTTTCAAGACTTTCATCATGTTTTTTTTTAAATCGTGCTTTGATTTCTTTTTTTGTTTGTTTGTTTGTTTGGATAACAGTATAAAAAGTTGTATCAGTGATTAAGTGCTTGCTCAGCCTAGTCTGGTGCCAATCTGAAGTTTCAGCAGGAATCAATTTCTACTTTTCTTTTTCTCGATAATCACTTGAGAAAGAACAATATTGAGAGTGGTGGGAGGGGGAAGTAAATATGTAATCTATGAGAGAGAGAGAGAGAGAGAGAATGTAATCAAGTACATTTTTTTTCATTTTTTAGCTGCTAAGACAATAACAAATTGGGAGAAAAGGACAACCACATCTTTTTATACTAGTATCAAAACCATGTCCTTTACATGTCTAAAACAACTTTTATTTTGTATAGAGAAAAGAAGAAATTTTTATATCTGCAATTGAAATATTTCCTGTTAATATTTAGCATCAAGTAGGTTCAATGTTGAAGATGTTGAAGAACTGTTCTATTGCTTCAGATAAAATATACCTTCTTTAAGTTAACAAAGAAATAAGTAATTCTTACGCTGCTTACAATTAACTTCTAATTTTCACATGTGGTTTGAACAAAAAATTCCAGCTACAAAAATTAACTTAACTATCAGATATTTTCATTTTTGGTTTTGAAATTTTAATTTTAAATTGTTAAAACAAAATAATTAAAATCATGTTTTACAGATATGTTATATTAAAAAAATTCTAAAATGCGTTTTATTTTTGGAAAGAAAGTTGAAGTAAATTTTCGAAGTAAAATGTCTATCAATCGCTTCACAATATTTTCCCTTCTGATAAGTTTCTCTGAAGATTTTTTCCCCCAAACATTAAGCTATTTTCTTAATTTCAAAAATATAAAAAGAGCTCAAAATGGTGAAACAAAAATAATTCTAGAGAGGAAAAATATTAAAGACCAGGAATCGATGAACTAAATAGTAAACTTAACAATTATGTAGAGAAACTGCTGTGTCATAATTTTCTTCCCTGGGAAAGTAAAAAAATTTGTTTTAAAAATTGTTGTCTTCTATATTTTTTATGTGTAATAAAACATTCTAACAATACTTACATTTCTAGGTCAGTGGATATGGGATCTTGGATGAGATTGGCAACCTAGAGAGAAAAAAAAAATTAATAATTTAATAATTTAATACTTTATTATTTGCTCTTGTTCTTTATTTCATTAATCTATCTTTTTGGGATGACACTGTTAATATCATTATTTCTATGTAAAGGAGAAATCTACTCGTAGAAATATGAGGTGCTTACCACAATAAAAATAATTAACTTACTAATCAAATTAATAAATGAAAAGTAAAGAAACAAGAGATATCTCTACCCTTTAGGATTTTAAACTTACTTAATACAAAAGAAAAAAAAATTATTTAAAAAAAAATCCTGCCCTGAGGGGTGAAAATGTGAACCATTTCCTGCTCCCGAACCTTTAGAACCCTTTGTTAAATAGATTTGCTGAATGTGCTAATTATATTTTGAAATAAAGAAAACAAACAATAGTGGAAATCACACAGCAGAGGAGAAATACCTTTATATATTCAAAGGTGTCACCAGGTGTCGCCAGAATATCAACCTTCTATTCTCATGTACAAAACAGCCATATCAGAGGCTTAAAAAAGTAATATTAAATTGTAAAGAAAGGAATTAATTGCCTGTAGATAGTCTAAAATAGTTGCTGTCAAAGCCTCGATAAAAATGAAAACCAGGAAACCAATTACACACCAGAGGGCAGTAGTGAGGTCCTCACTTGCAGGATTGTTTTCAAAACAACTGAATTTTAACTTGGTGAGCTTTCACTATATACTATATCATTGCATATATTCTGATGCTTTAAGAAAAAGAGGTAAAATTCAAGATGAAAACATCTATCTCTTTTCTTTTACCAAATTTAAATCTCTAGATAAAAACAAAACCTGTAGAGATATGCCACAAGATTATGAAAGGGCAGATTATTCCAAGGAATGCAGCACAATGACTGATTGTGTTAGAGGAGACAAGGCTCACAAAGATGCGTTGATATCACAAACCACTGCAATCACTCATAAAATAGCCTCTCCAGTCACAACACCACCACAAAGTGAAAAACATCCGTGCTCCCCTGAGTCCACGGTCGGAACATGCATTCTTGTTCAGATAAAAAAGAAAAACCCGGCTCATTCAGGGTGCGATCGATGGAGGGCGAGGGCATGTGTACCTCGGTTGTTGCCCTGAATAGGACATGTATTGACTGATTGGCGTTGCGCTGGTGTGGAGCCAAGAATATCCCATACAGAACGCTCCTAACGCATGACTGCGCACAGGACGATAAACCATTTCTCTGACACACACACACAGACACAGACAGAAACAGATCTACTCCTACTCAGACCTTATGCAATCTAGGCCTTCATTGAAAAATCAATGAACCGAGACTGAACAAACAAAGCCCCTGCTTTCTGTATTATTGATGCCTGCATCTGAATCTGTTAAAGCGTGACCGTGACTGCAGCTCAAGCACAGAGCAACAAGAATAAAGAGTCAATACAGACTGTTGCTCTGTAAGGCTAGCTCCCTTTTTGTGTTTGTTTTTGATTTTCTATACATTGCCATACATTCTTCCTACACCCTTTATGACCTTCACCTTTACGGTTCACAATGCTACGCTTCAATGAATGTAAAGCTAACAAAAGGGGCTTTATAATTTTACATCCAGGCTCTGCACCCCTGCACACTGCTAGCTTTTTTTGAAAAATAATTTGATAACTGCAACCTTTATTTGTTTTACGGATTCGGGATAAAGAGATGGAATTGGTCTTCTCAGATTATCTACATACATTTCCTGTAGATATTTTAGAATGTTAAAATTCTTTCTTTTTTTTTTTACAATATCTCTCTCTGGTCGGCCTTGCAGGCAATTGTTTATGTTGAAGTCCCTAAAACCCTGACAGGGACAAAAGGCACGCAGGTGTGCGGAGATAAAAGTCACTGAAGTGTTTACGCCGTGACAAAAATAAACAATACCTGCGCAGATCTAAAGTTGGTCCGTAAACTACACTCATTCTGTGCAAATGTGATCTTATGAAAAGAAGGGGTGTTGGGAGGCTGTGCAGAAATAGATTTCTTTTTCTTAAATATATTTTCGTTTTGTTCGCTTGGTCAGAGGTCAGGAGTAGCAGAGGGCCGCTGTCTATCTGAGCTGACTCGCACACCTGGTCGGCCTGCGGGTGCCTCGGGATCGAAATTCAAACAAATTCTTTGCCCTTGTTTGTCCTGAGAACATTCAATAAAATTGATGCGTAGCATGTATAGCTTTTGATTGCGTATTGAAATGGTTTTATAATGACACCATATCAAGGACCTTAAAAACTCAAAGCCTCGGTACACAACAGAATAAATTACACTTCTAGAGGGAAACCTAAGTACATCTTTATATATTCAAACCTTCGACCC
This sequence comes from Lingula anatina, assembly GCF_001039355.2. Next base: position 79,572 of record NW_019775557.1, on the reverse strand, counting down.
GTTCTTCTGTCTATTATGACAATAGTATGTTTTCTCTATCACCTGCCGAAACGGTTACGCATTAGCAGCGAACGACCATAGCGCCGCAGCTCTGTCAATGCGAGCAATTATCCACACCAACTGATGCGTGAGGCTACGAAGCGGCAAGCATCGATATTGGACTTGAACGAAACCAAGCATGAAAATTGCTTTCAACGACGTTAAAAAAGTTTTGCCATCCCAGGCCGCTTCCGGGGTATTGCCACTTTTCAGATAGCTCGGGACTCTTTGTATTGAATGCTTTCCAACTATCCTTAAGAATTCTATGCTGTGTTTGACTATGTCATAACAGCACGTGGTAACTGCTTTGTATCTATACGGTCTCCAAATGCCACTGGGTGCAAATTTCATCCTGGAGACTTGCATTTAAAAAAAAATTTAATGACATGAAAAAAATCATTCAATAGAACTTATGGGGAAAAAACATTCAAAAATGCTATAAACCATTTTAGGCAGATTTTACTAAATTCTGCTGATACTAAAAGAAAATGTAATATTACAAATATGACAAAGGCCACGTCCTACACAAATCATACAAAAAGTTAATGGTCATGCTTTTCTTTAGAACCTAAAACACACACTAAAACATGTAACAAATTTGTATCTAAATTACTTTATTAAGAAGAATACATATCCATCCTTTCACAGCTAATGAGCATTTTAGGAGGAGGTGACTTTTTTTTTAATAAACAAAGGCTGAGAAAAGGAAGGTATTTTGTACAAATCTTATCTATAAAAAGACAACTAATGAGACATTTTCCAACAAACAATTTTTTCCCTAAAATGTCAGTTGCATAAATCCACAGAGCATTATTTTTAGCTGCCGAGAAGTTTGACATACATCAGTGAAAAACTTTTTACTCTTACCAGCAGATATGACTGGCTTCAAAGATGAGAACACATGCCTATAGATGTGTTAGTTAATCGATTGATATATAAAGAGAAGGTGAGGGGGTTACAGGGCCTTTGGTGCTTGTAAATCACATTTGATTGTATAAAAGAAGCCTGCATCCATGCGTCATAAAATCAACAGTGTAAAAAATTGTTGTATATCACACACCTAATTTAGTCATATTCTGAAAAAAAAAAAAATTTTAATGTACATTTTATACATAAATATTTTTTATCTAGTTCAACTTCTTAACTGTTTTTTTTTCAGTTTTTTTTATTCAAATCATTTAAAAAGAGAAGGCAGAAAAGCCCTATTAACAAAAGTTGTCTTTATTGTGAGAATTGGCAAAAAATATGAATGAAGGATTCTTTTTGTTTGTGGTATTTAATTATCTATTTGACACACACACATACACACAGATAGATAAATTTAGATATAGATATAAAAAGAAATAGTAACCAACTCCAATTTCTATTTCAATATTAATCAAAAAGTAAAACCTTTGAATATATTCAAGTATGAGGTCTTTCAAAAATGAAAAAAAAAAAAAAAAATGACATAAATGCATTTATTTCTCAAGAACACACACCTGTCAGTTAACACTTACGCAGTCCAATTACCACTCAGGAAAAAAGATGCTAATGACCACTCCCATTAACTGACTTAACATTCACAGTTAGTTAAGTCCCCAAATCTTTATGCTACTTTGACACAAGAAACATCCGTAGAAGTCCCCTTAAATGGATTAGTTTCCCAGGAACGGCTTATTGTTTTAGACTCAACTGTAGTTAACTACGTGCAGCAGATTTATCCAGAATTCGAGAAGAGAAAAAAAATTCAAAAGCCCTGATGTAAATAGCAACTTTCACCCAGCCCTGTACTAGTGGATTAGCCGTCACACTCAGACTTGATCAACCCAATTACTAGTTTTCAAGTCCCTAAAATCTTTTCCGCAGGAAAGAGGTTACAATCAGTCTTAATCACACTGTGGTCATTAGATGTTAATGATATCACGAAAACTTATACAGTGGTCGGTACAAAACAGGTAAAGAATAATATGCTGCCGCACATGCTTTATAAAACCTTCCAATAGGATGCCATGATTTAAAATAGAGAAACCCACTGAAAAAGAATAATGCACATTATCCTATATTGGATCTGTATTTTAATTGTCTAAGGGCCTAAATTTTAACTTTTCAAAGAATCTGAATTTCAATTTTTCCAAGGATCTGAAATTCAACTTTCAAAGGATCCGAATTTCAACTTTTCCAAGGATCTGAATTTCAACTTTCAAAGGATCTGAAGTTCAACATGTCAAAAGATTTAAATTTCTACTTTTTCAAAGGATCTGAATTTCAACTTTTAACTTTTGCAGGTCTCTGTATCAGCCTTTACCTACATCAACACATTTTATCAAATCACATTAACTTTCTGAAAAAATCAAACCAAAAGCTTTAAAAGTGCTGCTTTTAAAACTTCCATTCAATTTTGCATAGCTATTTTAGGATAAATTAAAAAAAATAATAATAAAAATAAATAATCATGTTTCATCGATTGCTTGCTCATTACCTAAAAATATATTGTACTGCATTAAATTTTTTTTCGGAAAATTTGTAGCAAATAGGCATTATTAGCACTAAACAAACCATATATTTCCTGGCACAAACCCCTTGTCCTTCTGAATGTGTACAACCTATCGCATTTTCTTTTTTACACTTTTTTCTTGAACAAATACTTTATGTATATATATATATATTTATTCCCTATTATATATTTTTTAACATGCGATGTACAATGTAGTATGTATAGCAAGATGTCTTTGTATATTTTGTTACCAAGAAACCTTGCTGAAAAAAAAAAAAAAACTGTACAAAGCTGGTATCATCACAAAAACGAATGGAAACTACTTAATACTTGACAAGTAGGCACAAATTACAGGTCTTGTGGTACTTACACATGAAACATAATAATGCTGAAAATACAGGTGAATGAACTTGGATTATATCATCGGGAAAAGTGAACCCAAGTCAAGTGATATGAATTTCCAGACAGTTTTTGACCGACAAATCTGTCTCTATTTTAAACATTTTCAACCCAAGAAGGGTAGTGGACATTATTAAAGTTAATTGAGTCCAAAACTGATAATTACAGATCATAAAAATAAATAATAACTAACTGCTAACACTTTCACTAGTTTGTTTAGACCAACAACTTAGAAATATCCTGTATTCAAAACTAGTCCTTCATTCAATATTTTAGCAAGTGGTCTTAGAGGCGGGTTAATGCATGTAAAATAAATAAAAATAAATAAATACTTCTACAATTTTTTTTCATTTACAACATAGTGTGTATCCAGAATTTAGCTTTCCATTTTACAGAAATATTTTCATTTTAAAGAATTTCTAACAATTTTATCTTAAAGAAAAACACTTTTAGTCACCCGCTTTCTTCATGATGCTACTTAAATAAGAGAACCTCAAATAAATTGTCAAATTCCTTGGTAAAATCTGATTTACTAAATTGACATTTTTGCCTACCTATGTATCATTATAATCCAAAAACAAGATACGCGTGTAAAGTGATAGTAAATGTCTGAACTGTAGCTGAAATTATCTTGAGGTCAGGCTAACAAATAGAAATTTTGGCAAAAACTGAAAACTTTAAATAAGTGTGATCAAAAGAAAAGAGCAAGCTGGTCATTTTCTCCATCAGTAATTTTGGGAGAAAAAAATTATAAAATGCAAAATATCTAGCAATAAAATATTCTTATATTCTATATCTAGGACAAAATAGTGCCTGGCTAAGTTACAAAGTTTTATCAATATTTTAGCTCACACATGTGCTCACATTACTTAACAGAGGCCATATTTTAAAATAAAATGTCAATAACTTCAGTAAAAATTGCTGACTCAGATCAAAGCAAGAGCCTGCTGAAAATAACTTTATTTTAATAAAGGGTGAGAGGAAGGAAGGGTAAAAAAATTGAAATTTTGGAGTTTTTCAATAAGTCAAATATGCATTTTCTTCTTTTGAATTTGACTTTGTAAATGGATTTGATTCAAAGTTATCTATCTATTAAAAGTCATCTTAATGTGCATATAAGCCATTATTCAGTAGTATTCAGTAAAATTTGGCCAAATTATACTTTTTTTTTTTTGAGAAAGTAAAATTTGGGATATTTATTTTCCCATCTACAGTATACCCGCAGTCAACCAGGCAAGATGTTTTTATCATTTACACTGCTTTTCTAAATTTTAAAATTCTGGCATACAAAAAAATATTCTGAATCCAAAGAAAATTACTGTCAAAAATGCTTCTGTCCACTCACCCCTCATGATACTCTCTCTTAACCCCTCCCCCACCCCCTGCTCATCCCCCACCCCCACCACCAGTCCTATCTCTCTTCAGGAAGAGGAAACCTCAATACCAATGGTTAAAGTAAGTTCTTGTCCATAAAAAAAATAAAAAATAGGGTACCAGTATATAAAAAAAGGAACAAGTATCATTCAAACCTCTACTGACTGTAAATTCTCATCTGCAGCTCTTCCTCTGTGAAATAATTGTGGCCAAAATCAGTCCAGTCATCGGTAAATATCAGCGCTTCTTTTGCCCCTCAACTCTCTTCTCCAACTCCAGTGACAGTAATAGCATGTCACTTACCTCGTTGCTTTTCTCAACAAGAGCATGGAAGCCTCATTAACAACCACATCTTGTTCACGATTTACATTTACAAGCTGCTGTCGACACCTTTAAAAGTCTTGTTACTAGGCATGCTGAATCTCTCTAATAACCTCTCTACATAACATGCACGCATGAAACCTTGGCGAATTTTTTTTAATCACCGCACTTACACTAATCAGCATCAGCTCATACTATCTGTCCATAAATAAATGTATATTTTTTTACCTTTGCACGGCTACTAAGGCTTCAACAATCCTTCTAAATGTACGATACGTGCGAGTCGTTTGGTGTTTGTCGTATAATAGATAAATGAATCATGCGCCAGCTATTCCAGAGTGCTACAATGGTTATGCTCCATTTGGCATTGACTACCCCCAAACAGAGGAAGAATACCCACACTGCGGCCAAGGAATATGAATGATTTAAATGTTTTATTATTTTTTCAACAATCTTATAGTCCGAATTTTTTAAGCAAGGAACAAACAAGGGGCCCCGGGATCTGAATATTTTTTCATTTTTTTTCACTACCTGATTACGATATGGCCAGTCAATGTGGTTGATCAATGAGTCTCATTTCATATTTTGTTTGAGATCATCAGGTGAGGAGGCCCAGAATATGTTTACCTGACAGTGGGTTTTCTGCCAATGGCCACCTGAACATGCACGTAAAGCACGACTCGCATGGCCTTCCATGATCAACCTACGGCGCATGCATTATCATGTTGTATTTGTGGTGGTTGACTGTATTATTGCGAGACAGGTTCGTAAGGCAAGAGGAACGTGCCACAGACTATTGATCACACCACGCCAGGCGTGACTGAGCCTGAACCGTGATATCGAGTTACTATATTCAATTCGTACATTATTGTCTCAAGCCTTCAAGTCTGAACTCCAAGATAGACACGGTTAACTGAGAAGCACATAGGGGAAATAATACAAAAACACAAATTTTGGTGCAAAACTTCTCGGTTTGTGGTTTCTTATAGACTCATACCCTGAGGGGTAAGGGAGAAGGATCCAGTACGTGCTTCATACAATCAGTCCTAAACAAAAGTTCCCTCCTTCGTGAGGCATTCATTTTTCAACAATTAGGCACATGTCTTCCCTCCTATTCAACTGTCACGCACACTGTTTGACCCTTTCACACCTGACTGGTGAAGTGGAAAAAACATCATGCATGGCTTCATCGCCATTGTGTTCTCCTTGCAGAAAGGTGGCCGCAGAGCAGCAGAGGCTAAGGGGATATAATTCCCTCAAACTGACTGCGGCACAAGTGAGCCACAAAGGGTGTTTCTCTCACATAGATATTAATGCAGGTTTTATAAATTCTGATACACAACACCATATTTGATTACAATCAACAATCTGTTCTCATGTTTCAGCATAACCAAGACAGACAACTTTTTTCATCTTTCCTCCCCGCGTTTCTTCCTCGCAAGGGCATGTGTTTATATCGATCCTGGAAGGGACAATGCAATAATCCAAAAGAGCTCTTTCAAATGTCGCTTTTCACACCTCACAATAAGCTAAGGTTTGATTTTCTACAAGGTTGATTAAGCAGGCTGATTGCCCTGAAGCTAATATGACATCATCCCACCTTACGCCTCACTGCCATGACCTGTTAACACGCCCTAACATAATAACACTGAACATATTTGACCTCACCACTGACTGAAAATGAAATAATATGTATATTTATGTATATGTAAATGTATGGTGGGCAGGTGGGGTAGGGTGGGTAATCTAAAACACAGGGAGGGGTGGAGCTTAATAATAAGGGAATTTACATTTATATATAAAAGGACAGAGAAAGAAGAGAGAAAAAGAGAAAGCAGATATAGGCATCAATGGAGAGAGAGAGAGAGAGAGAGAAAGAGAGAAAGAAATGAACTGAATGTATTTTTTTCTTTTTTTATATCTTTTAATTGACAGTTGATTCTTTTCTCTCTTTTCTGCCTATCTCTTTTCTTTCCCCTTCTTCTCCTCCTCTCTCTCTCCTTTTATTCTTCCTTAGGCCTGCTCTACCTCCATCTCTCTCTCTCTCTCTCTCTCTCTCTGAAGTCCTGAACAGGATATTTGCAAACATTTCATTAATATAATTCTCATGCCACCCCCTATTTTTTCACTAAACATTTGGGTAAACGTTTGCAGTTTTTTCTAGCTTTTTTGGTATATCTATGTTCTGAATTTAAAGTTTGCTGATCATTCTCAAAGTTTATTGCTTTTTATCCTTCTTAATCACACCCATTTTTGGCAGATGTACAGTACTTCATAGCATACCAAATACCATTTAGCATTAGTTTTAACCTGCCATACCAAAATATCAGAAAGGAGTGAAGCACCATAAAATATAAGTTTAGTACTTACATAGTGCACTTACATCTATTATTAAAGGAGCATAAAAGAGGGCATTATTGACAAAATGAAAATAAAGGATAAACTTTCGTGAGACACACCTCCACCTCCAAGCTAAAGATATATTTTTTCTAACAACAAGTGCCTGCAAAGAACTGTGCAGATGGCAAAGGGGTTCAACACAGGTCCGATTTTCTTTTTCTTTCTTTTTTTTTCTTTAAGAAATTCACAGTCAGTTCTATTCAAGAGCCAACAAAATTGGAAAGAGGAATATTTTTATAACTATATATGGTACTGCAAGAATTCATTTGTTAAAAACCAAAGCTTTTACAAGAGTTTATCTTTCACAATAAAAAAATATGCTCTTTATTCTGATTACTTCTTTTTTCTTCGACCTATAACTGTTCAGTATATCATACATTAGTACAGAAGCCTTCAGTTTATTACATCTCTTATACTACTAGTTCATACATCTGTATTTGTCCTTTAAGTTGCTTTTATGGATAACGCTTACTTGTATATATAAAGTATTCTGACAATGATTAAAACACATTTTCATTAGCATATGCCACTAATTTTTCTACAGATTAAAATACATGACACAAGTGGGGACATTACCTAGAGTCCATATTAGAGTCTTTATACCATTCTGCTCCCATTTTTTAACATGCAGTCAGAGCAAATCTCTACCATGACAATTACTAAAATCTCAGTATAATGGATCCTAATGCAATAAAGAATAAGTGAAATTTGGCCTTAACTCTGACCATGGGGCAGCAGAAGTCAATCTAACTGTATTTGACGACATAATTAATTGTGAAGACAGGTAAAAATGGTTGATATTTAAGACCCACAGAAGGTTTCTTTATTTAACTTAAGTCTACTAATTTATCACATTTTTTTAAGTAATCCATGTGTCTAACTTTCAGTCTAAAAGTGAACACTAAGGTTCCACTAAAACTTCATGAAACTTGGGTCCTGACTACAATGGCATTTTCTCTTTGTTACTCACTTTTCTCATCAAGCAGAACTCTTTTGTAAAAGTCTGTATCATCCCCATAAGCCTGAAACTATTACATCCCTTTTTCCATCTGCGTGTGAAGTTTCCTTGAGCCATCAATGCATAAAAACCATTTCAAATACCATCTCCCTTTTTTTCCATCTGCCACTGAAGGGTCCATGGAGTTCACTAGACCGCTAATCACAAATGAAGCCTTCCATTTTTCAACTTTAAATCTCTCTCAATCACCTGCAACAAAATCCTCTTGAAACCAGAAATCCTTAACATTATCTTTCACAGGTATGCAATTTACCTGGCCATATGTGTGAAACATACAGTGACAATGGGGGGGCAATTCACATGGAACGATCCCATCCCGCACTTTCTCTCTTTCCCACATAGAACCGGTCAATAAACCTCAAAATTGACCAAAAAAGAGGGTTGTTACCATTTGGAGAATGAAGTTCAATCCTATAGTAATTGCTAACATAGCATGTAGGTTTTTAAGCAAAGGAACAGGTACGCTTGTTAAGTAGATTTTCATAAAACAGTATATATATCACATTTTTGTGTAGCGAAATAATTACAGTTTCTCAGAAGAATTTTAAACCGGATTCTTTTGGACCAAAATCCTGAACTACTTCAATTAAAGGAATAAACCTTAAAATAGTCCTTTATTTAGGGTAACCGTTAGCATAAAAAATAAGCCAATGCTTGAGAAAATTTTGAACTTTACTTCGGTTCCTATGCAAACTTTTGAAACCTGACTGACAATGCTAAACAGACTCTCTTCCATCAGAATATACTGTTGGTGCAATGCTTCATTTACCTAAACTAAAACTGATATATCTAAGATAAAAAAAATAATACTAGTACTAAAATGTTTATTCTAATGTCTACAGGGTTTCTTAAAGCTTCATACCTTGATGAAGTTACAGAGCAGTGTGAACGTGGCCGTCACACCTTGGTAGCATTGCCTGGAGGTCCAGACTCTACCTGCTCTATTGTAATATTACATCACCGACAGGCTGTTCTGCTTAACTGATTACGGGGTGTTAACCACCCGGCTCAGGTGTGTCGAGGCAAGGTGTGACCAGGCTGGAGTTTATTCACCACTGGATTTGCCTTTAAGGGCCTGGCACATTCCTGGCTTTAGAGATTAAATAAGAGAATGGCAATAAAGCTCCTAAATGTATATTATTTTTCAGTGATAATCTCTCTCTCTCTTTCTCTCAGAAAAAAACTTTTATTTGTGTTGTTTTTTAAATATGGGAGCCTAGAATTGTCCTTTTTTTACTGCTTAAAAACATAATTTTAAGTTACTTGCTTCTTCATGTACCCTCTGCCCTGCTGCTTTCATTAACTGGTGCAAAGCTGTTCGTTAAGTTTGCAATTCAACGGGAACAAAGCATTAACAACTAAATCCATTACATATATCTAGAAAGTATAATATATGCTTCAGAGATTTTAATACTCCCGTAACACTTGGAACTAAAAGTAAATGTGAAAAAACTAATAAGCAAATGTGGTGCCCCTTTTCCTCTCATGTTGAAACTACCTATATCCAAGAGCAACAGGTATTACTGCGTAGACATTTTTTTCTCGGGCTTAATTTCATGCCTCGTTCTCCATAGCATGACATGCAGTAATTTTTCACAGCTACAACTCCTTTCTTGTTACAGTTGTCAACCTCTTTAAATGCTGAGGCCAATTGCCGTTTGTTTCTATTCAGGAAGAATACTCCTAAACCCATTCACAATAGACAGGGTATTTTTCGGTTGGAAGCAATTTTCTACGCTATAATTTTGGTATTAAACTTTTACGCACGACTTCATTTTGTCTATGGTGCAGCATCCAGCGTTGTCCCACCTCTGTCACGGCGTAGAGTTAGGGACAATGGGACTGTTACAACACACACTATGTCACGGTGGGCACACCTCTCACACGGTTTTAATGTAATCACCAATTTTTCCCACAATCTGCCCTTGAAATGGTTTCTGTGGAAATTTAAAGAGAGCGGAATCCTTCTTCTTATTTTTTTATTAGTTTATTTATTCATTTCTGGTGGTGGTGGGGGGAGGGGTTTAAGGGGAAATTTAATTTTTTTTATCTTTTGGGACGCTTGATTAAGACTTTCTTTTAATTGCCAAAACTGGATGCTAGGTAAAGAGTGAAAGCAGTGTTAATAAGAGAGAGAGAGAGAGAGAGAGAGAGAGAGAGAGAGAGGAGGGGAAAGCTAAAAGAGCTGTCATTTCGTATTTGGCCCACAATCTTCACGCTGACTCCAGTCCTCTCATCACTCAAAAGCCACAAAACGACATTCTAATGAATGCAAATCTGAACAATCACCGAAATAATTTCCACTTTTACCCAATAAACCACTGCACTCTGTTTCTGAAAGCATCACTGCCATGAAATGGTCACAGTTTGGTGCATTCCTAGGTATGCAACTCCATGATCCTGCATCAGAATACAATCTAATTATTCAAAAACGTTCACTCTTGCAACAGGTTTTATTTTACATATCAAACACATTCCACCTATGTGGTAAATCAGGATTCTGAATCAGTAAAAGACATAATGTAATTATTCAAAATAGTTCATATTCAATGTTACAGGGAGGGTTCAGGTAGGATCTGGGTCTTCCGGAAGATGGTCAGATTTTCAAGTTTATATTGTTGGGTATCCAATTTTTTTTTCTGTTGAAAGATGGTCAAAAATGGAGGGTGGATCAAGAAAGAAAATTTGGAAGAATGTCTGAAAATATCCCTGGATCTGCCCCTGTGCATGGTGCTGGGGGGGGGGGGGGTGTGGAAAGAAGCACTCTTTTGACAAGAAAAGGGTCCATTCTGCATCTTAACTTGATCTAGACTCTACTCCCATTTTTTTCAAGATGAGTCAACTAAGTGGTGAAACCGTCCAACTTTTTAGAAAGAGAATGTTTTTATGCATAAAAATGGGTTCATCTAATGTGGTCAACTATAGGGAGAAAAAAAGAAAAGCAATCACCAAATCTGCCGTTCTGCTTCAGAGATACTTGATCAAATTAGGACCATCTTAAGGCAAGATATAAATTCATTCATGTAAGAACTTGACAAAAGACCAGTTTCTCTTTGGGTCATTGGGAACCATGATTTTGCATCAAAGTAAGGTTTAATTATTCAAAAATGTTCCGACATATGCCAGGGTTTTTACGCACAACTCAGTTGTTGCCCCTCACTGCAGCCAGTAGGGGGCGAGAAGCATGAGAATAATCAGGCTCGACATACACACTGGCCTGCCAAGGGGAGCATGTCAAAATTGGAGAAATAGATACAAAATGATACAAACAATCACAAATTAAAATATATATATATATATATATATATATATATATATATATATATATATATATATATATATATATATATATATATATATATATATGTATTTCACTACAAATAAATAAAAATCATTTTACAATTTTAACTCCAAATTCCTTCTTTTGTGAACTTTTTTGTCAGATCAGTGACTAAATGGCATGTCTGATTTCAGATTTTTGAAGAAAAAATAAAGGATGGTTAAGATAAAACATTTTCAGGATAAAGAAAACAAACTCAAGGGACCACTTAATCAATGGTGTATCAAGTTTTAAAAATTAGCAGAAAATTAATGAAGCATGACCCTTGAAACAAGTGAGAAACTCCAGGGAAAAGTGTTTCTTGTCAGCTCAATATGTATTCACTTACTTTACAGGATGAACATTATTGCTCTGTGACCCAATCACTGTTTCTGTCTGAAATTCTTCAGATCTGCATCTCAGTTGGGTGGGAAAACTAACTTTCTTCATCCGAATCTAGAACCAGCCTTAAAATAAATAAATAAATAAATAAATAAATAAATAAATGAATAAATAAATGTGATTAAATTGTATTTGAAAAGTATTCTATATGGTGCTTTGTGGGTCACCATATCAGTGCTTGACAAAGGTGATTACATCATCTTCATCATCGTCATCATCTTCATCATCATAATGATGTAAATAATAATACCTCAGATATCTCAAACATTTTACTTACATTTTCCAATATCTTTTTCTCTTCTTTTCATTTTTTTTTTCTGAAATTGCATCATTTTGCTTTACTCACAAGAAAAATTTTGGTCACAAACAGTAATGAATTTTGGAAATTCTGATTTTAAATCTCTTTTTTATATTTATATTGGAACAATAATATCGGAAATTTGAATCATTTTAGTATTAAATGATTTATTGAATATATCTTAAACACATGTACACACACACACACACACACACACATAGACACGTGTACACGCACACAATCTGTTTATTATGGTACAACTATTCACACATAGACTAAATAAGACCTGAAATAAAATTTTTAATTTTTGAAATTATTTAAAAATATTAAAAAAAGAAAACATTGGTCCAAATGTTTTTAGGCTCAGCTCATATTGCTAAAATTAGAAAGCCGACTATGCAGCATTGGTCTAAGACCATTTTACAAACTAACTCAAAATAAATGTTATAGTTGGACATACTTAAATGTCACCAATCAAAATAGTTATCACTGTGAAGATGATAAGAACATGCTCCAGGGACTTAACGTTAACAGACTAAAAAAAGTTCCCTAGCAACTTTCCAGATTCTTCATCTCTGGCTTAAAATCTTAGCAGTCTTCTGAAGACCAAGTATGAAGTGCATCCTAGGATATTTAAATCTTCATAATAACACCAATCAATATCAGGCACTGGAGAAGATAAAATAAATATCTACCAAAGTTTTATCCTCAAAAGAAAAAAAAAGTTTACTACTATTACTACTACTTTTACAAATATAATGATAACAGGTGCTTATGATAGCTTTGGCATAATGCCTCAGGTTCTCTTTGGAAAAAAAGTGGTACATCTTTCAGCCAATAGCACTCTTGTTACTTATTACTCTTATTATAAAGTTCTATATCAATGCACTAGAAAAGTTGGATAAATAGAGATATGTGCATAATAAATGATAATCCAGTGTATATGTATGATTATTTATCTCCAAGCATTTTTCACCAGCTTAGTCTAGGGGACTACTTACATATTGTAAAACCCTGAATAAAAAACATACATAAATACAAGGTTGGGGCCCTAGACACAAAGCCATTTACGATACAATACAGTTCATAGGGAGTTGCCTGGGAGCCCTTACAACACCAAACCTCACAACACTTGTTACATCATCTTAACTAATCATTGCCCATCTCATTTAACATGTGACCCAATAATTACGGTAAAGACTCAATCATTTCAACCGGGAAAAATTAACGTTTTTTCATATGCATAATTTTGGAATCATTAAACTTACATTTCTTTGTAGCACTGTGGTGCTTTCACTGTATTAAGTAGCCTGCTTCTCAATTGAGATCCTTTTCTTGGTCACTCTCTCATCTTTTTTCGTTTGTAAAATTTTTCATTGTTTTTATTTATTTTGAGCCCTTAACGGCGCTATACTCCAGCTACCTTTAATAATTGCGTCATTTCCTATCATGTTCTACGCGGTTTGCGATTGACGCCCTTATCACGAGTCGTCTGGGTGACTCCCTACGGCCATAAAGTAACTTACTAGTACCTAACTATCAAATATACCAAAAAAATGTACCTTTTCATTCATTTTCACACTTATTTTGAAGGGGAATAAAAAGAACTAATGATGAAGTAGAATGACAGCAATATTCCTTCTTCCTTTTTCTATATGTTCAACCAAGGGCTAATAAATCTGATAACAACCAATGGACACTAATTAGACTGCTGATGTCATTGCCGGTCAGTGGAGAAGCAGGTGCTTGTCAAGTGTCCACTATGGCCAGCCTTGCCTAGAGGCTTGATTAATGCCAATTATTAGCTCTCGATGATTCCACTGAGCATGACAATTTTGACTTATTTTCCATAATCAAGACATTCACATTTTATTGGGGAAAGAACAGAAAAGAGAAAACATCATAGAAGGTAAAATACGTTTTTGAAAGAATTGTTTATCTGAATAAATCAAAACATTGTTCAAGGGTTTTAAATTTGTAGAAGTAAAATTCAATGAACAGATGCAGAAAGACCAAACCAATCACTACAAGACTTTAAAGGTAGAATCTCTGCCATAAATTAATTAATTCAAGATTACTTTACTTCATAAGGAAAATTTACCTTGTCCCCTGATATGAGAGAGAGAGAGAGAGAGAGAGAGAGAGAGAGAGAGAGAGAGAGAGAGACTAAAACGTAATTAATAATTCATTCATCTAATCACCAATTTGGGTATAATAAAGAACCCATCGTTTTGGAATTACAATTCATTAATCACTATAAAATTTACTGAGTCACTGCCATACTCTCTGAGGCAACAGGTAAAGCATTAATCCAACTGGACACCAATTACCTTGGTTCACAACAACATACAAAATGGATAATTATATATATTAAAAACAAAAACAAGAAGAGGACTAAGAAAACAAAAGAACGGAAGTGAACAAAATTAACCTGTTCTACAAAGTCTTACTTTTCAACTGGTTTTCCTCATGACTGCAGCTAGCCAGATATATCCAAAATAACTGTCCTTCGCCCAGGTTGGTTCTCTTCAAATGTAATATCAGCTATCAAATCCACAAATCTATATCATGTAAGTGTATTTATTTAAGGAAAAAGTGTCCAGCCTCTTGCCTACTATACAAATCCTTCCTGCACTGTGCAAAACATCCACTATTGTAATAGCAACATCCTTTTAATTTGACAACAATCCTCTGGTGAATGGACGGGCAGACCAAAAAAACTCGCCACTTCCACAAACCCCAAACGCAACTTTAACTTAAAGTACGTCTGCCTTGAAAAACAACTCCACCAGTTATGGCTGACTAAACTGACCACTCCACTGACCAGCCACTGTTAAATATTCCTTAGTCCCTATGTGACCAGTAAGAAGAAAGCTCACGGATGTGCTTACTTAATTGCCTTGGTTTCTAGCATCTTATTCAGACCATGCACCTTCACTGAAGTAGAAAGAAAATTCATTTCTCCTCTGACCGTGGCTCTGGTCACACTGGGATTTCTGTGACTGGTTCAGACGCGGTCTTATTTCAGTCCTGAATTGATACATGTGATGTGGTCATTTTTCATAGTAAATAATAAATAAATAAATGAAACCAAATTTATTTGTTGATAATTTTTGGACAATTTAATGGTAAAATTTGGAAAAGGGGCAGGGATTTAACTAAGAAACTTTGATGATCCAAAGTAATACAAAGTTAAATTATATACTAAAAATCTTACAATATATGTTACCACAGAGTTTAAATGAACACTGAAATTTGTAATTACTATAACCAATAAATATCAATTCACAAGACACTTATCTGTTTTAATAACAAAAAATTTAATACCCTTCCATACTGATATAAACCTTTAAATTAGCTATAATTCAGTCAAGAAAAAAAGATAACAATGGACATAAAAACCTTACATTAATAAAATAACAGTATTTCAGATACAAAAGCCCTTTTAGTTCTATGACATCATTCAAAACAAGTAATATTACGTATCTGATGAGCAAACCAGACATTCAAAACAAATTCTACACTTTTAAACATATGCTGTGCATCACCAGTGCCTCTAGTCCTATTTCTAAGAACTTGATAAGACCAGATTTACACAAATGATCAGTTGGTTAGAGGAGGGCTTTTACTAAGACAGAATTTCAGTAATCTAGTGTGGAGAACGGACTCAAACTGACCACAAACGTGAACGGCACCTTATCATTTCCTCGGCACCTTGGGATGCCACCCTGTTACAGATCACCTGCTGCAGAGCATGAAAAGCAAAACCTGATTACACCTAGAGTCTTAAATGTCAATTATGTAAGCTGTTACATCACCCTCCCTCCAGCTGCCCATGCCGCATGGATAGAGTTCAGTGAACATGCACTGTAGCCGGTCCGTAAAACCTGTCTCTGCAGATAACCATACTTCTATTTCAACTTGCCCCAATTTGTAATAATGAATAACAGATATATTTTAAGTAAACAAATTTCAAGTAAAAATATGTTCTTCTGCTGTTCCTTTTTTTTTAAAATATAAAATACTGAAGATAAGGCAATTTTCTATAACTTAATTTCACCTTCTATCTTCATAGGAATGTACATTCTCTCTCTGTCTCTCCTCTTCCTTGTGTAATAGGTTCTTGTTCAATACTTATTCAATATGATAAAAATATATGACATATACTGAAATAAATCAGCGGTGATTTCAATAAAGAATGCAAATTCTAATGTCTTTATCACCTAGCATTCTTATATTACTGTTCCTTAGTTTCCCAAAGATGTCCTCTCTACCTGGACAACCCAAGTTGCTGGGCCTATAATTATATACTGTGCCAATAACAAATAAAATAAATTTTTTTACCCCCCCCCCCCAAATTGAATCCTGCATAAGAGGTTTTCAGTTTCCTACAGCTTAACTCTAGCTTTAAGGGTTCAAAGTGATTCAACTGTCGCAAGGTAACAATACCTGTCAGGAAGACATTGAATGAGACTTGGTGCAGTCACTGCAAGGCGTGGTTACACCGAGACTAACTTAAGTCAACTTAAGGTCTTAAGTCACTTTCAGGGTTAAAATGTTAGTTTACTAAAACTTACTTGACTTGCATTTCATATTTGACCTTTAACTAACTTCCTTAACAAACTGTGATTGCTTTGATAAAGGTATTATGAAGCCTGAAGCCATTTTAATGTCTAAAGCTTTTACAGCTGCTTAGTATCCAAAAATATGTAAATAATATAAATAAATTAATTAATAACCTATCACAATTTGCTTAAAAATGTTTTGTATCATATTACTTAATACTGTAAGAAAAAAACTCTAAAAGCAATGCGTTTTTCTGTGCGTGTTACTTAATATTTTACATCTAGAAATAATGAAATATTTGAAACAACTGATTTGTTTAATTTTTTTTCAATAATAACCATGTAATTTTTTCACTATGAAGATACAGGTCCCCTAGCTTACTATTCTAAGCTATGACACAGCCCTTAATCTTCCTACACCATTCTGAGAGTCCCTTTCCCACCCCCACCCCCATGCCTCACCTACCCCCATGTGTACCCCAATCTCCCTATACACCCCAATCCCCTTGCCAATCCCCCCATAGTTACTCCTGCATTGATCTATTAATACAATTGTGGTGGAATCGGTTGACACATTCAAATCTGAACACATATACATGTTGCTAAGGATGGTCGGGGTAGGGTAGGGTGGGGTGGGGATTGGGCCGTGTGTGAAAAGGGGGGGGGGGTTGAAGCTATTTCGCCCTCATCACATGTCGTAATGAACCCCAGGTTTAATGCATGCACCTTTTCAGCCAGACCCAACATCCAAGAAATCAGATTAAAAAAGTTGCTTAACTTTTTATAAGATACTGCAGGAAGTGAAGAAAATAAATATTTATTGCCCTGTTTCATGATTACATTAAGATGTTAAGATGCCACCTAAAAAAAAAAAAAAAAGCAACAGATACTTCCATGATGAAGTTTAACCAATTAACATAATGCAATAAAGTGAACACAAAATATAATTATCAAAACAAGTATGTAATAGTGCACTGGGCTGACCTTATTAATTTTAGTGTAATTAATCTCTTTATACGTCTGTCTGAAAAAAAATATAATCACTGATGCAACATGTACAACCTTTCTTCTTTGCTCTCCCTCATGTATGGGTATGTGCTCCATGAGAAAAACAATTACTACATTTTGTAATGATCATTATTCATCACCATCATTAAATGCTCCCTGACAAAGTCAATTACTGCATGACCTCAGAACAACTGGAACTGTATTTGGAAAACTGAAGGTTGCCTACCTCTGTTTTTATAATTACATTGGTTACAAAATTGGTTCCATTGGGAATTCTGGTAATGATAATGATACCATAATATATAAAAAAAACTTTTACCAAAGCCAAGATGAAGAGTGAGTTACTTAAACATATTTGTACAAATTTCTTTTCTCATTTTGTCTTGCTCACGGTAAAAACATGGGCCTGAAAACACAGCTGGCTAAGAAAAGTGAAATACCCCATTCTTCCTCCTCGTCCTTAATTTTCATTTGAGATTTCAAAAAATGAGGAAAACATCAGATTTTCATTACTTGGATCAACCTTGTGTCTTATTGTCACTGAAATTTTACTGGTGTCTTTCAAACTAACTACCGTACCACCCATACTTTTTGTTACTGAAATGCACTGTAAGCTTAGTACTATTACCATTGGCCTTCCACGCTTGAATGCACATCTTTTCCTCTCTCCCAAAATAAATACAATTCTTAAAATCATACAATGTCCCTGTTAATATCACTCCCAACTTACCAACTCTCTCTCCCCCTTAATCCAAAGAATAGTTGGTTACGGTGATGTACAAAACAAATCTCCGCTTCAAAATCTGTAATGTTTTTGTCCTCTCAGAATTCTGTTCACTGACAGCTTCTCTGCACCACTGCCTGAATGCATATCGCACACTTCATGCTCTAACGGCTTCCTAGGTTGTCTAACCAAGCCAATTAATCTCACAGCAGCCTTGGGAGATTGCCGTTAAAAAAATAATCCCTTCAGCTTTTGTAGAACTTCTCAGTCTTCAAGTCCCTAGTTGGTAATTTTTGTCATCCTTGAAAGATAACAGAATCAAGCAGAATGAAGCATCCTCCTCCAGTTTTTGTTTTTTGAGTCTCTGGTCCCTTAATTTTGGTTGACTGTTTTCAAGTTAAGACTGTTCTCCAGGCCCTAGTTAGTCTGTATAATTTTGGTCGACCGTTTCAAGTTACTTATAAAGTGGAAGATGTATTAATGTTTTCGCTGATGCGTTGCGGTGTCGGGGACTGGTGCGCACTGGGATGCGTGCAGGTGCCAAACGGCACAGGTCTCGCCATACAAGAGGGGAGCGAGGGGGTGAGAAGTTAAATTAAACTGCTGATCCGGAACGCTGCTTTTGCATGACGCAGTATGATTAGGAATAAATCATTCATTTTAATTTTGTTACCTTGGAGAAGGTTGCCAGTGAAATGAAGCGCACTTATGTCACCGCTTTTGTTGTTGTTTTTCCTTTAACCTATACATTTATTTTCATTTGGATGATGATGGAGTGATTCAATAACTAGATTCATACCTGAAAGGTGTCAAAAATGATCCAGAGTATGATCTGATTTTCATTTTCACAGAAACTTTACTTCCTTTTACACAAGGAATCAATCAAAAGGTGTAAGAACAATCTGCAATTACTTATCTATCTATCTATCTATCTATCTATCTATCTATCTATCTATCTATCTATCTATCTATCTTAAGACTTAACAGTATTTTTCATGCAGTGTGCAGTGATTATCAGACAAATCTATGCACAAATTAAAAGTAAACACATACTATGGCCAAATTAATTAGATATTCCTCATTTATTTGTTAGGTCTCACCAAAAAAATTGTGGAGAAGGGAAGAGACAGGGAGGGTCTTAGGTAAAATTACAAATAGGTTTTCTGTTATATGTCAAATGCATACAGTGAACAAACTTTTTATCAGAAAGGTATCTGATATTTTCACCACATTTTATTCACTAAAGATCAGTGACGCCCTTCATGCAACAAAGAAACAATCTGAGCTGCCGTGTTCCTACCACGAAACCACGCAAAAAAAGAAAATAGAGAAAAAAATATGTAAGTACAACACTAACATTTTCCACTTTGGGATTTGCTTCATACATAACATTATTCACTTCAAGAAGAGGGTAAGAAAATTTACTTTCAAATTTTCAAACAACAGGAACTCTATCAACAAATGGCATTCAACTGTGACAATGTGAAATTCTTGGTCTATCTCTAACAATAGACAACAGTCTCCATCGTTCCCTGTCACCCTGACGATTTTTCATTTCTCCCTTTGTTGTCCCTGACAAAGAAACCATATCAGTGGACTCTGCATCACGCTTTGGAGAACCGCTCAGCTGCGACCATCCAGTGCATAATGATATTAAAAGTATACAGTACTTAAGAGGGATCAAATTCTCCCTAACTCATCAAATCTTCATTCATTTTGTCTCGACTCAAAGCGTTTCCACTCTGTGGCTGTCTATGGCCGAGTTCACACTTGGAACAGAGAGAGCGTGAACAGATATGATACGTAAGACATTGCCAGTAATAATTGCAATCAAGTTCGCCAATACATAACACGTTGTTAATGCAACTTACTTTGAACTCAGTGCCCAAGGAGGGTGGGGAGCCAATCCAAATTCTTAAACAACGGCACCTCTCAACTAGTCGAGACAATTGTCGCCAAGGCGGTTTCAGACTGCCTCTTTCTGAGGCTGGTGAACGCATCCAGAGCGTTTCCACTCGGTGGATGTGTGCTGTACCAGCGCCTGGCTGCTTAAAAGCTGTGAAGTGGAAACTGAAGAATAAATTGCCTAGCCAGCAGAGCTCCCACACCAGGGTACCTACATTGCCTGCATCACGGAACTGGAACAATGGGACAATCTGTTTGCTCTGTGTAATAAAAGATGGAGGAAATGGGAGGAGGGTGAATATCTTGAAAGGCGAACCTTGACTGAAATGGGAATGGGACCCACATGATTATCAAAATTTTGGGGTAATGTCACCAGAGTTCCCATGACATAAAGGGTATCATTAGTGAAATTGGAACAGTGTGGCTTGTTGTAACTGAGAGAGAGAGAGAGAGAGAGAGAGAGAGAGAGAGAGAGAGAGAGAGAGAGAGTGAAACGTAGCAAAGATGCAACAGTTAACATGACAACTATCATATGCAGATCAGATACTGGTAGAAAGTTGACCTCAGAAGTGACTACTTTTAAAATTGTCAAAATAAAAATGTCTTTTAAAACTGGGAGTAATGAAAAATTTTCATCTTTTTTAATTTTGGATATTATCATCCTTGTTAAAAACAATATTAATCAGTAATAATACACTGACAAGGCTGAAGGCATTTCCAAGAGAATACTTTCATCCTTGAAATACAGCTACTTTTCTCTCGTCTTTTCTTCCATTAAATTTGGTAAGAGGTACAAGGCAATGTGAACAGGCTTCAATTAACATACATCCACAACACATTTAATCTAGATTGTTATTTAAGATGAAGAATTATCTATAGTACAGGAGTGCAATCTTACAAACTCACACCTGGGTCCAAATGGAATACATATTCTTAAGAATTACCTTTCTCTCTCTTGTATTTATTTTTTAAAGAATTATACTATAAAAATTTGATAGAAGTACATAAGGTTCTGCCGTCTTTCAGTCATGAAAATATGACAGACATCAATGTCAAGGAAAAAAGATAATGATCAAGAGAATAAATTGATTAATTTTGAGAATCCCAAATGCAGAGGGAGGAAATAAGAATAGCACAAATCAAAATTATATTATCAGGTTCCAAATACTGGGATCGTATTATGCTGTGAACAGTGTTAGCCAGCTCCATGCATGGCTTCAGTGATGAGAGAGAGAGTGAGAGAGTGAGAGAGAGAGAGAGAGAGTGTTCCATGGCTTCTGAGATTGGAGAGGGGAAGAGAAACCAATCAACTGTATCTGTTGAGGGGAAACTTGTCAATGATGGGTTTCCTGCTCTTTTTAATACCCGTGAAGAAGATTACGTCTGTGATTTATAATTAATTCTGAGCAGTTGACATGTCACCATGAAAGGATTCATGTTTTTATTAAAATCTGAGAGAGATTTGGAATATAACCAATCTAACTGCCACTGAATTCTTTAGAATCGTTTTTCCTTTCAATAAAATGTTGGATAAAACTCTATCAAATGCCATTATAACCAAAGTAATAGCATAATTGTAAACAGAAATGTCAGAGAATGGGGGGGGGGGGGGGGGGATTCGGGGTTAAATAAGCTATTTGCTTAGGGAAGAAACTTTGCTTGAAATACTTCTTTGTTATAAGATTTTGCATTTTCACATAACAAGGTATGTTTAAATATAAAAAAAGCATGGAAAGAGAAATTATTCTTGAATTATTTCAATGTGGTAAGAATAACCATTTCTACATGACAATTTTAGTAAAAAAAAAAAAAGTACTACAGGATATTCAGCTAATTTCCTGTCATCAATACGATATCACGCACTAATCTGGAAAAGAAGCCATGCATGGGCTGTTAACCTGACAAAGGTTAGTTCATTGCTTGTAGGGGTACTGTCATAGACCCCATTCCCATAGATTTTAGATCGATCTATCCCTGTGGGGAGTCTCACTAGATTACTGTCAGCTTAGCCGGCTTAAGCGTCTGTCCCGCCTACTAAAAGCTGTAAGGGGGTAATTAACTATGGTGCGTGCTCGGAAGACTGCAATTTAGCGTGAACCCCCAGGGAGTTAGGTCGATCTAAATCTCTGGATTGATCTAAATCTCTGGATCGTTCTAAATCTCTGGAAATGCACCCATAGACAGTGGAATCAAAATAACTGATATTATTCTGTCTGTTGGGGTGAAACACAACACAATTGGAATTTCTACTTACACCATCAGTTTCAAAATGCATTCAACTCTCAAAAACCTGTCATGTTCTGTTTGTGATTCTACTGATCATCAGTGCTTCCCCTTGGTGACAATTTTGAATACTTCTTTTTTTTCAGTCTTTAGAAGGTATTCAAAAGATAGAACCAATGAAAATATGTATTTTTCAGCAATTTATTATTTTTTTTTCAAATTATGGCTATCAGTCACAAAAATTGCTCATTTGACAAAAAAATTCTACCCTTTAATGAACATATATATTCTCAAGAAATGAAAATAAAGAAAAAAATCATCTCACCTTTTTACATTTTCAGGACATCAGAGTCAAAACTTCTGTAGCATACCTGGAAATAAAAATAAAAAATCAATCATATAATAGTGGAGATTTAACAGTATAAGTGCACCATGCATTAGATATAAAGTCAATATCAAGTTTCAGAACAGGCTTTCCCTTCATTACAAAGAAATAACTGCAAAGAAATGCTTATGCCATCACTGTTACAAATTTGCCATCAAAAGTGAAAATGTAAACTCAAAGTTTTTTGTTTCTTCAGTGAAAAATGTCTCAAGTCTATCACCTATCAGTAAAAGAAGATCCAAAACACACAAAAAACACTATAGCTACACAATGAGTTTGTTCTCGTAAAGAAGAACAACACTGATTAAAAAAAGTCTAAAGAAACTGCTCAGGTTTTTACCTTGACTTACTCTGAATCTCTTATCACAACACTTCCCAGGTAAAAAAAGAAGAAAAAAAAGGTAAGACAGAATACAAAAGTAGCACCTTGGGTTTTTGAATCCAGTGACTCAACAGCAAGTGTGACCCAGAATAAGAGCAGTTGTGCCTCATTTACAGCAAAAATTCAAAAACAAGAACACCACAAAGCTTGCCTTCACACCTCACTGACTTTACACAGGCTTGCAGCTTACAAATCAGCTACCCTCCAAAACAGGGTTTAGAAAGCGCCCGTGGTTTGCAGCAGAAATTCACTACTGATGTAGATAACTTTAATGTCAGGCCTGTAGCCAGGGGAGAATGTTTTGCCGAGGAAAGGTCCGCTCTAGGTAAAATTTGAAATAGGTACAAATTTTCATGGTAAATGGTCCACTTTTTTGAGAAAAAAGATCCCCCTCCTCATTTGAAATTGACGGCTATGGGCCTGAATGAAATTACGAAAGCACATGCTTGCATGGACACCCACACACACACACACACACACACACACTGCCCCCATTTCTGCATAGTAAAGATCTGTCATCTATCCTAGAATCTCTTGCTCTCATACTAACAAGGTAAAAACGAATAAACTGCATGGTTGACAAGAATTATATCATTACAAAACAATAAAAAAAATCATTAAATAAAAAAACAAGGAGAGTACATAACAAACCTGTGCAAGAGACTCTAAAAATGTGAGTCAAATCAAATCCCACTTCAATGCAGTCACAGACTGTGGCAGCCATGGTTCACAGGGAGTGCTAATTGCTTAGTTTATTATGGATATGCTCTTTTGCGTTGGGGATTTTGGTTCAAAGAACATGCTAATTGGTTGGGTGCTTGCTAGATATGTGCAAGAAGAGGCTGGACTTGACAAACCTGGCTTTAAGCAGAATACTTTGAGCACCCCGAGATTCAGAGATTATGGACACATTCACAACAGCCAATTAACTATAGTCTGTGGATCAAATATGACTGACCCATTTGAATGCTTATTGTGTAATCTCCACTGGCAAGCTTTTAAATGGGTTCCCATATTTGATCCACAGACTAGTTCGTCCACTGTTGTGAATGCAGCCTATGGGAAACTTGCTCTCTTATCTGAGCATGCCCGTCCATCTGTCATTTCCAATAGAGAATTTGCTTTTTGGAGGGGGGAGGTGGAACAAATGACAGATATTATGTACGATGATAGAGGCCAGGGCCCCGTAACTCTAAAGCATGGCGTATTGCGAATAGCGATTTCACATAGAGGCTACAGTGTATTATATGGTGCAAGTATGTGCGAGTTATGGAATTGAGATGCTTGCACTCGGTCGCAGTGCACGATGCTTTCGAGTTACGGAGCCCTGGGTGTTACCAGAAAGGCAAAATATTATAGTAATCATAGAGGCGAGTTTTCATATACTCTGTTAAACTCAGGGTGTTAAAATGGTGAGTGATAGATATGTTAAGAGATAAATGGGTTAAGCTATAGGCTGACCTGAGGAACGTCAATCGTCAATCGTCAATGGAAGAACTCCCAACTGGTTAAGTGCAACTTGAGACAGGTACACGTACCTAAAGATGACAATTTTAGTGACACCAGTCCAGTGCCATTTGCAGTCAACCAGAATGGATGGATGGGAGCTATAGGTGGACTACAGTTGAGCTGGTGACCATCTGAGTACTAGTAAGATGATGTCACCTGAACCCATTCTGATTCCATTTTTATGTGTCTGTGAAAAAAGATTAGCATACACCTAAAAGTGAGCACAAAAAGGTTTTTGTGAAAGAGAGAGAAAAAAAAGAATGAAGGAGAGACAGGGAGAGAGAGAAGGAAAAAGAGAGAACGAGAGAAGAGGGGGCTTGCCTTTAATCTAACAACATGATCTGGCCTCAGTTTTATTAAATGTCATTAAAATTTCCAACATTTCCTTTTCTATAAAATAATCTGACTCCTGTAAAACTTCCTTTTACTTCTTTTCTTGCCAGTTTAGTTTAAGCAAGTGTGGACACAACCATATTATTTTTCTCTCCTATGAAATATATTTTAAAAAAATGAAAAAAATTTTAAGGGGAAAATAAAATACAGAGGAGGGGGTGAATTGCTGTAGACTGTCCCATAGACTGGCAAAAAAATGATGCAATCATCCATAACAACAAGACCATCATAATTAATATTATTGTTTTCACCATGAACAAAGCTTGCAAACAAACTAAGTGACAACAATCAACCTTGCACCACAGCGAACATCAGTGAAATCCTGGTAGGTTTCACATGTGAATCCGAGCGCACTAAAAGTTTCCACGCGAACGACATCACGAGACGCAGTCTGTTTATGATATGCGACGAACCATACTCCATAAAGGTAATCATAGGGAAAACAACTCAATTAACTGGAAGGAGATAAATATGGCCTTTATTCAAGATAGCAACTTACTGTGATTTTTCCACAAGTCTTAAATGGAATTGAAGTTAAGATGACTACACTCAGCTTTCGGGGTCACTGCTTTACTATAAAATAACAAAGACAAGGTTTTTAATATCAAATATTTGTAAAAAAGTCAAGGCTAGATGCAGAAAGAGAATATAGTAGACTGCTAATAACATGTTATAGGCTCTCTACCAGTTATATGGGATTTTAAAGAAAGAGCTGCTCTGAAAACTAACCTAATGTGACTAAGCAGATGAAGACTAAGCTTTAGAGATAGGTTGTTTGAAGACCTAGAGCCCTTAAAAATTAAGAAAATATGATAATGACAATAAATAAAAAAAAAATCTTAAGTCTACTTTGGTCAAAGATAAGAGAAGAAAAGATTTAAATAAAAGAAGAATACGTAAAAAACAAACAAACAAAACAAACAAATAAATAAATAATGAGAAAATTCATGGCATCTGTAAATAGTCATACTGAAGAAAGTTTCACTTGCCACATTTAAGTTGACTACCACTTCTACTGTTACTACTACTGGGTACATCAGCCATATCTTGGCCAATGTAGACTGAAAGAATGCATTCTCAAAGTTAAGACCAACTGAACTTAAAATTCTGATGTGAAACTCTGCAGTATATTGGACCTACCCCATGGATATTAATATTACTGTAACATCTACATACGTCTTCAGTATGTCATATATAGATATATATATATATATATATATATATATATATAGAGAGAGAGAGATATATATATAGAGTGGATAGAGAGATGAACTACATCTGCAGCAACCTCCTGTGTAACACACCTACTGCAATGCAAACAGAACTGAAAACCTAACGTAACCTTCCAGTAATTCAGGTCTAATAGTATGCTTATAGGCCTCCATACTTAAAAGTAGTCTATCCAGTTTAGATGACCCAACTAAGGCAATGGCATAAAACCTACATCAAATTTTGATTCACAGTGATTTTTTTTGTTTTTTTTTTTGTCCAAGAGGATGGGTCTATTGACCGTGCAGTATGAAGTCTACGAAGGCAGCTGTAACAAGACCTTTGAAATTATAATCGGTCCAGTTCTCATGCCCTATCTAGAAAAATGGAAACTATAAGTACTAAAGTGGAAATAATAAAATTCATTAACCACAATATTTCTCTTTAAACTTCCTACACTTTTATTTGCTAAGCAACATCGTATCATTTGTTACATATTTTTATCAGGTACAAAAATGTATTTCATCAATTCACTTTCTAAATGACTATGGTGCAGATTAAAAATGTATCTTAATAAAACAGATTTCCATGTGGTACATAACCCTTTCTTAAATTTATTTTATTCACTTATTTAATTTTTGTTATGTAAACATACAGAAGTATAAAAAAAGCACAGATAACCAACAATGTCAGCACGTGACATATAAAAAGCTGAATGAATAATAACCATTAAATTCTATTAGGAATTAGCTGATTTAATCTGTTATCATTCACACCTACATTAGGTACACATTATCAACAGGCATTTACATTACTTTTTACTGATGAAAAAAAAACCCAATAAAATAATCAGTCAGATAACTTAAATCTGATTGCATTAATCATATCACATAATAGCGATGTGGTTTTGCAATTACATATCTACAATAACATGTGCGGAGTTTGGAGTCAGCCCATGGTAATTAAAGTGCCCAGCTGAAAGCTAATATGGAAGAAGAGTCTCGGAGGCTTTCATGCCTCATTGATTTTTTTGCACATTTTAACAGCTTGTTGTTCACAGTAGGAAAATGTGTGTTCTTCTGTCTACTTCCTCTATCTCCCTCATGCAATGATTATTTTGTTGTTTGTTTTTTAAATATATTTTAGGTGTTCTCTTTCTTTTAAGAATGTGCACATTTCAGAAATGTATGTATATATGAGAGAGAGAGAGAGAGAGAGAGAGAGAGAGAGAGAGAGAGAGAGAGAGAGAGATAAAAACAGCCATCAATCCACCCCACCCCTGCAACTTAACACAACACATCCTCACAATTACTCCCTGTTATCATGTAACCTGTCTCTATACTCACCTAAACATCAACACACCAAATCTATAAAAGATACACATAAAAATATCATTGCCATCCACCCTTAGTCCTCTGTCACAGTGTACCGTATTATATCTATCTAGCTTGTAGTCGGCATATCACAGACAAACCACACAAGTGTCATCTGTTTCATCAGGCAGAGGTCTTGCCTACAATCTGGTTATTCTATATCATATGTCTGTACTGAGCCCACAGCTAAAAGTGATTATCACTGCAACTGTGCTCCAATTCCAGCCACGGTTCACCACACATGCTATACCATTGCCATGCTTCCATCTCCAGAACATTGCCTCGCAGGGATACTCTCTTCTACAGACAAACCCAGAAACCCATTAAGTAGCCTCTTCTACAGACAGTATTAGAATATGCCTTTTCTGTCCAGAAGACCATTAATATAGCCCTATCTACGAACAGTATTTAAACCAGAAAACCACGAAGAAGCCTCTTCTACAAGCAGTATTAAAACTTGCCAGAAAAACATGAAGAAGCCTCTTTTACAGACAGTACAAAAACTTCACTTTTTCTCCATAATGGGCTTAACCCCACACCCCACCTCCCCCTTTAGGGACGGATTAAGGATTTTTTTTAGGAAATTGACTCTGTTATGGTCAATCACGTACCAAGCTGCTACCCACGGTTTACTGTATGTACCTGTATATACAGCCTAGGTCATATCGATGCTTCTTGGTGTTTAACCTAATAGCTGAAGTCTCTCCTAAAGCATCACAAATAAATACTGGGTAGAGGAGTCAGTGATATGTAACTCGGTGTGATAGAGAACATATACTGGGTAGATGGGAGAGACAGTACTCTCAAACTCAGGGTGATAAAGAACATATGCTGGGTATGGGAGAGTCACTGTCAGTACTCTGAAACTCAGGGTGATAGAGAACATATCGATACTGGGTAGAGGAGAGTCACTGTCAGTACTCTCAAACTCAGAGTGATAGAGAACATATACTGGGTAGAGGAGNAGAGAGAGAGAGAGAGAGAGAGAGATAAAAACAGCCATCAATCCACCCCACCCCTGCAACTTAACACAACACATCCTCCTAATTACTCCCTGTTATCATGTAACCTGTCTCTATACTCACCTAAACATCAACACACCAAATCTATAAAAGATGCACAGATATATATCATTGTCATCCACCCTTAGTCCTCTGTCACAGTGTACCATATTATATCTATCTAGCTTGTAGTCGGCATATCACAGACAAACCACACAAGTGTCATCTGTTTCATCAGGCAGAGGTCTTGCCTACAATCTGGTTATTCTATATCATATGTCTGTACTGAGCCCACAGCTAAAAGTGATTATCACTGCAACTGTGCTCCAATTCCAGCCACGGTTCACCACACATGCTATACCATTGCCATGCTTCCATCTCCAGAACATTGCCTCGCAGGGATACTCTCTCCTACAGACAAACCCAGAAACCCATTAAGTAGCCTCTTGTACAGACAGTATTAAAACGTGCCTTTTCTGTCTAAAAAACCATTTATATAGCCCTATCTACGAACGAACGGTATTTAAACCAGAAAACCACGAAGAAGCCTCTTCTACAAGAGTATTAAAACTTGCCAGAAAAACATGAAGTAGCCTCTTTTACAGACAGTACAAAAACTTCACTTTTTCTCCATAATGGGCTTAACCCCCCACCCCACCTCCCCCTTTAGGGATGGATTAAGGATTTCTTTTAGGAAATTGACTCTGTTATGGTCAATCACGTACCAAGCTGCTACCCACGGTTTACTGTATGTACCTGTATATACAGCCTAGGTCATATCCATGCTTCTTGGTGTTTAACCTAATAGCTGAAGTCTCTCCTAAAGCATCACAAATAAATACTGGGTAGAGGAGTGCTATGTAACTCGGTGTGATAGAGAACATATACTGGTTATGGGAGTCACTGTCAGTACTCTGAAACTCAGGGTGATAGAGAACATATACTGGGTAGAGGAGAGGCACTGTCAGTACTCTCAAACTCAGGGTGATAGAGAACATATACTGGGTAGAGGAGAGTCAATGTCAGTACTCTCAAACTCAGGGTGATAAAGAACATATACTGGGTAGAGGAGAGGCACTGTCAGTACTCTCAAACTCAGGGTGATAAAGAACATATACTGGGTAGAGGAGAGTCACAGTCAGTACTCTCAAACTCAGGGTGATAGAGAACATATACTGGGTAGAGGAGAGTCACTGTCAGTACTCTCAAACTCAGGGTGATAGAGAACATATACTGGGTAGAGGAGAGTCACTGTTAGTACTCTCAAACTCAGGGTGATAGAGAACATATACTGGTTATGGGAGAGTCACTGTCAGTACTCTCAAACTCAGGGTGATAGAGAACATATACTGGGTAGAGGAGAGTCACTGTCAGTACTCTCAAACTCAGGGTGATAGAGAACATATCGATACTGGGTAGAGGAGAGTCACTGTCAGTACTCTCCTCTACCCAGTATAGAGGAGAGTCACTGTCAGTACTCTCAAACTCAGGGTGATACAGAGCTTGAGCTTAGTTAAAGAGAGTCACCATCAAAATCTCATCCTTGGGCTGGATAGCGGATGGCTTTAAGTGGAGTATTCTCAGAGTCACTGCAGGGGTTATTGACTGGGAAGAGATTGGCTTAGAGCCTACACAACAAAAAATTGTCATCTGCTTCACTGACTACCCCTAAATAAATGAAGAGTTTCCACTTTTCACCACATCAATAATAAATTAGCCAAGAAATATCAACTTTTTCACATAAAGCTATTATTAAACCAATTAGAACAAATTATCTCTGGTATTTAGTTCAGAAAAAATCACAACTGACCAAGATGGAACGTTATACAATACTGATCCATTATGCTTACTGTTGACTTACAAGCTGAATGTCAAAGATGAGCAGAATGCATACTGGTACTTAAAAGAGGAGGGGTATATAGAGCAGGGTTTTAAGGAAGAAAGAGCGAAAAGGGGGCATGGAGGGGGTTGTGTCAAATCCATGACCCTTTCAGACAAATTACCAAAACTTTCTATAAATGTCAGTGGGCAAATGCAGAAATAGGAACAAGAACTAAAGGTCACCAGTAAATGATATACGGTTTATCTCAGTGGCAGGAAGAGTTCCAGTTCAGTGAACACAGAAATAAGTCAGTCTAAGAATTCTAAACATTGGAGTGTGTACGTTTTCTAGTGGGTTGAAAGAGAAGTGAACTTTTAGATATCACGCCCCACCTGTCAAAAAAGAAAAAAAAAAACTATCATTCATTGTCTCTGTTTACATGCTGTAGAGACGAGTTTTCAAAATTGGATTATCTTTTTGTTTTCAAAATGCTACATCATTTCCTGTGTTATGAACTCCCAGAATGCATAGTGAGTTTTAAGAGAAGTGAACATTTGCTGAGGAATTCATCCACAGGGTTTGTCAAAATGTATCTTCCAGTACATTAGACCAAATATGAACCAATATTATATCACATCCTTATCCACCTTTTATAATGACCCTTGTATGTAATACATAATTAACAAATATCTTAATTTATTTACTTGCTTTCAATTTTTTTATTGAAAGGTGGGGGTGTTAGTTAGGCATGACATTCATCATCAATTCAATTTCTATGTATTCCAGTTTGTACTGTTGCCTACATTTTATGGTCTTCTACACAACACTACACTGTACCACATTGTAATGTTACATAACATAATGTAACGTATCATAACATAATTTGATAAAAAATCGACCAGATTTCTCTACCCACTTCATCTCTTATTTATACCACTACAGGTGTTCAGAACAATGGACCTCGACATGTCTACTGAACCTGACGGCACGCACTCATCATGCATGAAAACATTACACAGCAATGACATAGGTCAGATACAATGGTCACCAGCTACATGGAGGGAGGTACAAAGTAAGCATGACATCAAATTGTGTTCATACCACATGGGGTGTGATATATAGCATGAGTATATCATACATCTCACTGACTAACATTGTATTTATATGTAAAAGGGTGACAAGGTGTCAAGGTATTGCGTTATATATTCCTGCCTTTACAGTCACGTGAGCGGGAAATATAAATTTTCCGCGCCATACTATTCTTTGTCATTCTTCGTTGTTCTTGAGCTAGTAGGCGTTCGTCTGATGTACATGTGGAAATTAAAATAAAGGAGCTGATCCTAGATTTATGGTATATTGTCGATTTGTTGTTTTATACTCTGCTACATATAGTTGATCTGTTAAGAGAGTCTCCACCCTCCCACCCTACTTGAACCCCCACTATCCATCTGACTTAACAATCTGGGGATAATTTCTCATTAATTCATTCTTCTGTGGCACAGTGAAATAAAGCCAAGCATTCAAGCTTCAATATTTCAAAAAACTGCTGATGATACCTCACTAGACATTGTGTGAGATTCCTGACCACTGACATTATGTGATGTCACTGACCATATCCTACTTCACTGAC
>NW_019775557.1:0-14163 GCF_001039355.2 Lingula anatina | reverse complement strand
CTTGGTGGGAGATCCACTCCCCTGAAAATCCTTCTGGGATCTATTTCAAAACTTGTTCCATTATTATTTTAATGCAAAAATATCTATAAATTGTGTAACTTGAGATAAAAATATTGCCTTCACTCCATTTCCATAGATTAGATCGACCTACTTTAGATCGACCTAACTCCCTGGGGGTTCACGCTAAATAGCTGTCAGCCGCGCGGACACAAAAGTTAATTACCCCCTTACAGCTTGTAGTAGGCGGGACGGACATTTAAGTCGGATTATCTGAAATTAATCTAGTGAGACTCTCCGCGGGGATAGATTGATCTAAAATCTATGGAAATAGAGCCTTAGTTACCCAGACGCTATCTTCTTCTTCACTTGTAATCATTTCATTCAAATGCAAAAATTATGAAATATAAATTGTTTAATTTGAGGTAACTTGTCAAAATATTTCTTTAATACTATTATTAATACTCTTTAATACTATTTAGTGGCTGTGAATAAAAAAACACTTAATTACTTTGCTGATCACTCTATACTATATGATATGCCATTTTCATATCTAAGTCTCTGCGTCATTGTTCAATCAAAACTGTTCAAATAAGAGGTTTTCAAGGAAAATATTTCAAAACCAAACATAAGAAGAGAAGCATGTATCTTTGTCCAATTCAAGGATGAAATTTTGTTATAATCAGTCAAGACTTCTTGCCTGACCTTTCTGCCAGTCATGTTGGCTTAGAAGTCATGCCTTACCTCTACCATCTACACTGTAGCTGCTTTATACTTTGTCCAATATCATCTCAAAATTTGGAATAAGACACCACCAACAGTGCCATGACAACAGTAGGGATGAATTCACTTATGCAATGAAAAAATGCATGCCCATGTATGGATTAAGCAAACTATGGTTTTAACTATTATCTTCTGGTTCATTTGTCAATAGCAAATATTGACATATTTGACAGTGCAATCATCATCAAAAGTTCATGAAAAGAAAGTAATAATAATGATGATGATGACCTATTCAACAATGCTGACTTGAATAATTTGTGAGAGTCAATGAACCTAATACATGTCATGTCATCTTATAAAATGCAAAGACATTTTCCTTTTAATATTATCCTTATATATAAGGTCAATTTGTAATCCTGATAGCTCTCCAAATTGAATTTGACCAAAGTCCTTTCTCAAATTTTTAATTATTTAACAAATAAGCAATTTTTAATTTAGAATGTGAACTCTGGTATTTAAATTTCAAATGATCAAATATTTAAGGAATGATACTTGTGCTAAATACATAAAAAATCATCTTTCTGGTCAACCACAAAAATTTTGATAAGGGTAAAAAGAAGCTTCAATCAGCTAAGCAAAGCCATATTGTAAATCAGACTGGCTCCATATATAATCTCTCATGCTTATTATGATTATGTGCATGGAGTTTATAATCGATACGTAGATGAGGTAAAAAACAGCTAGATGCACATAAGAAGTTTTATCGTGATCAAGAGAAAGCATTACCTCTGACTTGCTTCTTTCATATCTAGAAGAAAACCAATTAAGGAAAAATATATTTTGTTAACTATGTTTTGCGTTTGTATCAATTTTAGAGATTTTATATATCATTCAGGCAAGAAAGGAAGATGATTACTGGAAAGTTTCAACTTTGACATTTAAGGACACTTCCTGTTTTGGCATGAACATATTGAAATAAACAATATTCTTGGACACATGAGCTATTGTCATGTAATAAGAAATTTTTTAAAGTTCTGAACTGAAATTTGATAAATAAATAAATAAATAAATAAATAAATATGTCTACTAGGCTACTTTATAATCACTTGCCTAACGTTAGGAGCACAGAACATGTTATTTGAAGTGAAAATAAGTTTTCTGAAAAGGGACAGCAAATCATGACTAACAAGAGATATAACAGCAGGATGTTCAAAAATGGGAAGATTTAAACCAACAAAACACACACACATACACCACACACACATCAACAATCTGTGTAAATAGATCAACCTCTAGGTCCACAGTAAATTTATTATTTCAGATATTATTTAAAATCATAAAACCATAATTTTGCACTAACAAAATTTGCTTGAAATGTCCAGTTTACAAACAAGAAAGAGAAACTGATGGAGGACGGATGCTGCAAGATCGCTCAATGGACACAGAGAGGACGCACAAGCATCGCTGTGTTCATAAAAAGGTGGCACAAGCATTGCTTTGGTTGCAGAATCAACACTCAATGATCGACCAGTTGTTGGCACGTAAAGTAGTTCTTTTTACTCTCAAACAGAGTCATACTAGGGTATTTTTCACCAGAGACAGGAAATCTTAGGGTAACAGCTACTAACAGTCTCATAACAACCTCCAATTGGTATTTTCCTAAAATCTGTGGGTAGTACAGGGGACGCACATGGGAGGCAAGCAGGTCGCTCAGAGGATCCACAGGTCGCTCGCAGTTTTACAGGTAAAATCTAGATTCCGACATTCAAAGGACACACGAGGGACACAGAAACATTTACACTGAGACATGATTTAACTGCTTTTACCACATTTTTGATTGTAGAAGGGGCGCGGAAAGGACGCCGTCCAGTGCAAAGGGGGCTTTAGCAAAATAATTGTGATACCTCATACACTGAAGTAATAGAATGGACAATGAAGTCATCTTATGAAGGATTATGTTAATGCATGAAAAGGTACAAGATTTCAACAGGATTTTGAATTTGGAGGTCATTTTGGGTCCACACTGCTAAACAATGAGTTGTTTTTAAGTCAATGACTCTGACTGTCTCACAATATGAGGGTTTTTCTTACAGATTTTAAAGAGCATTCAGACCCCCTCCCCCTGCATTAAAAATGGAAAAAAAAGAAGGTTCCATTTGGACATGGTGGACGTGGACGAGGTGGTTCTAAAACAGCACTATTGCTTTCACATCTAAAGACATTGTCTGCTGCTGAATGGAAATGTAGAAACAATGTAAATTATTCATTGATTTCTTTAATCTGATAGATATAACAATAATGACATCGTATTTATATAGACTGCTCATATTGTAAGTCCTTCAGTATGACAGGGTCAGTAACAATACTGCAACACTATGCTCTTGAGACTAAGATAACCTAAAAATAGCAGTCTGCATGTGTATCTATAAAAGGTATATCCCCAAATCTTGTAAACAAATATTTTAATAAAAAATTAAGGAAATCCTCTTCATAAGAGCTAGCATTGCCCATTGCTTATATGCTTTCAAGTCTGAAAATTGTGGTTTGGATGTGTGTTTGTTTGATTTTACTTGTTTAATTATTTTTTTATCTTTAAGATTAGGGACATATTCTGTTTTACTGCTGAAACTGTGTAAATTACAACAACATGAAAAAATACAATAAGACATTGGAATTATAATCGCAGATGCTGGGAGCTACATACTTAATGGAAACAAATGAGCTATGCCAGAAAATGTGTTCTCAAATATGTTACACTTGTGTATTACTTTAAAAAATGTGTGTCACTCAGTACAGAAATGCAACACAAATGAACTGCACACATATTGAACAAGCTAAAGTACTTATACGTACCTATTACTGTATTCCCTGGGACCGTACTTGTGGTAAATCGGGTAAGAAGGCCACACAGCAACTATGTTAACTGCATCACTTGACTTGTAAATGGATTGAAGCTTTTGATAAAAAACAGAACTTGTATTCCTAAGAAATAAAATACAGGATTGGAAACATCAAGTTTAATTTTAAACTGAAAACCATGATGGTTCATTTGAGCATAAAATCTTAAGAAGAATATATCAATCTCTGATTTGTTACATGAGTAGACATAAATAATAAAATTTTATTCTAAGGATTTGTATGTCTTCACCTTTTTAAACTTCCTCATTCAAACAAAAGGGTCAAAATTTAATACATGCAGTAAATAACAATCAAAATTCCCATGGTCAAACAGAGGTCTGAGTGATGTCTATTCAATGTCATAATATTTCCTGCTTTTGGACATCACACTGTATGGATGAGTGTTCATCCATTATGTTGTAAGACCTCAAAATAAAGGGCCTAGTTTCACATAAGACCTGTTGCCTGAAAATTGGTCTACACTTGACTAAAAATTTGGTCTACCTCAGTTCAGGATTAATCCATTGTACTCTACTTGGATAAATGAAGTATTGGTTTAAAATATAACTCATATCTTTGTTATTATAAAACTGGCAAAATGTTTTAATTAATTGGGGATACTGATGATTTAAATAACCTAAAAATAGACTAAAAATTTTGGTTTAAAAGCTTACACGAAACTCTGGGTTAATGTTTTGTTTTTGAAACAAACCTCTCGGGTAAGTAGTTTGAAACCATTTGAACAATTCCAAAAATGTTGATATTTTTCTTGTTCTGTAAAGCCAGTGGAAGAGTTAACAGCATAAAAATTATAATTGCAAGAATTCAAACAAGGCTTAATTAAGCTGGCACAGAAACTACATGTAACACATACAAAAGTACAATGCATTTGTTATAGAAATGAGGATTACTTGAAATTTCTAAGTTTTAAACAGATTATATAAATTTGGTAAAGAACAAAATGTGCTGAATTAGCAAAGAAAGAAAGGTATGACATTAGCAACATTGCTTGGCTTACAAAAACTTGTAATAAGTGCATATGACGTCTTGTCAAAATATGTACATCTCTAACTCAGATGTATTTTAAATTATTATCAATATAGACACCAAAATAATTATATAAATTTGAAGTTTAAAACACAAATGTGTGAGATAAGATGATAAACAAGGCATAATTTTGATGAACAAACTCAAAATTTGCCACTTTTCATTATTGTTCATCATCAAACTGTGCATCACACATGCCCCCAAGACAAAAACTATATATAAGTATCTATAGAACTCAGCTAGAGTAGGCACATGCATTTGCAGTATAATTCTACACTGATTCTACAGAAGTTTAAAAATACTGATCATGATTGACATTTTAAGTTGGCATTTCAACCATGTGTTCAGACGCAATATGCACAAACCCCCGCCACATATTTATGATATACGTATATATCTATTCACATGTATTGTTGCTGCAGTGAAGAGCTAAGATCCTAACATTAATTATCATTGTAACCTTTTGATGCAGGCCTGTAGCAAGCAATTTTAAAAGAGGGAGGTGTTCTTATATATAGTAGAACATAAGATTTTATTGCAAAACCTGAGACCTAGATCAAACTTTGATCCACAGCAGAACTCTGTCCACTGAGCCAAAATGGTAGCTATCTGTCTAATTCCACAATCCCCTTTCTAATGTAATGTAAGGGATGTACAATTTCATTGTGAAAAAAAAACAGAATTCCAACTTGTGTCAACTTTACTGGTATCTCTGATGACTTCATGTATTTTAGCTAGTTTCACAAAAGAACTTAACAAGTCAAAAGTTACTTTAATGGCTTTAAGACCATAAATGTTCATTGGCTTTAGATAATTTGGTAATAATTAACTTCAATAAAAATAAGTTCTGCACCTGTTTCACAGAAAAAAAAGGCTAATAGCAATGGCAATAGCTTTTTAGGTGGGATACTACTAATATATACCAGTGTAGCATCTGGTCTTGACTTAGACCTTTAAATAGTGGCTCCCTAAATTTTTGCCATCAGATACTGACATTATGTTAAATTTCATTTTTGATAATGACTTCCTCCCTCTGATACCAACTCTGCAGATAACTGTTTCTTATATATTACTTTTTAAAATAAAAACTGCTTAAATTGAGAAACATATTCATATACAATGTTTTGTCATATTCAGAAGTGGACCCATGATTATTTGAAGGGGGGGGGGGGTCCAGATTTTTTTTAATAGGATATGAAACCGACCTTGGCCTCTTTAGTGAGGGCTTCGTGTTTTGGAGGACAAATGTCTAATTTTAAAAGGAGAATATTAGTGTGATTTTTTTTTTTTCAGAAACTGAAGGGGGGGGGGGGGGGCAGTGCCCGCCTGACCCCCCCCTAATTCCGCCACTGATATTCATGCAATATTTAAGAAATATGAATCAAGAAAGGCCACAGGCTGGGAGTAGGAGGCAGCTGTTGAAGTCCTACTGGTACAATATATGCAATTTAGTTATTGTTCTGCTTGTAAGACTTAATTATCAAGACATTGACTGAAGAAAAAGTAAGAATTCTGGAGGACTTGGAGAAAGGCAAAGGATTAACAATTTGTAAAAGGGCATATATCTGTATCTTATGATTTTTGACATTTCATGCCATTTAACTTTAATGCTTTGCATAATTAAGATAAAGTGTAAATTACCAGTACACCTACGTGCGCTGACAAGTTATTACTGTGGTGATAAGCACGATTCTTTTTAGAAAAATCAAGACAATACTCAAAGGTATACTCCATGAAATTTACCTGCCAAAATGAATTTTCCCAGGAAAATAAGCAATTTTCTCGTACGCAAGAATTATTTATCTATCCCATCTTTTGGATTTACTTATGATAAAATTTATAGGGGTTAATTTAGCCTAAAATGACAGGCCAGCCATTATAACTGAGACCATTGTCCTTTAAGGTCCAACATCAGGTTCGCTCCAGAAAAAATATTAAGAGGTTAAATCATTTTTAAGGTGTATATAAGGTTTTAAAGAAGCTGTGGATGGCAAAAATAAACATTTGGGGGATTTTCAAACCCAGTGTACCTTTAAAGTTTCAAATAGCTAGATCATAACACTCTACAAGGCTGACTATAGCAATAGTTCGAATTGCACAGTGAACTGTGCGGCACTTATGCAGTATATAAGTGCTAACTGTGCTACTTGCAGCTGCAATGCTATGATACTGTCATACTTGTAATTTAATGCCTTAAGTGAATTTTCAGTTTTCTCAACTTTTCATTGAAATAGCAACTATAAATATGATCAACTCCATTTAGTTCAATCTAATTTCCAGAAGTTTATTAGGTTGTTATATAACATTAATTATATAGATGTGCGGGTTAAATGTTTTTAGGATGTATACTTATATAATCAGTTTACAGGTCAAGTTTAAAGAAGTCTGTTCTAAGTCACACTAGGTAACTCAATTAAACAAGAAGCCATATCTTTGATTAACAAATACATCCACCTCAAATGTATTTAGGAATGGTCCTCTGCCTTGTAACTATATTATTCACCTTGATCAATCAGTTTAAGTTATCAACCTATTGTCCACTAGTAGAAGCCATTTAGTGCTCAGTCTGGAAGTCTTCCCTATCGCATGTGTAATTGAATTAAAGTGACCACTCTGGCAACCCACCTGGCTGGGAAGCCAATGTAATGTAATTATATATGTGAAGATATATAAAGATAGAAATAAAGGTAGAAGTCAGTAGTCAGTACTCGCAGAGAGAATACTATACTCTGATCTCTAGAAAGCAAAACATGACGTTATGTTAATACTGATAGCTGCACTGTCACACGAAGCAGACAGCAACAATCACGACCAAAAGTATTTTAACAGTGCAAATTTCCACGTGGACTATGCTCAGTGTATTTTCTACAAAATTATGACAAAAATTTAACGTTAGGAAACATTAGTGGTAAGAATGCAAAAGAAATAACGCTTGAACCAACCTGCAATTTTTCGGTGCATCCCCCTTCCCCGGTCTTTGAAATGTGCCTCTGTTTACTTTCTTTGAGAGTAACAAGAAAAGCCACCTGCTCCGGAAATGTATATCTGCGCATGACCCAAAATATAAGGCAAGATAAAACATATTTTAACCATTTATGGGATATTTAAAATGCAAACCTCTACTTGCAATCAAACATAATATAAAATACAGTATATGCAGTTGTAAATGTTAGAAATAAATTTTGAATATTGCGTAAAAACATCAATTTATGCCTTGACCTTCCATAAGCCAATCAAATAGCACCTCGTAATTTGGGTCAGTTTTCAAACGATGTTTTCGTTCCTTGCGGCAAGGGGATTTAAATAGCAGGCAAAGGTTTTGGCCAATAAGTTTATTTTTAATAACTTTTTGATTGCTGGAAGTTTAAAAAAATGAAGCACATAACAAAATTGGACGATTTGGGGAGTTTAAGGTCGATGGCAGTACAGGATTTGAAAGAAAAAGGAGTAAAAGTGCCAAAACTTCGAAAACGAAGATGCCCTTCAAGTCAAAGTGGGCATACACAGGTAAATTGTTTTTTCTGTTATGTTAGTAGTTTTGTTCTAAATGTGCAACGTGAATTTGGTCAGAACAGAACAATTTTGGTGATATCTGATAACTAAGAATGTCAGTTGATGACCGATTACTTGAGTGCATTCTGGGGGAGTAGTGGGGAGGAAAGGAAGGGGGAGGTTGCTTCAGTTTTGAACTTTTCGACCTTACGTGGTACTGAAACTGCTAAGTAAAATTAGCATGTAAGGCTGGAACCTGAGGGAAAGTGGACCGGGGTGAGACAGCATACTTGGCATTACTTAATTTAGCTTGGTTGTTGACACAATGTGCTGAAATATCTTATTCAGAAGTACCCTTTCTTTTTCTCTTTGCTCATGCACACACACAAACACACACACACAAGGATGACAATACCTGTATGTTGGTATAATAAAATTCAAGAAATGGCCTTGAAAAAACTTCTTAAAGATGTTTGCGGAATTTTTAATTAAAATTGATATATGACTAATTTTTTTTTCAGGACAAAGGGGATAGATACGTGTTTGGAAACAATCTCTTTAGTATGCCTGGAGTATTTATAGAAGACTGTGGATTTGTACCTAAGTAAGTAAAAATTTGCCCTGGTGTTTTAAAGTGTCAACAAGTTGGCAGTAAATGGAACAAGATATTGCATAAAATAGGTTTTGAACTTTATAATTTATTATTTTTTTTAACTTACAGTTGCATTGCCCAATGTTAACTTTACCCTTTACAGAGCACTTTTCCAAACATTAAAACAAAAAAATTACCATTTGAAGCTAATTGGGGAACTGACAGATTTTTGCATTTTCTCTTTTTCTACAATTTTCAGGTTCCTTGTAGATGCCTTTACTGTGGTGAAAAACCACATTGACACAGTTGGCATATTTAGGAAAACTGGATCTGTTGCAAGACAGAAAGAATTGAAAGTAAGCTGGATGGAAGTTTGTCTCTTTGATGTTGTTTGATGGGATATTTTGATATCTATCGAAACATCTAGAATTTATCATTTTCTCCAAATCAGTATGAGTAACACAGCATGAATCATTTAGAAAATTTGAAATTTTATCAAAGTAACTGTCGTCAGGAGTGTTGATGTAAAAAGATACCATATCAGTAGTATTAAGGTGGTTTATTAGTCATGCTCATAGTCTGTCATTTGGTTGTTATTTGTGGGACTTGAAATGAGCACTAACATGGAGATAATAACATGGGAAACTTTTACTAAACTTCATGATTGTAAAAAGTGTAAATCACAGCTGTACCTTTACTTAGTATGTTAATACTGTGCCCACAAATAATGATTTCAAAAAGAAAAAAAAACAAATGTGACTTGCAATTGTATTCAAACCTAAGATCTACCAACAATTTTCATTGGTCACATGTTTGTACTGTTCATCCAGAAAAGGCACCAGTTTGACTAATATATATGAGAGCCTCCTTGTACAAAATCACTTGTAACATATGGAAATTAATTAACACAGTTTAACTGTTTTATTACTTCCCTGGCCAGTGTGTTCTTACTGTAAATGGAAAAAAAGGAAATGGTAGAGACAGGCTTGCAATTTAAAATGTTTGCTATGAAAAGTTAATAAGATGTTTTAATAATATATAGACATGTGTACAGTATAAATAACACTTGTAACTAATTAGTACACACATGTGTTTGTACAGTAATACTTTTGTGTTTTTAGGTCATTTATGAAGATGAAAGTGTAAGGCTCACATTTGAAAATCTCATTTGATGTGTCACT
This sequence comes from Lingula anatina, assembly GCF_001039355.2. Next base: position 4,233 of record NW_019775557.1, on the reverse strand, counting down.
AAAGATGACTATTTAGGAATTGCATTATGCAGGAAGGTTTATTTTTTCTGCTTGCTTCTTTTGACTTAAATAACAATATATTTTCAAATTCAGCACAATTTAGACAATGGAGGAGACCTAGAAGTAGAGTCATCAAATGTGTTTGATGTGACAAGTCTGATAAAGCAGTTTTTCCGAGAGCTCCCAGATTCCTTGTTAACAACAAGACTGCATGACGTCTTCATCAAATGCCACCAGCTGCAGGAGTCTGACTCTAGGCTTAAACACATCCAACTGATGTGCTTGTTGCTTCCACTCGAAAATCTAAGCACTCTGAAGTTCACGATGCAGTGCTGTGCAGAAATTGCCAGCCATAGCGAGAACAACAAGATGAACATGTCAAATCTAGCTGTTGTCTTAACACCAAACCTCATCCATACTAACAGCAAGTCAGAGAAAATGACCCAAGTGGAAGGGCAGCTGTTGGCAGCACAGACGTCCATCATTGAGCTCCTGATAGAACACAGTGCTGACATAGGCATGGTGGATGAAAGTTTACAAGAGCGTTCCCACATGATGAGTACATGTTTTGCCTCTGAGGATGAATTGGACCGAAGTTGTGATGAGTCTGAAGAGCCCAAGTCCAAGAAAAAGAAGAGAAGAAGTGGCTCATTGCAAGGTTGGTAATTTTGAGAGTGTGGTTTGTTATCAGTTAATTTGTATATTTTCAAGTGTCTGATATAAACCAGCTGTATGTTGTTTTTTTTTCCCATGATTTTGCACATTTTAATACTTAAATGAGGAATCATGCATTGCCTTTCAGCTGTTTACTTTTCACATGAAATATTTTATTTTTGTTATTTTCTTGCTTTTCTGTAATAGGTATTGTGTCAGGCATTAGCAACACAATCTCTAAATGGTCAAAACGTGGTGGCATCAAGGGAGCATCAAGCAATCAAAGTTTGGTGTCTTCGTCCTCTGCTGACATGGAGGACTCTTCTGTTGCTGTGGATGTTGGTGATGCTGCTGGCATTTCTATAGGGATAATGGACGCCACGCCTATAGTGGTCAGGAAGCGAAAAGCCTCAGATGAAGGGGTGCCATTTTCTGCCACTAAAAGGTAATGAAATGATGTCTAGACAGTTTTTTCCCCCCATTGATATCAAAGAAAAGCAAGTAGGATAATAATTGAATTGATTATAATGATCAAGTAAAGATTGCACTGTAAAATCATCGTCAGTTTTAATAATAATCACTTTTTCCTCATATTCCTAAGGGTCATAGTGTCTACAGTGTTAGATTATATTTTTGCACTCTCTAATTTCCCCCNTATTAACCCTCCAGTTATAGACCCTCAGCAGCCCTGGGGATAATAACTGGTGAATATTTTCTCTTAAGTGGTTATCATCTATAAATTCCCTCCGAAGCAGACACTTTTTTCTTTGTTATTACCTTTAATATGTCTGGCAAGCTGTGCTAAAGACTGTGGATCAGAAGTCAGTTTGAAGTACGAGTAAGCTCTCAGGGTTGGTGGAACATCAGACTCGGGAAAGCCACTGAAGAGCAGCGGGATCATCCCCTGACCGCCATTCTCTGTGGCTTTACCCAGTGCCATGCTCTGCTCATGCTGGCACCAACTACTAGCCAAATAATTTCTAGTCAAACAAAGTGCTATGTGTCTACACTCCTTGAAAAGATCTTCCACATTGTTCATGACACGCTTCCCAAGTTGAAAATCTCTGTCAGCATAGCAGCATTTTATGCCATGTTCTTCTTCCAGGCGTTCTGCTAACTCGAGAACCTCCTCCTCATCTTCACTACTATGCACCAGAAAGAGGTCGTATTTGTAACGAACTGGGGGGACTGGATTATCATCACCTGACAGAAAAAAAGTTTATTATAAACTATTGAAGCAAAATAATCTTCTACATGTATGTGAAAAAGGTTGGGAAACATGGCTGTTTATCTTTTTTTCTTTTTTTTTTTTGCTTTTTCAATTACAGAAATTGTAAATAACGACTTGTTAGAAAAATAAAATATGTTGACTCCAAAATTGGTTATGATCATAGCATAAGTGAAATTTTTATTGTTAATACATAAAACACATGTATTGGTCTTTGACATACTTTTTGAGAGCTTATTAAATAACTTAAAGTCATAATAACTCTTCGTTTTGGCCAAAAATTGGATTTTCCTGGAGTAAACGGCAATTTTCCCGTACTCACCAATGGTCAGCGACCCCATTCCTGCATTCAAAGTTAATCCAGGGTTTTTTTTCCTAAACGTACGGTTTTTTGTTAAAATCTCTTAAGTGATTTTAACTGACGGAGCCCTCTCTAACATAGCATATCGAGCGGGGTTTTCTGATGACCTACTTAAAACCGCGGGAAAAGCAGACAACAACAACACTTTATTGCAATAAAATAAGATTCATACAATATAATCGTCTTAATTGCTCATATTCACAACGTGTGCAGTTCTGGGCTTTTCGTTATTCGACANCGTCTGAGGATTGTGTCATGCGCCTCTGTTATTTTGGTCTCGACTGCACGCGAGAATCAGCGTGATGCGCCAAAATCCTTGGCAACGAATGCCTTGATGACCGGGAAAAAAGGCACCGAAAGCCCTATTGACAAGCACAGTTTTTAGTTTTACTACAATAACAGCCGTTTTAGTGGTGAAATGCAATATAATATATTTCCGTGTGTTGTTTAGAATGTATTTCTTGAGGAATTTTGAATCTCAAAAGAAGAGTTATTATTGCTTTAAGTAGCTTTACTAGACTGGTATAAGTGAAATATTTTGTCTTTCAGCCCACCTTGTTAAAAGTTACTATATGTACACGGCAGACATCATAATTATAACAAGTCCAGGATTGCCATAAAATAAAACTACTAAATTTATTTTTTTTGGGTGTCACAAAAGACAAAATACCTCAACCTAAAAAGTCTGCTCAGTTTTATCCAATGAATATGGTAAAGGCTACATCATTTCAACCAGGAAAATTGTGAATTTATCTAGTACCCCCTATAACACTATATATTTTAAGTAAAAAGCAGACTACCTAATACTTCTTTTCTTAAAAGTGAAAGCACCAAAATGATACACAAGAAAGTATTTTTTGATGATTCTAAATTTATGTATCTGAAATATTGATAATTTTCCCATTTGAAATGATTCGGCCATTACAGTATTGGCCGATTTTCAAACCTAGGCCAAGAATCAATACCTTGCATTTGACCACCCTCTCTTGCCACAGCGCGATTCTGTAACTGCTCTCCCCTTGGCAAACCACTGACATGGCCATTTTGGCCATTCTCTGAAGACCAGAAACAAGAAATAAGGAAGTCAAAAACTGGCTTAAGGATTATAATTTTAGGAACAATTTTTGAGGTGGCATTAAAAAAAGCTGTCAAATGTACAGACAAAAAGCAGAAAATAATAATGCACAAAATATGCTACTGTCAATGCTGATGCAAGAGTACATTATGCTTAACATTATGCTTAACACAATTATGCTTAACTGCAAATTCAACATCAAATTTTAATTAAGCTCAACAGGTATTACAGATGTAAGTAAAATGTGTAACCATAAATTGCCAAAATGTAAACAAGACAGAACTGTACTGAAATGGGTTTATGTCCATTTTAACACTTTTTTTTACATAAAACAATTAATTTACTGTAATTTTTTATGATCAACTAAGAAAATTGTTGAGATGTAGAAAATATCAATAGAACCATGTTAAATGTTCAATTTGCTCCATTCTGAGATTCTGAACATATAGTAAATGATTAAATCTGGCAGACTGCAATGATTTGTTTTTTATCCACTTTTGACACTTAATTATACAATAGATTAATAGAGGTTTAACACCATTGTTATGTAATCAACTAACAATACTGTAAAGATGAAAAATTTGTCAAAAGAACAGTTATACCTATCTAATTAGTTGAATAATGAGACTGTAAACATGCCTAAGAATTGAATCTGAGGTAAAAGCACTTATAAACAAAACAAGGAATAACTGCATCAAAACTGAACCAATTAAGCTTATTTTTTAACTCTACCTGTATTTTAGTAAAATTAAGCACTCCTGTGAGTTTCATGTCAATAAGCCTATTGGTTTTCCTTGAAATGTGTTTACAGTGTTGCATATAAGATGAAAAGTGAGAATAACTTCAGGGATGCTAGTGGGGTCCGGAAAGAAAACCTGAACTTTTTTTTGGCAAAGACCGGGGGGGGGGGTGGGC
>NW_019775556.1:265345-327119 GCF_001039355.2 Lingula anatina | reverse complement strand
GCGGTAACGGTAGCCGTCTGGCAGAGCCGGCGGAACGATCCGGATGGGACTGAAACCATGTGTACCGCCAGCGCTAACGCTGGTGGTACAATAACATTGATGTGAATGATGTTGCTGTAACTAAATAATCCAAGTATGCTTTGTGGTTTTTACACATGCAATATCTGAATTATTTGGTTACAGCAACATCATTCACATCAATGTTATATGAAGGTTGACTTAGGGATTGTCTTTATTTTTATTATGATGGTTACATTTAAAAATATTTGCAACTTGGTAACTACCACAATATGCTTTACACATTGTTCACAATCAAATATCAGAACAGCACTCCTTTTAATAATCCAGGGATTTCATGACAAACTGTATGGCCACTGACCTCATTGCAATCCACATTGCCGACCCAGACTTTTAAGTATTTTGGATCAATATATAAAATTAGACCTTAAATCTAAGGTATTAATGTCAGAGTAGGAAATGTGTGGACAGCACTGCCAAAAGAGAGCTTAATATACAAAACAAACTTTAGAAATGACATCAAACTTCCCCAGAGCAACAGTTAATGTAATTCTCTATGTACGGAAGGCATGGGGACTGACACACTGACACAGCCACTGAGTGAGAGGCTGGATACAGCTTACAAAAAGATGTTTAGAGTGGTATAGAACATCACCCTGTAGCAGCAAATGAAGTTTTTTTTTTTTACAATGTTTATTCGAAAGAAATGGAGGCAAAGCGCTAAAAGCATTAAATGCTCTCCACAAATGAAGTTGGCCAACCAAAATTTACAAGAAGAAAGATGGTTCAGATTCAGTGGACACTGACGGAGGAGCAAAAATAAAGTTGTACACAACTCAATCTTATGGAAGCCAAAGCATATTGTTGCTCTGCTGGCAGTTGCCAAGGAGATTTCCAGGTTTCTACTATCCACCATGGAAAATAGAGACCGGCAGAGAAAGAGTCAAACTACGTAGTAGTAGTAGTAGTAGAGACAGACCTAGATGTGTCCAGTGAAAACAAACGTTACCTAGCTCTTGTCTGGTACTACATATCCCCACACCATATTTCCTGGTGGCCTCCTCTGCAGCATCTGCACACTGGCCTTCACTTTGAGCAAAACCCAGGTAGTTATAGGAGCCCATGTTGATAGCCTTGATCTTCCTCCCCGTGAACCTGAAGATGAAGTTGAATATTAATCACTTAATACACTGCAAATACAAAATTAAAATATCAACATGTATGTATGAGATTGTGTATGTGTTAGTGTGTGGGGTGATTTCTAATACAAATGCAAGCAACCAGTAGTGAATGTTTTGCTTGCTGGGAGAGTAAGCTGATTCGAGGAGGTAGATAGGATGCTATCTACTTCCTTGGCTGACTTCAGTAAGTGAAGAAGGCAAATGTAACAGATGCATAACTTCATTTCTTAACTTCGTATTTTTGGTTCAAAATGAACACCGCTTCCATTCAATGTGGCACACCCTCAAAGCATTTCTTTATTAATCCCCAGCATGAGATAATCCTCACAGCTCACTGCTTGTGTGACAGAGCGCTTCAAAACCATTTTATCTACGGCAGGTGTGAATTCACCTTAATATGTCACAAACTAATCTAAACATAGCACACAGGATTTGTACTGTCCTGGTATGAACCATGATGACACCAAATAGTCTGGAGCAAACAAACTTCACAACAGTGATAAACTGCCCTCCCATTTGATAAGCAGTCCCTTTGTTTAAAAGCACTGACTACCAGTAGGTATACCATGTAAACTATTCAGGGGAATGCAGGTTGTAAATTCATGAAATGCTGGAGCCTGGATCCTTTTTGGAGATACTGAGACAATGTTTTGCTTGAAAAAATGTGTATTGGTGTCACGTGTTCAACTTGCATACAATAGATAGCTTCACCATGAATGTTACCAGATCAACAAATAGACAATTATCAAACTATTCAATTTCTTTTGATTTATACCCATCTTTAAATACTTTACCCAGCAAAATACAATTAAACCACAGACAAAGTTTTGTTACAGTAAGATTAAAGCCATGTTGCATTACTTACCTAAAAGTTAAACCACTGTCATTTGTTTCTCTCTCACAAATTTCAAACTCTGCTCCTGGCACTGAACAAATAGGCCTGTTCCAGCAATCACGGATTCTTCTGTAGATGTTACGTGTGTAAAAACTTTCCCAACTCTGGTAGAGTGGTACAAACCCCTAGTAAAGGAAAAGAAGTATAACTTTTTAAACATTTATGAAAATGTAAGAACCGTCATCAAAAATTGGGCAAAAAAGTCAAGTGACTATTAAACTATACAGGTAGTAAATGAACATTTTAAATGCACTTTTTCTAGCATCTTTTAGTTATTTTATTTAGCATGCCCGTATAGAACTAATTCCTTAGACTGATATATACCATAACAAAAACTGAGTAAAATTTATGCGTAAATTCAATTTCATAAAAACATACTATATTTAAGAAAAACATTAATGAATACATATCAAATACCATACATAAAAATATAAATGCAATAATAATAAGTATTAAAAACCAACCTTTAAATAATCCTTAGCTGTAGGAAGGGTTTCAGAGGGATATATATAGCTTCTAAGAAAATCACGGAAATGTCCATATAAAACAAGTACTCCATAACTAATGTATGTCAACACTGCTATCACAAGTGGTGTTTCTTCAAAAGACTCGTAAAACTTCTCCTTCCATGAGAGCTGAAATAATTGAATATTGTTGATTTAAGACATGGACTAAAAGGCAAAATAAAAGCTCACATAAACTTTTTAATCATTCATCAATGGCTCAGAATAATTCATGTTGGGTTTAAAACTCAAATGGCATATTTCAGTATGTCGCATATTTATTCTTAATTTCACCAAATACCTTAATGTGGCTGAAACATTTCATTTGTGGGCCAAAAAAATTATATGCTAGAACCCACAGAGAAATAACCTCATATAAATGTGCCAAATGTACATTACAACTGGGAGTACATGTTATAACCATAGAAACAGATAATATAATAATTCACAGATATGACCTAATAACACCTCAAATGTTCACAATATTAGGTAACCTGGCATAAGAAAGCTACCATGTGTACAAAGGCTGCTTTCAAGACTAATGACAAGTACAGTTGGTGTATCTGCTAAGATTACTGGTATCTGGTTATATCACATGCCCTAAACTTCATAGAGGAATTCTAGCTCATATTCATATTAGACGAATGCCTTTAGCTGATACAATGAACAACATTATGAACTTGCTGAACTTAATCAATGATGTTAAAAAACTGATATATATATATATGTATAACTACATGTAATATATATATATATATATATATATATATATATATATATATATATATATATATATATATATATATATATATATATATATATATATATAGATATAGATAGATAGATATAGATAGATAGATAGATAGATAGATATATAGATATATATACTATTACTAGTAGTTAAATAAAGTCAAATCATCAACACTTTGATTTTGGTCTTAAACCAGTAATTATCCATGGGTCTTCATTCAATTTTGACTAACATTTCATGCAAATCTTTTAGCTTATTTGCTTTGAATTATAAATGAAAGGCACAATAAACTGATTAATTAAACTGCCCCAGCATTTCCAGGGTGCCATAGTATAATTTAAACTGCCTCGAATTTAACAATGGCTCTTTAAGTTGAGTTCTATCCTAATATTTTTTGTCTTAACCATATCCACCATTCATTAATATGTTTGTTATGAATTAATATAAAGAAACTAATTAAATACTTAAGATATGAGATGACAGTGATTAGGTTGGGGTCTTGAATTTACTGACAAGGTTGGCCCCCGGGGTGTGGTCTATACCCCTCCCACCAGCTTGGGCAATGATCAGATCAGTATCTAATGGCGCATTCCCATAGATTTTAGATCGATCTATCCCGTAGGGAGTCTTACTAGATTACTGTCAGATAATCTGGCTTAAATGTCCGTCCCGCCTACTACAAGCTGTAAGGGGGTAATTAACTTTTGTGCCCGCTCGGCTGACAGCTATTTAGCGTGCACCCCCAGGGAGTTAGGTCGATCTAGTTGGATCGATCTAAACTCTGGGAATGGAGTCTAACACTCTATTTATACCTTTAATCACTGTTTCAATTTTGATGCATGAAATTATCTGAATTGCCTCCAGCGTATCTAAAATATTGAATTCTCTGTGAAAATTGATCTAAATATTGAGAAGCGATATGTATTTGTAAAATTCAAATTAGAAGCCCCTAGATTTATATATACAGGCAATTGCTTTTACGCAACACCAGATGACTCAGTCTTTTACTGCGGCATGAATTGTAACCAAAGCAATACAAACGCCGGATCAGGTGATCTGATACAAAATCAGGCCATTACTGGATATATGGTAGAATGTAAACCCATAGTCGCTCTAACCAAAAATCTTTAATAATACTAATGCCGGGTTGGTTGAATCATTACTATTAGCACAAGTGTAACTAAATGTTGGGTCACTACTAGTAGTAGTACTGTTTACTTTGCATTTACGTAAAATTGGTCTACTGACTTCAGAGTTGTATTTAAATTAAAAATTTGGATAGGAGCATTATAATAACCAATGTTATGGACTATATACCTCATCTTTCTGTTGTCCTTTAATGTGACCATTCTGATGATGTCCATACCCATTTATGTATCCGTTTGGCACCTTTATCTTGGTGCCGTTAGAGAGCGACCCATCCCCATCCATTCTCGATCCTCGAATATCAGAGCTGTCACGAAAACATGGATTAAGAGACGGTTTGCTTCTTTTCGTGAAAACTAGTGCTATGTTATTTTACAGTAAATTTAAGTTTTCTAATTCTAATAAGATTTTAAATATGATACATTCAGTCGATATTCGTTTGAATCGTAGAAACATTTACTGGCCGCTTCGCGCAATCCTGGTTTTATATGATATGCGATCTGGGAAGGTATATGACGTCATTCTCATATCTCGAGCAGCCATTCTGCAGGTTAACGGGACAGAGGAACAAAACAAAATTTTGCGAGCAGACTAACCTTTTGAATTTCAGTGCATTTTCATAACCTTGCTCTTTTGGGGACAGTATCATGGATCCTTTTGAGAGTCCAATCCAGAGCAACGGACAAAATGAAGACAACAATTTTGGAGATTTCGAAAAGGTAGAACCTGTCAGTACCACCACCACGGAAGAGGAGGACATGTATTCTGCCGCAAAACAGCCGGAGCAGGAGGCGGCGACAGGCGATCTTTTGGGTAGTTTCAGTGAAAGTTCGTCAGAGAAAACAGAACCTATTGCACCTCCCACTTATGAGCCTGAGCCTGAAATCACTTCTACTAGAGAGCCCACTCCACCTCCAAGGAAAGAACTGAGAGGGGGCAAAGAACCTTCCTCATTTCCAGGTGAAATTTCCCAAATCGAAATTTACAAATTGTTTTATCCATTTTTGTTTGTCACTCGGTTCAAATTGTTTTTACATTCTAAACCAAAACTGCTTCGTTGATTTTATGGTCAATAAAAAAATATTTAGTTTAATTTTTTTAAGAAGTCCAGTACATTAATTTGAAAGTTGGCATGATTATTTTTTATTCTGAATTCATTTTTGTGAAATTTTCAACAAAATTTACAAAGCAGTGAAATAACTTCTGTTAATCATGTTAAGTGAAATCTCACCATAAAATTCATGTAAATTAAAGGTAAAAAAATATACTTCTCAGCAAGACAGTTGGTGGTACTGCTGCTGACCATGTGAACTTGGTATGATGGACTTTGACCCTGACTCATCAATTGATGATGCTAACTAGCCTAATAGACAAAGTATATGTTACAAATAATAGTTGACTAGACAGTGTCATCCAATTATCAAATTATAATGTCATTTGGCTGGTTAAATTCCTGGGAGGTTGTGGGAAAGCATGTGTCATTGAATTTTTATGTGTGATTAAAACATACATGTTTGTTAGTAATTGATATGTGTGATATTATTTAATTGAGCACAGAGTTGTTGTAGTTTTTGTTTTTGATAGTCATGTTAGTGGAATCTTAACTTAAAATCATGGTGTGAGATTCACTTTTGTGAGGAGTCGTGCACAGTCTTACAAGTTAATTATCCCTGTACTTTCGAGACAAAAGTTGGGGATAATTGCACATTTACTTTATTTTGATGTTTTTTTTTACAGAAAATTTTTTCTTCGATTTTGTGTGTAGCTGCAGTGTATACTAATGAATTGATATAAGAAAATGCTTACCCTCAAAAAAGACTTACATTATTTGCTACGTTTGTTGTATTTACACATTGTTTAGATTGAATTTCTGTTGTGTTAACATTGATATGAAAAACTGATTGCTGTCTTTAGAAAGATTTTACGAAAGTGTCAGAAGGTACCAAAATGAGTTTATAAATTAAATGAACGTTCTCTTTACAGCTTCTTACTTCTTATGTTACAAAACTTAAGGACTGTGCAAGAATACACTGATACATGTTTTTGCTGTATTTCCAGGAGGATTTGGAAAGAACTTAAAAATAGACCCAAGAGGTGAGTTCTTGTGTCCAAACAGAAATAGGTATCATACCTCAAGTTAACTATCCTATTTATAGATACAAATATCATGTGAATGCTTAAAACCAACTTGAGAATAGTAAAATGCTTTGATATATTTCAAAGTAACAGGATTTGGATCCAAACAGCTTCTATAGCCAAGTAAGTTATTATTAATTAATCAGTGGAGTTTAGTAACTTGTATCATCATACAGATGATTTGAGGGTTACTTATGAATATTTAGTGCAGTTGCACAACTTAACAATTATCATATCCTTATGTAACAACCCATTAAGATTATCTTTTCCTAAATTAGAATTGGTTGTATGTATAGCATTCCAACTTCATTAAGTTAATTGGAGCCAGTTGTCTTCAGTAAAAAAAAAAAGGCTAAGTTGTTCAGAAAGTAATGATACAAAAAATATGCATGCAAAAAGAAATTGCTGTCATTTTTAGTTCAGGTGAAGATGATGGAAAATTAAGTGTAAGGTATAAGTGTATGGTATTGCATTAGGCATTCATCCCTGGATATTGATCTTATGAACTGGTTTAAGTAGGGTTTCAGGTCCATCACAGAACATATTGCACACAATATATGGGTCAAGCAATAAATATATCTGCATGCTCATTTTAATAGTTCTTAAAAACTGGTCAAGATTGGATTGAATTAGATGTATGTCTTCTCATTTAAAATGGACTTTGCTCTAAAGAACACAAAATGGTTTGAATTATTTCTTTTATTCTTGCCTGGAAGATGTTCAAAACATACTTGATAAATTTCAGGCAGAATTTTGTATTTGTTAACTTAGAGGTTTGTGTCTCTCGAGACATCATATTTCTATTTTAAAAGCTGAATGACAAGGATTCAGCGGCAGTATTTACAGCAGTTGACTTATTCTGGGAAAAGTAGGTCATTGCCATTTCTTGACTAATTAACATTTCATTTTTGTTATTCATAGTCATGAATTTGTAATGTTATGCATAGACTAGGGTTTGATTTATTAATTTTAAACCACTGAAGGCAGTGCCTCCTATCTCGTTATCATCTCAAGATAGATAACCTGGCCACTTCTTAATCACGGCAGTAAAAAAAATAAAGTGTCAAGTCATGCAAAATCGTCATAAAAGGTAAAAATACTTATCTCATAAAGGTTGACATGCCAGGATGCATTATCTGGCTGGTGATCACTAAGATATTTGTTCTATACATCATGTTAAAAAGCATCATGTAGAACATCTTAAACAGCACAGCATTATAATGCAGTAAGAGATAGGCCAGCTTATACTACCTGACTCGGGTACAGGTTGATCCTTTCACACGTGGCACAGCTGAGCACACGAGGAGGACTGACCAAGCTGAAGGTTTGATTAGCAATAAGAGATTAATCATTGGAATTGCAAATGGGGAAAAATAATGCACAGAAGGCAGCATCTGCTACACCTGAAACTACTGAAAAAGAAGATGGAAATGGTAGGCAGACTTTTTTGTAGTAATTTGCAGCATGGGTGCACATCTGTTAAGGAGGTGCTCTTTTGCTCCCTTAAGTATTTAGCATGTATCACACCATGGATAGTACTGGCTGCTACATCTTTCTACATCACGTACTGTTTGCACAAATCAGTCTATATAAACTGTTCGAGGAAACGGGCGTGTACAGAATATTGCAATGTTGAATTTTATTGATCCATACTGCCCATAACATGGCGATTTCACCATTGGTTGAACAATGTTAGTTTCTACATTTGCGATGGATCAATAAGTTGCCTCCATTATCCCTTTGTTATTTGAGTCACAGCATACTGAGTCAGACATTGAGAGTGTCTAATGCTGCTTCAAAGCATGGAAAATGAGATTCTTCATGTTAACTTAAAATGTGCTAAATTTCTACCAAAAAGGGTTAGTGTCATATAGAGGATGATTAATAGATCACCATGCAGAATAATTGAATACTCTGGCATATAAGAGTAGAATTTTAGATTCAGCTTGAGCCACTTCATTAGATTATCATATGGTGTATTTCAACTTGGATAACAGTATTCCATTTTCTTGTCTTGCAATCTGTGACTAATATAAAATGCTAGTCAGTTCTGCTGTCTGCCTTGGCAGAGTAATGTGTTTTGATGACAAGCCATATTAAAAAAGCTCGGGCAGTCTTGAACAAAAGCACTTATAACCCCGAGGGATTTTATATATTTTCATGGTTTATTCTTGTGTAAAGTAGTGGGTTATGAATGCATCCATGCATAACTATATAAAGTATCTTTTGCTAAGGTAGACCATCATCTTGTGGGATCTGAAAATCAATCTTCGTTTAGCTCTTTTAATATACGACTGTCTGAAGACCGAAAAACTGTATTAAAAAATGTCCAGTTTGATCAATGAGCATTGCATTTAGATGTTAAGTGTGTGTTGAGACTTTTTTAAAGTCATTGATCAGTACATTATCATGGGATAAGGTAATTCAGGTAAACTGTGAAATCGGTCGAGTTGTTCTCGGCTCATGCTAGCAAATAAAACTGTACCACTGGATGAAAATAAATTGTAAATTAGAAAAATATAGACTTCTTAAACTCCTTTTTGCCAAGTAGCCAGTCTTTGGGCTGACTAAAAAAAAGATGCATCTTCGAGTAATGCATGCTAGCATAAGCCCAGTACACAAGGAAGCAAGTTGTATGGATATTATTTATTGGGAATTGGAAGTTTCTCTTTTATATACTTGATAATATGTGGTTATCATGGAGCTCTGTGGTATCTTTAACCGTCAGCACCCTTTCTTTCCCAGGAGACACATCAGAGACTTTCGAAGTCCCTAAGGCTGGTAAAGTGAATGTGTTCAGATATTATTGCACCTGCTAAAGGTAGAAAGGGTTAAAAAGGGCATCCCTGTTGTCATGGCAACAACTATTTCGGTTTGATTGAGAGCGTTTGTGCAGTGAGGGTGAACATTCCAAGGTGTATTCACACACAAGAATGTGGTCTTGAGGCACTCTTGTCTTACATCATCAGTTGTTATAGTTATCATATAGGCTATAGTTCAGTGCTTTAATGTATAAAAATGATGTAATTTTAAGAGATGGCATAATTATAATAATAAACTGATGGTGCAAGGAAAAGATTGCTTCAGCAGCCTCCCATTGGCAAGTGTTACTGCATTCTCGTACTTGGCAATGTAATCCTACCGCCACCAGACTTATTTGTTGCCCTTTTAAACCCATTCACCTTTTGTCAGACACCTCGCTGCTTCTTTGTTCATATAGTAACACTAGGCTGGGTTCTCAAAGCAACTTTTGCATGTGGTTCTGTATATTATATTCACCAACAGACACTAACACAGACCTCTGAACATTAATTTTACAATTTACCACTTATTTTATCCCTTCTCATTCACATATCTTACGGACAGGTGAGACTGTAGTGCAGTGGAATTTTTATCATAGTCCGGTGATTTTCTGAAATATGTAATTTACTATGGTTTGTATTGTATTGTTGATTGCAGTTTTATTTAGCATTTACGGGTGGCTACCAAAATATTTAGGTCATTTTAGTGACCAGCTAGACTTTTGCTGCGAGTTGTGTTGAAAATTGAAATACTTTCATAACACTCCAACATGACAAAAGTTTGTGCAGTAACAAAATTGAACATTTATTTTAATTTCTCAACATCTTTCCTCATTGCTTTGTAGTGTTGAATTTGATTCCGCATATAACTTTTATATTTGAATTGAATTACACACATTTTTTTTAATCTATCTAAACAACTTCAATATGATACTGCATGGGAGGTGACTGGAACAGCAGGTTCGTGTCAGGTGAAGGGCATGTAAAACAACATCTGAAATGTATGAAATTTAGGGGGCTGGAAACTCTGCTTTATTATTATTATTTTATTATAGGTAGGGGTGATGTAGTAGGTAATTGGCAGGCAGATTGTTTCTGCATGAAGCTTATTTTTAGACAAACATACTGGTGTGGAAAAACTTGAAGTCAATCATGGTTATTTGATACATGTCAGTAAAAGCGTTAGATTGTAGAAAAGTTGTGTGTGGAGTGACGGCCTTTAATCTCCAGTATAGAAAGTATTGTGATTTTTCCCACCTACTTTTGTTACAGTTCTGGATTTGATCTACTGGCGCGATGTGAAGAAAACTGGGGTTGTGTTTGGCAGCGTCCTGGTCATACTGCTGTCCTTGACCTCCTTCAGTGTCATCAGTGTCCTCGCCTACGTCTCCCTGGCTGCTCTCACTGTCACCTTTAGCTTCCGTGTCTACAAAAATGTCCTACAGGCTGTGCAGAAGTCCAATGAAGGACACCCGTTCAAGTAAGATGCCTAATTTGTTCTTATGTAAGATTTTGTCAGGAGGCACTTCAGCATGAAATTTTTTTCTTGTCACTTTGCATTTTGTGTTTCGTTGAGGAAAGTCATGGCGCAACTTTTTTTTAGATGGATATATTAGTACTATAAATATTGGAAAGAAAAGATTGAAAATTTACTGACATTCACCTGTTAAGTGTTTGTAAAGGGAGTTTAAAATTTGGTTACTAGTAAGCTTTATGCCTTAGTCCAAATTTTCTTTTCCTCAGGGTTTGGCTTGAGAAGGACATCTCTCTTCCTGAGGACAAGATGCAGCAAGCTGCAAGAGCCCTTGCACAACACCTGAATGAAGATGCTGTTCGTCTGAGAAGACTGTTTTTGGTCGAGGATTTGGTAGATTCCGTCAAGGTAAATAACAGAGCATTAAGAATACTGCGTCATCAAGACAAGTAATCTTTAAGACACTGTATATCTCACTGCAGGAGTGTATTTAATTAAGGTGAAGTGCTTTGGTCTTAATTCTGCCTGTGGATGGGGATTATTTTAGAAGAAGGAATTATTGTAAGCACAAAGGGATAACTTACTGGGTAGAGTCTGCTTATGGGTGATCAAAGATAAATATTTGAAGGAGTTTAGATTAAAAGTTTTAAATTTTTGCTCTTATGTTGCTCTCTGTGTCTGAGTATCCAATCAAGTAGTATAAAGAGAGAGATATATACATGAACAAGCTAAATGGTTTAGTCTGTATTTGAAACCCGTGCAGCCCCATTTGCCATAACCTGTATCTTAGTTCTGTGTCTATGCATTGCAGAAAAAGTGATTGAAATAAGTCAAATGTTTTGCAACAAAATAAACCATATTACCTAAATGATAAAGAAAAAATAATAACTATTGGAAGTGACTGAAATTGGACCAAAAAAGTAGTTACATTTCAGCGGCTCACACTTCCTATATGTAGCCTTGGAGTTAAAAAGAAATAAATTTGTACATGTTAATCTCTTCCCTTCACCAATGTTTCCGATACTTAAAGTAGAGTCTAGCCATGCACCAGACCTTGATCAACCTGGTAAATATATCTGGAATAGCTTCATACCATTAACCCTATCTGGGATTCGCAAAAATAGAGATTGGAAGAATTCCACTGTGGTTTTGTCAGCTTGTAAATCAATATTTCATCTCCTTATTTTGCAGTTTGGTCTTCTGTTGTGGGTGATGACCTATATTGGGGCCTGGTTCAATGTTATGACTTTGGTCATCTTAGGTAAGTTTTGATCTTTTTTTTAATTTCTTCAATTTTTTTTTCTTTAGTGTGATGTATGTTAAACAGTGCTTCAAAAAGAAAAAAAATGATCTTTCCATTTTTGTCTAGTGACTGAGAGTGGTGATTCATGTTGTTCCCAAGAGATGTTCAAGCCGTAGCTATCATAATTGATTCAGCCAATATTCATTTATCAGATGCTCATGTAAATGCAGTCTTCAAGTGCAATAAAATGATTTAAGTCGAGCCTGCGTGTGTCTTATTGAGAGATAAGACTTGTAGTCTGTACATAATAGCTAGTTTCTGACAGAACTTCATTGTAATTTTATTTTTAAAATACTTTACTATTTATTTGCAGCTGTAGTTGCTGTTTTTACATTACCCAAGGTTTATGAAACATATCAGGTAGGTTTGGATAAAGTTATTGCTTTGCTGCTGTAGAATTAATCATCATTGTAATGTAAGCTTGGTGATTTACGAGCTGTGATGCACAAGCTGTAATTATGGCCTACTTCTAGTAGTGGCTGTCATAGAGACCTGAAAAATTTGACAGAGTGCTTTGATGTTCTATTGACAGTTCTTTATTATAGAGAATGCATATGTGGCAAAAAGAAAATTATTGATTCATAGGTGTAAATCTAAATTTGGATTTAGCATTAAAGTGCTGTTGAGTCAACTCCATTGCAAAATTAATTGGTAGCAGTGCTTCCTATAAATGATGGTTTGCAGAAACCTTAAAAAAGCAGGATAAAACCAGTTCTTCAGTCTGGATATGTCGATGCTAATATTTCAGTTTTACTTTGCATACCTGCTTGCTGTTACAGCTACTACTTGTTGTTTTTGCAGTGCATTTTGCTTGTTACTTTCTATTGAAATGTTGCTTCAAAAGATGTAAAAATCTGGGATCTTTTCACCTAGTCAAATTTATCTCAAGAAAAAAAATTGCTCCTTCTCACAAATCATTGCTTGAATTTAAACTTTTGATGTTTTATATAATTTCCAATAAGATAATTTAGTTCTTATTGTCTGACATAACTGCCACATCTTCCTGTTTACATGAGAAAGAAATATTGGCATAGGAAATGAATCAAACTAGCAGTGATTAAATAACATCTTATATTTTCTGTTATAGGTTCAGATTGATGAAGTCCTGGATAAAGCTAAAACCCAAATTATGAATGTAGTGGAGCAGTAAGTTGTTTTTCTTTAATATTTTTCATCTAAAATTTATTTGTTTGGAAATCTGCAGCTTAATAGTTAAAACAGAATTTAGGTTACAGTGATTCCAAGTCAAGGTTTTGATAATTTGACTTACAGGTGATTCATTGAATGATGTTACATTTCAGAGTGAAAGCAAAACTCCCTTTCCTTAACAAGAAGGATAAACAGAAGACACAGTAATTGAGAGGCCATGGACCCTTGTTTGTACAATACAGTAATGAAGATTTGAACAACACACTGGGGAAGCTGAATACCAAAGTCTAGCAGAGGGTACCCAAAGGAAAAGCAAACTGTGGAACATTGTACACTAGATGGCATTTGACGCAAGCTGAGCCCAACTCTTGGTCCATTTCAATTTGGATTGATGTACTTTGATGTTGTGCCCAAACATGGGACTGCTGTTCAATGTGAATGAAGGTGGACAAGTGTGTTTAAATGTGAAGACAAATTTTGCAAGTCTGCTATTTTTCTTTCTTTTTTCATGTTATTTATTTTTCACAAGGTGACATGCACAGTGGGATGTGATCTTCAGAGAAGTGGCACCCATTTGACAGTTGTTACAAGTACAAAACTACAAAAAGATTTGCTTTGAGCAATTGCCTATTTATGCAGGACTTATAGTTATTCTTATACCTTAGCTCTAGGAAGAAAAGTGGAAGTGTAGTTTACCTAGAAGAATGGTACTCGGAAATGATGTACAGTAATGTTTACACTTCTTAATAAGCTCATGATTTAAGACACCTGCCAGAACCCTCAGTTAGTCTTAGGTTTACATTGTTTTCACATTGACTTTTAATTACATTATGTAACATTATATTTCATTGTTTTTTGTGCGTTCTCTTTCCTCAGTCACAGTTCTTATAAGGTGCCAATCTTAGTTTAACTTGTGGCAGTGGCCACTTATGCCAAGCAGGTTAGGTACAATCAAATCTATACGTTATGCTTCATTATATGATCTCCAGATTTATTAGAATGAGATTTAATTGATAAGGGAACTATCTTGAATTACGTAGATCTGCTTGATGATAAATGTGGTTGGAAAGAGGAGTGTTGACAGTCTTTATATTAACCTGTTGTGCTACATGGTGATTTCATACAAAATCCATCTGTAAACCTTAGCTTGATTGTTGGACTTGATTATCTATGATCGTAACATAAGTATGGATATGAAAAAGTATACCTGTATATAAATGTGGTCTATTTGATAAGTACCTTAACAAATGTGAAACCTAATGCATAATGAGAAGATAGAAATTGCAATTATTTGGTAAGTTGCACACAGAAAACGGATTTTGATGGAAATTCTTTAAACAAATTTTAGTCTACTTACCCAAACTGACAGAGTTCAAGGGAGGGATTCCTACCGAGGTAGGATGTAAATATATGAAAATTGAAATATTTTGAAAATGAGAAATGTGAGTATGAACATTTGAACTATTTGTGGCGCTGAATTACTTTTTGTACAATACAGTTTGAACATCGTGTTTTGTATAAATGTGAGCTTGAAGGATCTTCTTTCCTGTATATGATTATTCATAGATGTCAGTCTTTTCTTTAATCCACTGCTTGCAGCATATATTGTAACTTAGCCCAGTGTTGTTGAAATAAAATACGTAACTGAGTTTGTCAACATCATTGATCACAACAGTTGCTCTGCACTCACGTGGAACCTGAATTAAAGATGTGAATCGTGCCTTTTAGTCTCGACGTCTGGGCTCCGTAACTTTAAAGCATTGCGATAGCGATATCACCTTTCATTTCGAGGCTATTTCATAGGGCGAGTAAATCCCGTGTTATGGAATAGAGGCGAATCTCCGTGCTTGCGCTCGGTCGAAATTCGCGATGCTCTAGAGTTACGGAGCTCTGTTAAGGTAGATTGATATAGGATGTATTTCCTATTCCACTACTAAAATGCAGAGGAATATGTCATGTAATGAGATAATGCTGTCACACCAAAAATACAACCGGGGGAATTTGATGCAAGGTGACGTAACGGGAGTGCTTTTGGGCTGAATGGTGTTTTTGATTTCAAGTAGATCTTTTTGAAAGGTTACCAATTTTATCAGCAAAGAGACTAAATAATGCCTTTGTTTGATGGTACATCGTAACTCATAATAAAGAAAATTCTAAAAGCAAACGATATCAGCATATTGTAGTGCACACCTTTCATGAAAATGTCTTAGGTCTGGAGTCATCTTACACTAACTTACAGTGCAGTTAAATTGAAAATAAACGGGGGCGTAGCATAAGAGCAAAAGCGCGTGGGTTGTGAATATAAAAAAGAAAAGGGGGATTTTTGCTTAATTTTATTGCGTGTATGAATAAATATTCTACATAAACGGGAGGGGGTGGGCTATTTTGATCAATTAAGGACATTTAAACGTATCGATCTATAAAAATGATAGATTCATAAACATTTGCCATTTGTAACCATTTTATGACTGCCAAAAACTTAAAAAAGGAAGACGGGAATGAATTTAGCCCCGATGAAATATGCATAATAATCTGGAAAACGTGTTTAGACAAAAATGTTTAGAATGAAAAAATATCTTTTGAGGTTTATGATGTATGTTTTGGACATTAAAAATCCCAAAGTATTGAAAACGCGGCGAAAGTCCGTTTTCCATGGGTCCACTGTGCTTCAGTAAAAGGGTTGTGCGCGATCTCGAAAACTTAACATAATATCTACAGACCTTGTTTGTTGGCTATAAGAAATGTAGTTGAGTTACGTACCGTGAAGTAGCTGCCCACGAAATGCTTTTATTTGGTGCGAGATTGTATTGTCCGTTCTTTACAAATCAAACGCATTCAGCCTACTCTTAGGGTCAAAACGCACTGAATATTTCGCTTGACTTTCGTCGAACTATATGTAATTTGGAAAAGTGCCAGTGCTGAGCAGCAATTTGTTGTGATGCTTTTATTTTGGTCAGCATTTAAACAAACAGTGCTTTATTTTGGGAAACGCCAAGGCGTTATTAATTTGGCAGAATTTTAAAATTCTATTTTTTGCTTTAAAAAATGGCAACCGGTGGCCAATATGCTGTCGGCAAAGGAAAACCAAGGCGCCTGTTGCGCAGAATAAGTTTGGCTAGCATTGGAGAGGTTGTAGGTAAATTGAAAATGTGTCAGTGGGTTAGTGTCTTAAGAACATTTAGTTGTTTATCTTACTTTAATGTGACATATGCCTATTGTTTACATATAGAGAAAACCCTTTGCATGAACCGCTGGTTGATAAAGGTAAAATATGTCATAGATTACATCAACACCTTATATTTCAATCACAACCCAGATAGCATGACGTCGTCGACCCGACGTCGATTTCGAGCTACGCATAGAACGTCGCTAGCTGGCCGCTGTTGGCCCGCCGTCTATACGTTAGCGATGTGTAGGCCTACTTGGCGGGCCGACAACGGAAAGAGCGCTACTTTTCGTCGATAGCCACCGTCGGGCCACCAGCGATGTACATGTAGTTGTTATACGGTCAATTTTTAAATACACGCCAAATTTGTGTACGTGGCTGCTTATTGCGTTACCCCCAGAGCGACGAAGACGATTTTAATGTGGAATTTTTATTGCACCTACAATCTTTCTTTAAAATCTTGTCTTAGTAACAAATTCGAAAGTATCCGTAAGTTTAATGTAGTAAATGTTTAGGTTATTTTGGGATAGTCGGAATTGGGAGCGTCTTAGATGGTATCTGAGACTCTCTTGTGCAAAGAGATAAGAAAAAGTGAAGCGGACGATGCAATCATTAAGAGTAAAATGGCATGCAATCTTGTAACGTCGAGCAATGGTGTCTGTTCCGTTGCCTCAGACATTGAAGGGAAGTCTTTCTCCATAGATCCTTCATACAAACCGAAGAAGTTAAAGACAAGCGACACGGAACTGAAGAGCATTGATCTAGACTACAAACATGAATCGAGAGTTCTTGTCCTGTACACAGGTGGAACGATTGGCATGTGTATTCACGATGGAGGTAACAGAAATGACGCAATGTTTGATAATAATCTTTTGATCACTTTTTTAAAAACAATTCAGACACCCTAATCTAATTTTATTTAAGCTGTGTGTGTGTCGGTGCTTATAAAAGTATGTACATATGATGTAATAGCATGTTCATTTTAGTCGGTATTTTTTTTTTTTTGATTCAGTGCCAGTCACGTCTTACTCTGCGTTTATCTTATACCTTAGTTACATGTAACGTACTTGATCATTCATGAGTCATCGATTCACCGGGGGCGTCTCGATAGTCCAAAGGTTCATTGGTCCGAAGGTTCATTGGTCCGAAAAGCGGTAACATTTTTATCGATTTTTTAATCAAGGGTTCATTGGTCCGAATGTTCTACATGTATAGTGAACATTCGGACCAATGAACCTTCGGACTATCGCTACGGCCCCGATTCACCTCATGACCTGCACGTACACCACATCCTTAATTTAATGATCTCATTCCTTACACAGCTGTGGAAGAATATTCCATTCACAAAATGACTGATTCCTAATTAAAATGATTAAACAGACACTGTTACAGGTTATTGGATCCCCCACCCCAGTAAATTTTGCATCAAGTTTTTCAATAGTGAATGTCATAATGACACCCCTTCCTTTCATTTGATTATATTAATGGTTCATTTTACATGTATTTAAGCATTAGTAAACAACTTATTTGATATGGTATTATGTTTTCTTTATAGTTTATACCCCAGAACCAAACTTTCTTGTTAGTGAGTTAAGAAAGTTATCAATATTCCATGACCAGGAGTACTTAGTTAAACACAGTATATGTGATGGAGGTCAAACACCAACCCCATGGATGCAGTCACCATTGTGTATGCCGTGAGTAATTTATTTCAGCAGTAATTATGATGTGCCCCATAAGCAAGAATTAAAAAAAGATTGATCCCATGACACCCTTCACCTTTTCCATGTCACACTTTTTACACGTTGTGCTAAGTGGATTGTAGTTATAAAGTGCATCAGTTAAAGCATTACTCACACTATGTGGCCATTCAGAAAAGAAGATGATGATCCCACGACAGCATTCACCTTTTCAAAGTTAACAAAAGAGACAAACCAACTTTTAACACATTTTGCAAAATGGATTATACATGTAGTTATGAAGTGTATCAGTTAAGGCATTACACACACTATATACGCAGACTGAAACCAGCATAATATACTTTTTTTTTTCAGTTTAAGCAAAGAAAAGAAAAATGTGGTATATTGTGTGTATGAGTATGAGCCCCTGCTGGATTCCTCCAATATGACCATGGATGACTGGGCTAGGATTGCCTCAGACATTAAGGTAAATCTCAGAGTCCAGTGCATTTGCTTCTTTTTGAGTCCTTTCAGTGTTAGAAAAAGTGACAATTTATTTATTTTTAATTCTGTAAACATGGCAGTTTCTTCTTTCATTCAGACTTACTATGAGGATTTTGATGGGTTTGTTATACTTCATGGGACAGATACTATGGCCTACACAGCATCAGCTTTGTCTTTCATGTTTGAGAACCTGGGAAAACCTATCATTCTTACTGGCTCACAGGTAAGTTTTTGTTCTCATTATTAAGGCATGAAGAAAATCACATTAGAACGTGATAAAAATGCCCCCCACTCCACCTCAGCACACAAACCCGCACGCATGCGCGTGCACACACACACACACACACACACACACACACACACACACACACACACACACACACGTGTGGACCAACACACATTTATGGATTGCATCCCCTTCCATGAAAATCAAAGTCAAATTGTGGTTAAAATGTACAGAATATTAGGTACTACATAAGTTGGTAAAGCTAGAAATTGGGTTTTTATCTTTGAAAATCTGTGCTCTTTTTAGCATAAGAAAATTAAGCAGGTGGATTTTCAAACATATCCCATATAGTATACACAAAAGACAGAAATATCACAGTAAAGTAGATTATATGTTTATCTATTCATTTCATCAATCTAAATTTTCAGCATGTGGCTTACTACCAAATGCTGTTTGCTTATTTATTCAGATCCCCATCTTTGAGACTCGTAGTGATGGCAGAGATAATCTTCTTGGTGCTCTCATTATGGCTGGAAACTACTGCATTCCAGAGGTAACACATTTTCTGTGTGTGTGTGTGTGTGTGTGTGTGTGTGTGTGTGTGTGTGTGTGTGTGTGTGTGTGTGTGTGTATTGATATGCATTCTGCACAAAGTCTTTTAATTGGTAAAAAAGCACCTATAAGTTAAGTTTCACATTCAGTATAATTTACACTTAAAAGGTATAAAGTCAGTATGAGATTGCAAATATTGATCTTTTTCATTATGCAGCTTTTAAAGCATTTACTTTACTACATTGAAATGAATGAAAACCAAAGTTTCTTTGTGAACAAAGAGCATACTTTATCCAGATCTTGATTCTGTAGAGTTTTTTTTATTTCTAGGTAATGATATTTTTCAACAATAAGCTTCTTCGAGGAAACCGTTCAACCAAATTTGATAGTAGCAGTTTTGATGCATTCCATTCCCCAAACTTTCCTCCCCTTGCTGTTTTAGAGACTAAGATTCATGGTATGATATTTAAAACTTATAAAAAATGTGCATTTGAAAGTGTAATGTGAATATCATTTCTTCAGAAATTTCTTTTTAAAAATGAATTGTATATAACAAGTTTGACTCTTGATTTCTATCTAAGGCCACACTTTTTTATTTTTATGGATGACATCCTCTGGGGACCCCAAAATTGGTGCGAGCGGGCGAAAAAAAAAAAACAGTCGAAAAAAAAAAAAACTGCTTAGGAAACACTAATTTACCACAGAAACACGTATCAAACTAACAACATATCTTTATCCATGCTCTCAAAATATTAAAGCATTGTGAATCGGGCCTACTTCGTAGAAAGGTAAAGAGTCATGAATATATATGCTGCATATTACCAAATCTATTTAAGGTTATTTCATGCATTCTGTTGGTATAGCAATAAAAAAAAACAACAAATATCAAATAAACAGCGTGTCTTTATTTGTACTCTCAGAAAATTCAAGCATTGTAAACATTTCACAGAATTGTTAAAAAATGAAGCAAAGATAGGCCTATGCCTCCAAATCTAAAAACGGTAATTTCGGTCGATGCCATTTTGTCAACTTCAACTCGCACGTAGCAGCCAACTATCGGGTGGCCTGTCCGACCTTCAGTCCACCAAATACCACGACGCTCTTGTCGACCCTTTTTTCGCTACAAAAAAAAAAAAAAAAAAACTGGTAGGGGGCCTATGTGCTGCTTTGGACAGAATGTCACTGAAATTTTCCGGGCGATGATCGCTGGCCACGGCCAACCTTTCGTATGATGCATTGTAAAAGGTTGATATCTCCATGTCCAATATCAATGGCAAACCAATCCAAAAGGACGGCCCCCGTTCTCTTTATGACTTTAATTGTCGTGTATTTTGAAATTAATGCTAGAGATGAATTTTACGGCAAAGCGGCCATATTTCCACGTGGTACGCATGCGCAGAAAGCTGATTTTCCGCACTCTGAACTACTCGGATGTCTCCGCAGTCGACAATGACAGTATGGAGCTTGAGGAATTAGCCGAGGATTGCCGATTGCATTTTCCGGCAAATTCAATAACGACGTTTGCGACAACCGAGGGGGGGGGGGGGGTGTTGGAGAACAGACGAAAATCGGTGCATGCGCAGGATGTCATCCATAAAAATAAAAAAGTGTGGCCTAAGTTACAATATACTAGATTGACTTTCCATTTTAGGTTTGTACCCCATCATGATATGATTCATATTGTACAATATATTTCAAGTTTCCCTTGATTTTATGTTTATTTACAGTGGATTGGGATGAGATTTTTACCAGCAACACCACTCAAAAATGTACCCTGTATACTAACCTTTGTCCTAGCGTGGGATTACTCCGCCTTTTCCCAAGTATCACCACTGCTACGGTTAGTTGAATAAGTTGTTTTTAGTCAGCTTTGAAAGTTTAAATGTTCTATTGGGTTAAGATCATGAAAAAATACTAAAAATAAATGAAATAGTAAATATCCACGCTCTAAGGGAATTATATGGACAATTAAAAAAGATATTCACTAAATGTTTATTTATGCAGGTCATTATATCATGTATGGATTTTATATAGAGAGAAATCAATGCTTTAGGTCCAAAGATGTCCAATGTCGTAGTAAATTTTCAGATTTTGATAAGAATTTTGATTATTTTTATTGATAAAGTTTAAATTATTATTATTATTATTATTACAGGTTCGCCAGTTTTTGGCACCTCCACTCAAGGGAATGGTCCTGGAATCCTATGGGGCTGGAAATGCTCCAGATTCCAGAAAGGACTTAATGCAAGTGTTCTCAGAGGCCACGGAAAGAGGAGTGCTGCTGCTTAACATCACCCAGTGTCACAGAGGCTCTGTTAACCCAAGTTATGCCACAGGAAAGGTTTGCTGATAATTAAGAAAAATACTCTTGAAAATGTTATTTTGTTTTGTTTTGTTTTTTGACACCAATGCAGCAGCTAAGCTTGTGGCTTAGTGTGGTAAGATGTCCTAGGGACCGCTCAGGTTGAGAAGAGCCGAGTGCTAGTAAGGCCGTGACCTAAATATGGCGGACTTACACGAAGACCGCTTAATCCTGTAATGGTCTCTCCGCCTCTTTGAAGCTTCCCCACGCGGTGTCCCTGAAGGGGCACAGTAATTAAATCTCAGCTCAATGGGGAATACCAGCTTTGAGGGTCTGCCGCTAGATGGCGTGGGGGTGAAAGCAGTCCTTCTAAAATCTCGCAGAATCTAGCTCACGGCTTTACACCAGAGTTTAACATAGAGCGTGTGCACGCGTCACTGACAGTGAACCAACTCAAACGCAATTTACTTAAATGTGGTGCCATAACATCTGGATGAAAATGTGAATTCACTGAAAGGTATGTGTTTTCTTTTCATTTAGTGCTTGAAAAACACGAATGCTAACTATTTTCCTTGAAAAAAATCAAAGATTAGTCGAGGTGTGTGTGTCAAATCTGACATGTTATGTACATGTAGACTACTGTAGGTACGAGTAGGCCTACGCTCATATTTTGTTTTAGTAGCACGAAAGACGAAGATTTTTTCTACTTAGTAAATGTACTTATTTATTTCCTTTATAAGGTTACCCAAAGAAGGCCCATATATTGGGGGCAAAGCCTAAAACTGTCGATTTCAGGACCCCAGGAAAGCCAACTTCAAGAGCAGGATAAAATGATTACGTCAGGAATCTTACCTATCACTTCACATCAGCGGCAAAGATTGATGTAGCCACCAGTTATGCCTACCCTAAAGCTGACTTACAGGCGGCTGTGATGGACAACNATGCAAGTGTTCTCAGAGGCCACGGAAAGAGGAGTGCTGCTGCTTAACATCACCCAGTGTCACAGAGGCTCTGTTAACCCAAGTTATGCCACAGGAAAGGTTTGCTGATAATTAAGAAAAATACTCTTGAAAATGTTATTTTGTTTTGTTTTGTTTTTTGACACCAATGCAGCAGCTAAGCTTGTGGCTTAGTGTGGTAAGATGTCCTAGGGACCGCTCAGGTTGAGAAGAGCCGAGTGCTAGTAAGGCCGTGACCTAAATATGGCGGACTTACACGAAGACCGCTTAATCCTGTAATGGTCTCTCCGCCTCTTTGAAGCTTCCCCACGCGGTGTCCCTGAAGGGGCACAGTAATTAAATCTCAGCTCAATGGGGAATACCAGCTTTGAGGGTCTGCCGCTAGATGGCGTGGGGGTGAAAGCAGTCCTTCTAAAATCTCGCAGAATCTAG
Organism: Lingula anatina; assembly: GCF_001039355.2. The sequence continues at coordinate 303,942 of NW_019775556.1, read as the reverse complement.
CTCACGGCTTTACACCAGAGTTTAACATAGAGCGTGTGCACGCGTCACTGACAGTGAACCAACTCAAACGCAATTTACTNAGCTTAATAACTTGCACCTATAACCGTTAGATAATTGCCTGTATCTTGCCATATTGGAGAAAGACAGGAATAACATTTGCTGTACATGTACAAGACCAACAATACAATTCAATGGTATAGCGGTTTTATACTCATTAGTCACATTATAAGTAGACCAGGCATTATAAATACCCAATATCTGCCTACTTTTATTACTCTGAGTTAGGGGATGACACTTCTTTTGTCCAGTGTGTGTACTATGGCGACATAAGCAAATCTCACTACATGTATATTTTTCAGAAAAACACCAGTTAAGATTTGCACCTACTGCCCTTAAGTATCGTACTGCTTGCGTCAAGTGTTCACTTTACTGTATCATCAGAGATCGGTGCGTCACTCCATTGTGTAGCTAGCAGCATTCCTAATTTATGCACCATTCCACCACTCTAATTAGGCTGAGGATAGACTTGAAGTTTGATGGATGTTACGCTGAATTGGACAGCACAAATGGAGACAGAAATCGTTATTACTTAAAGACGTGTTTTCTCTGCTTGCTTGGGGCTTGAGCACTTTGGCGCGAATACACAATGTGTCTGGCATAGGGACGTGTGAAGATGTGTATCTTTGTGAGGGTTTGAAGGCTCATAGAGACCATGCTACATGTAAATGTTATTATGTAACTGAGTTTAGAGTGGTCGTCAAATTATTACAAGCGTTGTCTGTCTGTCTGTTCGTCTCTGTCCTAGTCTGTCTGTCTCATTAATGTATTTCATTGATTTTATTTCCTCTTTTTGTCTTCGCGTGCTGTGGGCAGCGATCCCCGGGGTAAATTCAGGTTCTCTGCTTAACCAAAGGTACTAGTAATTTTACCGGTATACTATAACTTTATAATAATTTCCTACCAGAAACCCACTTTTATTCATGCCAGTACACTCTCAGTAACCATTGAGAGGCCAAAGACTCCCTTGTGGCTTAAAACAGCAGCGCCCACATAGACTGTCTTGTCACCAAGGGCCGTAATTCAATATGTACTGCCCGGTAATACTTGGAAACCAAGTAGAGCAAACCAAATTAAAACCGCTGCCAAGTCGCCTTCATTTCCGCTCTACGGTCCATATTACGCCTTTATTTAATCCTAACTCAAGGTAAACGCCTGCTTCAAAATGCACAGCGGGCTATCATCTTGTTAGATCAATAAAATCGAATCAAATCAAGAGTTCACTCCGAGAGTAAATGAAACCGGAAGTAAGCATTTAACTTCCGGCAAACGAGTTCGTGACATAGGAATATCCATAAAGGCATAAGGCACAATTCAAATGAGGATCGATTACACGAAAAGAACGAAAATAAACCCCACGTTTTCCGCTTCATTTCACAAAGAGTACGATGTAATCCAGTAGAATAAGGAGTTGAGCATCAGCCCTGTCTTCCTCCTTTTGGAATGGTTGCAATATCCCTTCTAAGCACACTACAAGTGCCGATTGGTCATGGGTCAATTTAGACTGAAACTTCGATCTAACCTTCGATCTTTAGTCATGTTGTGATACAGCCCCTGAGTTTATAGTTAAGTCTTATCCTGGTCCAATTAAGTCCTGGTGTGAACAAGTCTACTGCTGCAGCTGTTAATAATATATTCATTTTATGATCATTGCTCCGGTCACAACGGGAGCAAAAAAAAAAAAAAAAAAAAGGTGGACACGTGACCTTGAAATGTCTTAAATGACTAATAAATTATCGCGATCGTCCATGTCGATCACGCCTGGCCGTTTGGGGTTAAGCTCTGATTGTGATGAATGACCACAATTTATTGACCACTCTTTACCATTATTCTTAAGCATTTCTTTGTGAATATTCTGTTTCTTTTTATTGGTTTCGTTATTAGTCTGTCAGGTTATTTTGATCAAAATAACTGTGCATCCGTTTGGCTTAAAGTGCGATTGGCTTTCATATCATTATTTGTAAGTATTTCTCGATCTGTAAGTGTCCTTTAATCTCATTATATGTAATCATCGCTCTAAAACAATCAATCGCTATGAAACACTTCCCGTATATCAAAAAGAGCACGTCCTCATCTAATGACTTTTTTAAAACCGTTTATCTTCACCATTAAAATATATCAGTAACATAAGTGTACGTGGTGCCGCATTATTCTCCACTCTAGGAACGAGAGTCATTAAACCATCCTTTTGGCTTCTCATTTCCAGTAATTCTTTCCTTTAAGTAGAAGCAGGTCGCGCCATGAATAAAACATGACGTCGAAATGAGTGCGCCATTAATAAATAAGTTCGGGCACCACGACAAGCGAAAGATTGAAAACAGATAAATTATTAATTATGGGTTACTTGGAAAATAATAAGATGTGTCAATACGCTGATGAGTAAGCAAGCTAATAATCCTTTTATATGTAAGGGCTATTTGAAATGAGTGACTTCTTCTGAATTAATAAGAAGTGCATTTGAAAAACAAGTGTTTGTCTATATAATAAATTTGAAATACGTGTATAAAAAAAAGAAACACATTCGGGTTGTTGTGTAATTGAAGATACATCACACATTTTAAATTTATAGAAAAAAAACTGCAGAGACTACAAAATTGGCCGTAGGACTGATCGGCTATTGGAAAGACACACTGTTATATCAAAATTGAAACTAGAACGACGAACCCTTTTGGTTATTTATTAGTAATTATTATTATTATTATTTTATTTTGGCAAAATTGTGCAGAATGGAAGGTGAACTTTTTCCAACTGCCGATCCTTTTTCTTACGTTTCTTTTTTTTTTCTTTCTCATTAGGAAAAAACTACCGGTCATTGATCCCTTTTAACCAACTTTATGTAACAAGAATTTCTTATCGCTTTCTAAATCAACATAACCGAGAAACCTAGCCAAGTGTGCAATTTCTTTCTCGGGAGACGCGGTGCCACATCCAATTTCAATTTTAGCCTGCCTGCAGGTGTGCTTTACATAATGTAATCTGAAACTGAATTGCTTGCAAAGCATGTCATTTCCTTGCACTCTAGCTCATCCGGGACCTTCATTACGAAGTCCCTCGACACCACCGCCATCTATATCTGTTTTCATTCTATGAATTCCCATACACTTGAGTTTTGAGTGATAATTTTGGGGATTGTTTTTTTTTTTTTTCCTTGTCCTTTCAGAGGCTTTTCATGTATTAGTATGCATTATCAGTGCAAACGTTTGTGACATGCATTTTTTACAATCAAGTATCAAATTCCACATCCCGCGCGTGTCTCCACAATGGGGAATACCCGCTTTAAGGGTCTGCCGCTAGATGGCGTGGGGGTGAAAGCAGTCCTTCTTAAATCTCGCAGAATCTCGCTCACGGCTTTACACCAGAGTTTAACATGGAGCGTGTGCACGCGTCGCTGACAGTGAACCAACTCAAACGCAATTTACTTGAATGTGGTGCCATAACATCTGGATGAAAATGTGAATTGACTGAAAGGTATGTGTTTTCTTTTCATTTAGTGCTTGAAAAACAAGAATGCTAACTATTTTCCTTGAAAAAAATCGAACATTAGTCGAGGTGTGTGTGTCAAATCTGACATGTTATGTACATGTAGACTACTGTAGGTACGAGTAGGCCTACGCTCATATTTTGTTTTAGTAGCACGAAAGACGAAGATTTTTTATACTTAGTAAATGTACTTATTTTTTTTCTTTATAAGGTTACCCAAAGAAGGCCCATATATTGGGGGCAAAGCCTGAAACTGTCGATTTCAGGACCCCAGGACAGCCAACTTCAAGAGCAGGATAAAATGATTACTTCAGGNCTAATTTAGTTAATTTTTTTCATGTTTAAAAATACTTCACATTTTAACAACATTGTAGGAAATTAATTCTAAGATAGTAAGTAAACTTATGTGAAAATTCATAAATTTGGGTGTCTGAAAGTACACTGTTCTGCATCAGTGCTCATGCAATAGCCCAGATCACACATTTTTTTAATAATGCATTATTATTTTTGTCTCCAAAATATACAAATTGATTTAACACTTTCACTTTAAAGTTCAAACCCCCCTCTTTCAAATGACATAAAGCAAAAACACCTGTCTGCTTGGAGACATTGAGAAAAATGAGATTAAAAAGGTGGGGTGTCCTTCATTTTTAAAAAATGACAAGGATTTTTCAAAGTTAAAATTAAGTGCATTTTAATTATGCCAGACCATTTTCAGTATGATAGTTGGATTCCTGAAATGTTAAAATATAAAGTCATTAAAGCTGCAAAGCAATGGGATATGAAGAACTATTGTTATAGTGTTTTTCTTAACTAGGTCACCATGACCTAGATCCATGTGAGGCACAGCAAGCCCTCAGCTGGGCCCAACTTTGGAGAGTCATAACTCTGAAACCAGTTGAGATCTCAATCTAAAATTTTAGGTTTTTTCTAGTCCCTATAATATCTACAAAATATGTGAAAATCAGCAAGTTTCTTGACGGAGGGTACCCTCGCTGGATGAGTTGATATGGAATGACCCCTTAGCTGTTTGTTCCTCAACCTGAAATTTTCATATCCCATTAAAGCATGGTAGATGGTTACAGCATTAAATAGTTTAGATACAATATTATAATTCTATGATGTCACACATCACCTAGTTTGATCATTCTTTATCATATTTGGGCCTGATTCTTAATATTAGACCTCTGTTTTCACTTACATCATTCCCTCTATCCATGCTTTATTCCATTCATGGCACTTGGCAATAGTTCCTATTGACACAAGGAGAGACAATGGCAGATCACTGCTTCCAGATTTGGAGAGATAATGGCAGCTACAGGAGGAAGTATATGAACAAACTGTATGAATCATTGTTGTGTCCAAAACCATTGCAGACACATGACAGTTAGACCCAGACCTGATTTCCCCTTTCTGGAATGTGTATCTCGTGCATGAATCTGGGCCTAAAGAAAACCCGCAAATACTATACTCAGTTAGAAGGCCAGATGTTCATTACAAATCGCCCATTCTGCTATTTTGTTGTGTTTACATTTAAAGATCTGTTTGTGGGGTTGATCCATTCTGACACTGGATATTTTTCTACATGTATTTTGCCCAGGATAACTTTATTTAATGAAAAACACTATAGGAAGTATGTGTCAGCTAGTTTATAGAAAGTACCCCTGTATGAGATGGTTTAAGCTGCAATCACAATTTTGAAGTGCCATTTTAAAAAATGTTTTAACTAAAATGACATAATTTGGTGGTGCTATATTCTTTACAAAAAGTACTTGTGTGTTTATGCTGTTTTTAATAATATTTAACTGTAATGAAAAAAAATCCAATGATGCTATTTTGTAAAGTATTTTTAGTGGGATAAAATAATTTGATAGTTGTATTTACAGCAAATAATTTGGTTTTTCTGCTTTTTTAAGAATGACATAATGTGGTGGTTCTATTCAAGTAAAATAATTCATAAGTACTATTTTGTAAAAAGGAACAAAAAACTGTGTTCATTTGTAAAATGTTTGCTTTTTTTCATTTTTATTTCTTAAATTGTTACAAAAAGTTTTCCATACCTACAGTAATCCATTGGCTGAGAAATTGCAGCTATATATCCAGGGAAGTTATTGCTAAAATAAATTATATAAGTATTACATGGTTTCATGGTTTTTACTATGGACTGAATAATTATTTTTTTAAAAATATTTGGTTTTGCTGCTTTTTAATGAATTTTCAGAGCGATGAAATAATATGGTGTTTCTACTCAAGTAAAACAATTCAGAAGTGCTATTTTGTAAAAAAAAAGAACAAAAACTGTTCATTTATAAAATGTTTTCTTTCTTTAAATTTTATTTCTTAAACTGGTACTAAAAGATTTCCAAACCTGCATTATTCCATTGGCTGAGAAATTGCATCTATACATGTACAAATAAATTATCTAACTATACCTAGTTTCATGATTCTTACGATGGACTGAATAATTATTTTAAATAAAAATAATTGTTTAATTACCATTACCGGTCATACTCAATACATCAATAAAAAAGGATATTACTTAACAACACAACCTTATGCGGGTAGTAGGCTACCGGCACTTATGTATATTTACTGACAACTCTTCTGAAATTGGGGATATAAGAAAACGCACTTTGATAAATCATACTTCCTAGGGGCACTTTCTTGCTATGGAGCTCTCTTTCCAAAACTTTTTTAGTTTTGCCAAGATCAATTAACCTTTCTACGTGTATTCTTTTTGAGGCCACTCGTCTACAATGTATCTTTAAGGGCCTAATTACTGTGCCTGGGTCAAGTTGTAACTGTCCCTTTAACATGGAAGGTGTGTTGACACGGGCAACCCTTCACTTCAAACGAAGCCCTGAATCCTCAGAAAAATTATGCCCACCTTGTCGACTTTGACATTCAGGTACACAACAATACTGAGGCATGTTTATTAAGGTCAGTGCCACAGTCCAACATATATTATTTCCAAAATGGCGACTGTGGAAGGACTGAATTCACACTAGCGACACCTGGTGCCAAGCGGGCTGGTATACCTCATTCAACAGGTCGAGGGACAATGCGTGGGGAGGTGTGTAAGAGGCAGAGAGACCATTACAGGATTAAGCAGTCTCCCTTTCATGTAGGTCCGTCATATTTAGGTCTTTACTAGCACTTTGCTCTTCTCAGTCTGAATGGTCCCCTACTTATACATTTTTAGAATACCCAATTCAGTTTGCAAAAATCAAAGGAAAACTATTATTTAAGATTTTATCAGTTAACAGCTTGTGCATACATATAAGACACTCGCACTTAAAAAAAAAATAAAAGATGAAAAGTATTTTTATTTTGCATATGTCCTTAATACACTAATAGATTTGTTAGTTATTGACCTGTGATTTGTATTTTATATTTCCAGGCTTTGATTGATGCAGGTGTGATCCCAGGCTCCGACATGACACCTGAGGCAGCACTGACCAAGCTGGCCTTTGTAATAGGAAGAGAAGACTGGAGTTCAGAGCACAAGAGGAAGGTAGGAGGAATGTGTTTTACTATTTATTATTTATTTTATGATATAAAAGAGTTTATGAAATTTTAATTGTGATTCAAATATGAATGCCCTTGCTAAAGGAAGAAAGGGTTTAAAGGGGCATCCCTGTTGTCATAGCAATAACTATTTTAGTTTGATAAAGAGTATTTGCACAATGAAAGTGAATGTTCAGGAAATCTTTTTTGAAATTTGAAGCAATGCCTTTGTTTGGTGGAACATGTGAAAATATAGAACAAAAGGCTTTATCAAGATTTTCCCAGCAAGTGAGGGTTGCTGCAAGGAGTAGAATAGGAGACTGTGGCATATTATGAGTAATGACTGTAGTGTGATGGTACATTTAGCCTGAGTTTTTTGTTTTTTAGAAGTTATCCCAGAACATCCGTGGTGAATTGAAAACTGCAAGGACAGAGAGCTTGGTGTCAGATTTCAAACTTATTGACAGTTTAGGCAAGCTGATGAAAATTAGCTCCAAAGAAGCAAGTTACTTTACTTTTATTATTATTTAAATTAATTGAGTATTGATTATTGTTCTCAATAAAATAATCATCTAAGACATTCAAATGATGTTGAAAGCTTTAGGTAGAATATACCTTGATTAATTATACAATTTCTTTGTTTTAGTACAAAGACTATACAGAAAAAATAAAATGAAGAAACTTAATTTATGTTCATTGTGTTTTTATAGGAAATGCAAACACTGAAGGATGCCATATTTCCATCATTGATGTGCACTGCAGCCCAAAATGGTGATCTGGCTGTACTCCAAAAAATTAGAGAAGGGGTTAGAAATCTCTGTTTTCTTGTGCATACTGTTGTCTTCCTCAACTTTGAACAATTTTGCTTCACATAAAGCACTCGATTTTTCTTGAATATTTATTCTAAAATTTAAGGTGTCTATTTTTATCGTTAAACTTAAATTTGTCATAATTGTTATTATTATTATTAGTCTTATGAAGAAGAATGATATGTCACACCTGTTGAAGATAATATGGTGATACAATGCAGAATTATAGGTTTAAACCCCTTTTCTTTTTAATGTTTGAAATAAAGATTTCATTTCCCAAAGGGAGGTCACATAGGCATGGTGGACTACAGTGGCAGGAGTCCTCTTCACATTGCCTGTGGGAAAGGTCACTTCCACATTGTCCAGTATCTGCTACAGCATGGCGCTCCTCTCCATGTTAGGGACAACAATGGACGGTCACCTTTGTACGATGCAGTCAAGTTGAAACATCTTGATATTGTTCGCCTGCTGGTTCAGACTGGAGCTCATTTGGTTCTACCCCCATATAAATTGGGCTCAGAGTTATGCCTGTAGGTTGAAATGAAAAAAGAAAATTTAAATCATAGCACTGATTTTTTCTAGCTACTGCTAGCTGTTATCAATCACTCAAAATTTTTGTTTTAGTCAAATAATGGATCATTTAATGATAAAAAGGGTATACTTATAATCAGTTAAAAATTAAGGTAAATTAATTTTCTTTTTTTTTTTTTTAGCTGAAGTGAGAAACATTTTTACCAATGGTAACATGGTTCTTTGATGTCTGTATGTAAATGCTTCAAAAAATTATTTTTCCTGATTTTTTTTAAAAATAGATATTTGACTAACTTTGTAGGTCTGCAGCTCAAGATGATGTGGATTCCCTCAAAGCTTGGGCTTTATCTGGTGCTAATCTAAGTCAGGGCGACTACGACGGAAGAACTGCACTACATGTTGTAAGGAAAACCTGTTAAAACTCTTACTATATACTTTTCATGTCACAAAATACTCATATTTCTTCACTGTGTAAATGAACATGGACGCTGAGACCTGCAACCCTTTTAATGTCCATTTTGAAATTTTGTCATATGACATTTGATTTAAAAAAAACAATTATTGGGTAATTTTTTTCAGGCAGCTTCTCATGGACATCAAGATTCAGTGGAGTTTCTGTTAGAACAAGGGGTAAGTGTCACAGCAGAAGATAGGTTTGGATATACTCCACTCAAGGAGGCAACTGCTAAAGGACACAGAGAAATCTCCAAGCTGATCCTGGACGCTGTGAAGCCCACTGTTAGCAGAAGCACTTCCACCGACACTTAACTTATTTATTGTCCTGTATGAATGTAATATAAAATATGAAAACACCTGATTGTGTGCTGCATTTTAATAATGCTAATTATTTGCACTGTTTTGGTATTTTGACTATTTGATGAAAGAAGATATTGTGCTGTAAGATTACTAGTCCTAAGAGGCTTTTTTTCTTATCTTATAAATGTTTAAGGTACATTGCCTGTTTTAGAGTTTCCCATAGTCATACTTACTATGTCTGCAAATCCTGCAGAGCTACTGTTATTTCACAATTCAGACCTAAAAAAATTAAATATATGGGAAATCACAGTCTTCTAAATGAGTGGCCATTCATTTAGAACTATAACAATCAAAATAGAATATAAAACCCAAGTGCAGGAGCAACTAAACAATGATTCTGAAGTAGGACAAAAAGCACATATGTACATAATTTCTATTATTAGTGTGTAGCATCTTTTTACAAATACCAGGTATTTTTACCATACCAAATAATTCCAGTATGATAATTATCAGTGCACGTCGACATACCTCAAACCATTTCAGTTCCATTTTTAAATCTTTTTGCAAATTATATGTTGATGTATGAACATAACAGAGTATCTTTTATTTAATTTGACCTTCTGGAGGTACGTGTATATCGTTTTATTCCTTATTATATGAAGGTGTTTTTTAGTACGAATCTCAGATTTTCTTAGGGGAAGTTATTAGTTGCCATAAAGTGTCACAAAAATCCTGTTTATACTTTACAAGGTTAATTCTTAGGTTTTCTCATTCAGGTATTAGTATTCCCCTTTCATTAAAACAATTGTAAGGCTTTTTTGTAGGATAGGTACATTAAAGCTGAATGTGTGCAATATACCAATTATCAAAGCTTTTTTGTTTAACCTTTTTTCACATTATAATTTGTTTCATCTTCATTCCAGGAAAAAGGTGTACATTATATATATATATATATATATTGTTTTTCCTAAAATATTTTTATTTGTCACAAACTATTAACATTGGTACATGCACTTGTATAACTGTTTTTAGAAATTATTTCTCATTTTAAGTAATGTTGATTTTGCTTTAATTTATACATTTGTTTACCTGAAACAAAATAAAAAGTACACAGTTAACTTGTGTAAGTTTGTCACCTAAAGCTTAATAAATTATATATGTTACTGTCTAGAAGTAATACTTTTTCTCATATGTTTCATCTTTAAATTGCTGCTCATGTGAACATTGCATGGTGTCTGTTTTCTGTAACTTGGTTTCTGGGGTGTTGAAAATGCAGAATATTTTTAAACACAAATGTGGGATTTCACTTCTCTTCGAGTTTTTAACCATTTAGACCTGACAGGTTTTCTCAGGTCCAGAACGACAGGCCTCGGATGCAAGGCCGACCATCGCCCCCTTGGTGTGGGTGACAAATTTTTGGTGTTTTGTAAAGCACACAGTGCCCTTTAAATTTGGTACGGTTTAGAACTATGGTTTAGCTAGTCAAAATTCTAATTTCAAGAGGGGAATATTGGTATGATATTTTTTTCAGAAACCGAAGCCCCCCCCCCCTCTAAATCCGCCTCTGAGTAGGCGAATATTCCACGTCTTCCTCTTCAGAATCTCCGTTAGATTCGTTCATGCGGCTTTGTTTACATTGCAAGGCCTGGTGGGAAGGTCACGTGACCCCCTTTCCGTTGTTTTGATTGGTTAAAAGGATCGAACGGCAGGCCATTCATTTTGATATTTCGACGTACAATCGCGATTATCTATTTGTTGGCGCATCTTTCGTGGTGTGAAATATCTTGTGGAAATTTCTTAACTGATTATCTTCGTGCACAGTGAAAATTGTCTGACCCTGTGATTCTTTTAAGGCAATGAAACGATAATCCACTGTAGGTAGGCACCAAACACCAAAAATAAATCGGGGCGAATTTGCGGTAATTAGGTACACCCACGAATTTGATTCGAGGTCAAGACGTCACGGCAGCGTTTTTGCTCTGAAAATAGTATTTTTGATTTCAAGATCTTCACCTGAACCGCTATCAACACTGTTTTAGCGCATGTTTAATCACAGCTAAGATCTAGATCTTAGATCACAGCTAGAAGTGCTACAATCTCTTGCTAGGAAATCTTTTTGAAAAGCTTCCGATTTTATCAGTAAAGAGACGAAATAATGCCTCTGGTAGGCCTACATCGCAATTAACGGCCCGCAGCTCATAATAAAGAAAATTATAAAAGCGAACGTTGGCACCATGTTGTACTGCAGTAGTGCACACCTTTTATGAAAATATCTTAGGCCTACTTAGGTCCGGAGTCATCTTACACAAACCAAGGAGTTATAACTCCTTGGTTAAACTGACAATAAACGGGGGCGTAGCATAAAAGTACAAGCGTTTGCAGTTGTGAATAAAAGAACGAAAAAGGGGATTTTTCTTGAATTTTATTGCGTTAATACATAAAAAAATATTTTACATAAACGGGAGGGAAGCAATTTTGATCAATTTAGGCCAATTTAATGTATTGATCTATTGAAGTGATAGAAGATTCATAAACAGGGATCACATAATTTGTAGGATAAGAGATAGGCCTATACTCAGACCAGTTCAAGCCGATCAGCGCGCGTAGGCCTAATTTGCAGTCGCCGGTCAGCGTAAAATGACTAAAATGAGTGCCGTGACCAAGGCATTGTTGGACGGCAGAGAAATATGAACGTGAATTTCAGACATTCTGGAAGCCAAGGCTTCTATAAAAACCAAGTGAATGAATGAATGAATGAATAGTATTAAAACTAGGGGCAATTATATTCCACTAGGATCCGGGATCAATAACGTTTGAGCCTAAATTGTATGGAAACGAATGAGATGCTTTCAAAATAAATTGAATTTTGCAATTTGTTACCATTTTATGACTTCCAAAAACTTGTAAAAGGAAGGCAGGAATGAATTTAGTCCCGATGAAATGTGCATGATAATGTGGAAAACGTGTTTAGACAAAATGTTTAGAATGAAAAAATATATATTTTAGTAAATGTTGTACGTTTTGGACATTTAAAAAATCCAAAAGTATTGAAAACGCGGCGAAAGTCCGTTTTCCATGGGTATTCTCCGTGGGTACACTGTACTTCATTTAAAGGGTTGTGCGTGACCTTGAAAACTTGCATAATATTTACAGATTAGTTTGTTGACTATAAAAAAGTAGGTGAGATACGTGCCGTGAAATAGGTGCCCACGTAACCCTGTTACTTGGTGCGAAATTGCATTGTCCGTTCTTTACAACTCAAACGCATTCAGCCTACTCTTAGGGTCAAAACGCACTGAATATTTCGCTTGACTTTCGTCGAATATGTAATTTGGAAAAGTGCCAGTGCTGAGCAGCGATCTGTTGTGATGGTTTTATTTTGGTCAGCATTTAAACGAACAGTGCTATATTTTGGAAAATGCCAGGCGTTTTTATTTGGCCCAATTTTAAAATTCTATTTTTTGCTTTAAAAAATGGCAACCGGTGGCCTATATGCTGTCGGCAAAGGAAAACCAAGGCGCCTGTTGCGCAGAATAAGTGTGGCTAGCATTGGAGAGGTTGTAGGTAAGTTGAAAAAGAGTATGTGGGTTAGTGTCTTTAGGACATTTAGTTGTTTATCTTACTTTAATGTGACATATGGCAATTGTTTACATATAGAAAAAAAAACATTTGTATGAACCGCTGGTTGATAAAGGTAAAATATGTCATAGATAATATCAACACCTCCTACATGTATTTCAAGCACAGAGGATTGCAGATGCAGTGAGTGGAATTTTAATTCCACCTACAACCTTTCTTAAAAAACTTATCTTAGTAAGAAATTTGAAAGTGTCTGTAATTAATAAATGTTTAGGTTATTTTGGGCTACTCAGAATTAGGAGCGTCTTAGATGGTATCTCTTGTGCAAAAAGATAACAAGTGAAGTGAACGATGCAATCATTAAAATGGCATGCAAAAATGGTGCTGGTTCCCTTGCCTCCGACTTTGAAGGGAAAACTTCCATGGATCCGTCATACAGACCGAAGAAGTTAAAGACAACCGACACGGAAGTGAAGAGCACTGATCTCAACTACAAACATGAATCGAGAGTCCTTGTCCTGTACACAGGTGGAACGATTGGCATGCGTATTCACGATGGAGGTAGGCCCCTAACAGAAATGACGCAATATTTGATCATAATCTTTTGATCACTTTGTGAAAAAACAATTAAGACACCCTAATCTAATTTTATTTAAGCAGAGTGTGTGTCGGTGTTTATAAAAAGTGTATATACATATGATGTATTTGCATGTTCATTTTTAGTTTCGTTTTCGTTTTTTTCTGACTCAATGCCGGTTGTCACGTATTACTGTGCGTTTTATCTTGTACCTTACACGTAACGTACTTGATCACCTATGAGTCATCGATTCACCTCATGACCTGCACGTACACCTTAATTTAATGGTCTCATTCCTTACACAGCTGTGGACGAATATTCCTAATTAAAATAATTCCTAATTAAAATGAATAAACAGATATGATAAAAGGTTGGTCACCCCCAGAAATGCATTGCATGGCGTCACACCTAGCCCACTGCACATGCGTGCATTTTTAATGAGTTGCTAGATTGCCATAGGAAAATAAATGGGTTCGCGATTCGTGGGCCCATGGCGGATAATTGACAAACTAACGGCCTGATGCCGATAGACAGCAACGCTGTGCTATGCTTCAAGCAACTCCTGACCAAATATCGCAAGTGTTTTATAAAAAAATTCTGTTGTACACACGTGCTAAGAAGTTAACCGTGCATTGCCTAGCCTACCCTCAACAAAACGCAAATATTGTCAGAAATAGTGATTTTAGACGGTAGATTCACTCAGAAACAAAGGCAAGCTAATTCGTTGCCGATAGCACCAGCAAATGGCAGCACCATACAGAGTCTGATTAAAAACTTTCATGGCAATTGAAGAACTTTTACCACTGTACAATGATGTCTAAAAAGCACTTGGCACAAATGTAAAGCTGCCCAGTGCAAGGCCAAGAATTCAATCAGTATTTTCAATCATATTATCAGATTCTACATAAATTGACTGACAATATCACTATTTAACTAATCTCTTTCAGATTGCTATTTATCTTAATTTTTAATGCTTCAACTGTTCCAAAATAATCTTGTAGTAAAGGAAAAATGCAAATAAGAAGAGGAAGACCAATTTTATCCAAATTATTCATTTATTTGAATATAAAAAGAATTAGATCACGATTTAACAACTTAAAATAATCTTTCATGAACTCTTTCATGAATAACATATTAAACAAAAATAAAAGTTATAAATTAGTGGTAATGGCTTATTCTGGAATATATTAACTCTGCACATCATCAGTACCTGACTTGGTACAGTATAGTAACTACTTGGATACAGAGTTAGATTTAATAATGTAACAGTAAGAACAATATATATATATATTACAATAAACTCCTCTGCACATGTCAGACGCTTGTTACCATGAACTAACACTACTTGACAATGGGCTGCCCAAAAGCTACCTTATAAAACAAATGCGTAAAGAAATGAATGTGATTTGTCATGTGCAACGTACTCCAGGACCACATGATGGGGCTGAGATAGATGTTGAATCTGAGCTTATTTTGCCATCAAATCCTATTTGGCTGACAACCCTGATATTAAATGTGGTAGTAGGCCAAGTTTCAAGGTTAAATTCTGTGGTGATGGAACCACTATATCTAGAAATTCTAATATGTGTGTTATGAGCTTTTCAGTATTTTCACCTCGGTACCCTACTACCAGTCCAAGAAGTCAATTTTGGCTCCTCCAGCACTTATCACAGAGTCTGTGTGCGATGCCATTGTTGTGCTGTGATTGGCTAGTTGAGTCACGTGAAGCCCTACTGTTGCGCTCTCGCGTATCGCGTGAATGCTGCGCATTTCTGGCCTTGATGATATAGTAGTAAATGTTATTTTGGGCTACTCAGAATAGGGAGCGTCTTGATGGTATCTATTGTGCAAAAAGATAAGAGCATGTGAAGTGGACGGTGCAGTCATTTTAAAAAATGGCAGGCAATGGTGCTTGTTCTGTTGCCTCCGACTTTGAAGGGAAATCTTTCTCCATGGATCCGTCATACAGACCGAAGAAGTTAAAGACAACCGACACGGAATTGAAGAGCACTGATCTAAACTACAAGCGTGAATCGAGAGTCCTTGTCCTGTACACAGGTGGAACGATTGGCATGCGTATTCATGGTGGAGGTAACAGTAATGACGCAATATTTGATCATAATCTTTTGATCACTTTGTTGAAAACAATTCAGACAACCTAATCTAATTTTATTTAAGCAGAGTGTGCGGAGTTTATTAAAAGTGTATGTACATATTATGTAATTGCATGTTAATTTCTAGTCGTTTTTTTCTGATTCAGTGCCAGTTGTCACGTACTACTTTGCCTTTTATCTTATACCGTACACGTAATCATTAACGTACTTAATCATCTATGAATCATTGATTCACCTCATGACTTGTATATACACCACACCCTTAATAGTCTCATTATCCTTAATTGAAAGAAAATAATTTGAAAAAGAATTATTTGCATAATGAGTTTTTTATTACTTAATGAAAAAGAAAGACACAAGGACTGAAACCAATGCAAGTTTGAGGAACGTGTATCCAGTAATATCAAATATATATCTATAAAAACGTCTGTTAATCAGATAACTATTTCACCCGTTGTTTTGGCAATAACATGTGCATAGCGAAACAGCAAAGTAAGGTGGTCTCTTTCATCCAATTGAAGCTTTGATAGGCATTGTCCAGCACGAGACTGAATTCTTTCTTCATTTTATTTCATTTTTATAAAAAAAAAGAAACTCAAACTGTGAACCTTCATCAACTTCATGCAATTTAGCCAACTCGTGGTCGTGAGAAACGGATGTACGAAAATTTTCAGAACCCGCGTAATAAAACAGTAGGGTTTATGTTGCAGTTGTTAACTTTAGTACTCCTGACACTGTGTGGACAATTATTTCCTCTCTCCTGGATTATAAGTTAGCCAGGGACTACCTTTAAATTACCCTCTTTCAGGGTGACAGATTGATTTTCCACAGATATTCACAGATATGTCTATAGATAAATAGGCAGTCATTTTGGCTCTCAGTCGATTTAGCAATTCAGCAAAAATGTCCACAATAATAACTGCGGCCCTGGTAGAGGGTACCTTTAAATCCAATTTTACAAAAGTTCCGGTCAACCCGTTTCCCTTCCTCACTTCGTTTTCATTTTTGCCGGCTATGCACCGACGGAGTATTTCAAGTTCAGCGATGTCATTTTTCTAAACAAAAGACTTAGCCACAACTTGCACACAACTGATAATGAAGAAACAGATCATCAAGTCTTTAAAAAACGCAAAAAGCATGAGGACATGTGTTGCGGCCATTTTGTCATGTAAGGGTAGAAGTATATATTTTGATGCATCTTTGAAGATCTACATTATAGTTGTAAAATACAATCCGAGCTTTCGGCCCCTGGGCCTTCTTCGTGGATTGTATTTTACAACTATAATGTACATCTTCAAAGATGCATAAATATATACACTTCGATACATACGTTAACATGTAGCGTGTAAATACTTTTATTTTTGTTGTTTGTTGTCCGTTTTGTGAGCAAACGCCTTTATCTTACGGTATACTACATTACAATAAAAAGAAAAGATATATATATATATTTATTACATTGTTTGTTGTCCTTTGTCACTACTCTGTGGGTGCGTGCGACGTTGTATATGTGCGCACGTATGTTTTTACGTCGCTCCTTCTTTGTTACGTAAATATGATACATACGTTAATCTACCGATACATACGTTACCATGTAGCGTGTAAATACTTTAATTTGTATTGTTTGTTGTCCGTTTTGTGAGCAAACGCCTTTTTCTTACGGTATACTACATTACAATAAAAAGAAAAAGCAGGGCAAGCAAAGATTACTTGGCTTGAAACCGTTTGTTGAAATTGTTTATATCAAAAATACGTTACCGATACATATGTTACCAAAAATATGAAGTTGTTGTATTCTAATTTCATTGATTGTACTCTGTTGCCACGACTTTGTGATTGCGTGCGACATTGTATATGTGTGTCGCTCATTCTTCTTTGTTACGTAAATATGATACATATGTTACCGATACATACGTTACCATGAAGCGTGTAAATATTTATTTATTCCATTTTCATTGGTTGTCTTTCATTTTGTGGGCCAACACAGGGGCGGATCCAGAGATATTTTCTGACAGTCTTCCAAATTATCTTCGTTGATCCATCTTCCAATTTTTGACCGTCTTCCGACAGAAACATTAGTTGGCTAACAATGTAAACTTGAAAATCTGACCGTCTTCTAGAAGACCCAGAAGACAGCCTAAATCCGCCCCTGCAACACTTATGTCTTAATGTTACATTAAAATAAAAGAAAACGAGACAAAAAAGATTTCTTGCCTTCAGCTATCTGCGAAAAATGTTCACATGATATATTTGTTACCGGTACATACATATATATATCGACGTGAAGATATTTTTTTATTTCATTGTTTGTTGTCCTTTGTCACTACTCTGTGGGTGCGTGCGACGTTGTATATGTGGGCACGCATGTTTTTACGTCGCTTCTTCCTTTTTATGTAAATATGATACATACGTTACCGATACGTACGTGACAGTCACAACCGATGGCCAATATGCTGTCGACAAAGGAAAACTAAGGCGCCTATTGCGCAGAATAAGTTTGGCTAGCATTGGAGAGGTTGTAGGTGAGTTGAAAAAGTATGTGTTTATGGGTTAGTGTCTTTAGGACAATTAATTGTTCATCTTACTTTAATGTGACATATGCCTATTGTTTTTTCATATATAGATAAAACCACTTGTATGAACCGCTGGTTGATAAAGGTAACTTATTTCATAGATAATATCAACACCTTACATTTCAATCGGGGCCGTGACAATAGTCTGAAGGTTCAATAGTTCGAAGGTTTATTGGTCCGAATGTTCACTACAGTATTAAAAAATGATGAACATGTTGCCATTTTTCGGACCAGTGAACCTTCGGACTATCGAGACGCCCCCATTTCAATCACAGTGGATTGCAAATGTAGTCGGAGTGGAATTTTAATTCCACCTACAACCTTTCTTAAAAATCTTATCTTAGTAACAAAAGTGTCGAAAGTGTCTGTAATTTAAAAATGATATGGTAGTTAATGTTATTTTGGGCTACTCAGAATAGGGAACCTCTTGATGGTATCTATTTTGCAAAAAGATAAGAGCAAGTGAAGTGGACGGTGCAGTCATTTTAAAAAATGGCAGGCAATGGTTCTTGTTCTCTTGCCTCTGACTTTGAAGGGAAGTCTTTCTCCATGGATCCTTCATACAGACCAAAGAAGTTAAAGACAACCGACACGGAAGTGAAGAGCACTGATCTAAACTACAAGTGTGAATCGAGAGTTCTTGTCCTGTACACAGGTGGAACGATTGGCATGCGTATTCACGACGGAGGTAACAGAAATGACGCAATATTTGATCATAATCTTTTGATCACTTTGTTAAAAACAATTCAGACAACCTAATCTAATTTTATTTAAGCAGAGTGTGCGGAGTTTATAAAAAGTGTATGTACATATTATGTAATTGCATGTTCATTTTTAGTCTTTTTTTTTCTGATACAGTGCCAGTTGTCACGTACTACTTTGCGTTTTATCTTATACCGTACACGTAATCATTAACGTACTTAATCACGTATAAATCATTGATTCATCTCATGACTTGTATATACACCACACCCTTAATGGTCCCATTATCCTTAATTGAAAGAAAATAATTTGAAAAAAGAAACAGCAAAGTAAGGCGGTCATCAACTTCATGTGCACTTAAGCCAACTCGTGGTCGTGAGCAGTACATGTAGAAACTTCTACATCTCGTGACATCTACATCCCGCGATTACGTCGCGACCTGATATTCTATAACATAGTGCTTCAGCTAAAACATTACATGTATGTACATATGATGTAATTGCATGTTCATTTTTAGTCGTTATTTTCTGATTCAGTGCCAGTTGTCACGTACTACTTTGGGTTTTATCTTATACCGTACACGTAATCATTTACGTACTTAATCATCTATAAATCATTGATTCACCTCATGACTTGTATATACACCACACCCTTAATAGTCTCATTATCCTTAATTGAAAGAAAATAATTTGAAAAAGTACTATTTGCATAATGAGTGTTTTATTACTTAATGAAAAAGAAAGACACAAGGACTAAAACCAATCCAAGTTTGAGGAACGTGTATCCAGTAATATCAAATGTAGGCTATGTCTATAAAAACGTCTGTTAATCATATAACTATTTCACCCGTTGTTTTGGCAATAACATGTGCAATGCAAAACGGCAATGTGAGGCGGTCTCTTTCATCCAATTGAAGCTTTGATAGGCATTGTCCAGCACGAGACTGAATTCTTTCCTCATTTTATTTCATTTTTATAAAAAAAAAAGAAACTCAAACTGTGAGCCTTCATCAAATTCATGCACTTTAGCCAACTCGTGGTCGTGAGAAACAGATGTACGTAAATTTTCAGAACCCGCGTAATAAAACAGTACGGTTTATGTTGCAGTTGATCATAATGATAACTTTAGTACTCCAGACACTGTGTGGACAATTATTTCCCCTCTCCTGGATTATAAGTTAGTCAGGGCCTACGTTTAAATTACCCTCTACCAGGGTGACAGATTGATTTTCCACAGATATTCACAGATATGTCTATAGATAAATAGGCAGTCATTTTGGCTCTCAGTCGATTCAGCAATTCAGCAAAAATGTCCACAATAATAACTGCGGCCCTGGTAGAGGGTACCTTTAAATCCAATTTTACATAAGTTCCGGTCAACCCGTTTCCCTTCCTCACTTCGTTTTCATTTTTGCCGGCTATGCACCGACGGAGTATTTCAAGTTCAGCGATGTCATTTTTCTAAACAAAAGACTTAGCCACAACTTGCACACAACTGATAATGAAGAAACAGATCATCAAGTCTTTAAAAAACGCAAAAAGCATAAGGACATGTGTTGCGGCCATTTTGTATTAGGGTATCACGAAAACGAAAACGAGACTACTAATTACGTCATACAGGAATCCCCCAACCTCAGCCAGTCACAAAATAGTACTTGTAAGTGAAACCATAGAAGTAGAGACCTTCTATGGCGAAACTGAGGTCAATAAGTTATGTATAATAAGCTGGGAACTCCCCGGGATTTTTATCCAACCTCTCTTAGGCCCCTATTTCACACAGGATTCGTGAGATTTTGCCAATTTTCTGGTCTAATTCGCTCACGATTCAGTTACGATACNATGACTTGAGGGTACTTTTGATCATTCGATATGAGATCCATGTTATTTGTGAAATTCAATTCAATTTATTAAACCCTTGCGCCCTACGGCTCATCAGAATGAAATGCAATAAAAATATGAAGTCATACGAGAAGTTTACAACTTCTAGAGTCATAAAAACATCAATACAGCTACTAGTAGTAATGATAAAAAGTCATCAGACTGACGTTAATCTAAGCTCCGATGAACATTTTAAGTACTTTCATAAGTTGTTTAATTGTGAAACATTGTGAAGTGATAACAATTTAATTAGCTTGAAAACATTTTACTTTGTATTATAAATTTCTTGGTGTGCTTCTGCCTAAACGTTCTGTAGCAAAGACATTTTTAAATTCTTAAAAGAATAAAATGAAATTCATCCTCGATGTCATCTAAAATACATAGTTTACCGGTTCTTAAATTTTGTCTGTTTACCTTCCAGTTTCTACAGCTAGAATATGTGATGAAAGTCTAAATTTGGCAATTAATTCCTTATATTTCTGTGAAATTGGCTTATTTAAATAGAATTGCACTGTAAAATTATCAACAAGATGTTGGTACAATAGCCCTTTACTCCTTGTGGATATTTCCCCGGTCAATGTTTGACTAAAATTATCTTTCAATATTTACTCTATCAAGGACAGTATAAAATTATCTGACATGTTTTCGTGAAAAATTAATGACAAGTCAAGTGTCTCCAGTTCATTCCGTACTCAAATTACCCAATCAAATTTTTTGTTCAGTAGATCTTTATAGCACGCTGTTATAAAACAATTTTTCGAAGAACGGATTTAAATCAATATTAAAAAACTGTAGCTATGTACTTAAAAGAAGTGGGTATCTCCCGGTTTCATAATGTACTAAGTTACGTACATGTACAATGAACTAAGTTATCACTAATTCTCCTTTTTACACCCAAGATTCTTTTAAAAAATTCGTATGTGCCCTTCTTATATCCCTTTAAGATAATACCATGTTAAATCTCCATACATAATTTAAAATATACTAACGTACGTATCAAATACTGCACATTTAGTGAACACATTAAAGTTATGATTTTTTTAACATGCCACTAACATCAAACAATGCTTTTTTTTTACCTTGTTCTGCTATATGTTTTTGGGGTTTGACAAAACTCGCAAATTTGCAAAAAGTTTTGCGTGCAGACGCAGAACTTGCGTTTCAAATTATAAAATGACAAATCTTTTAAATTATATATATATATACCCTTCAGAAACAAATTCTCAAAGCACAAAACACTTTATTTCGTTAAACGCATTAGGATTACGAACCTTTTTATTACAGATGTTCTTTTTTCTTTAATATTACTGCTCTTTTTCGAGTTTTTCCTCAACCACGTTTTCTTCCACAGAAGTAATGCCTGGGCATACGCATGCTTCAGGATACCCTAAGGGCAATCACTTTCATTAATGTTCGCGACCGTGTTTGAACTCAATTGTTTAAATATCGATATTAAACGTCATTTAAAAATACCAATAATATCACCCCATGAAATAAAAGAGATATATTGAAAAAATATTAAAGCCCACCAAGAATCTGACAAGTTGAGTTACCTGTTATTACCTGGCTTGGGAAGTGCAGCGGTGCGTAATTAACAGGGTTTATTGTTAACGAGCTCTTGGTCAACTATGCATTTACTACCATGCATTTAATATGCATCAGCAATTAGTAAGCTTGTCAACTGGTGACGGTTAATTTGAAAGACTGTCAGCTTTTGATATCATATGATCTAAACCACTTGAGGCGACCGTAATCGCGAGCATTACATCACCGAAGTAAATAAGTCCCGGAAGACCGTCACAGACAAAGAAAGAAGATTGTCAACGAGTGCTGATTTTTTGGTGAATCCCACGGCAACACAATGAAGCATAACGAAAATTGTCCAACCCATTTCAACTCAACTTTCCTAAACTTCTCTGTCTGTATACAGCATGCAGCTCAGCTGAGTCTCAAAGACCTTTATCGTCTTTGTCGTCAAAGTACCACGTGACCCAGATCTGTTGCTTCATTTTTGCATATTGAGGTGAGGTTTACTAAAACGCTTTTTTTTCTACCAATAGATTGTTTTTATACTTTTTAAAAGGTGGGGATCGTTTAAAAACATCTCTAGTGTATGGATCGAGTGCTGAATCTTCAAAATTCGAGAAATGGATTTTTACGTGGCTAGAATCCTTTAAATAGGGCCTACTTGTGAAATTGTGTGAAAAGGCAGTCGGTGAATAAACGTTCGAAAGCTCCAGATTGCTGTCGTATTCTTCACTATAAAAGGTGGTGGAGGAGGCGGGCAACGATCCCGCTACCTCGCGCTACCTCCCTATCCTTTTACTCTTTTGATTCCGTTTTAATTGTTATCTGTAATTAGTGAAAGTGTAAGTCATTCGCTTTACAACATACACCCCTTCTTCAAAAGAATTCGTCCTCGAATTCTAAAACTTTACAACAATACTTGTAAGTGTTAAAATGATTCGATACACATTAAAAGTTCATAAAAACCTGTTCTTAAAATTTGATAAAGCCCATGGGATAAAAGATTTTGACGATCGGACAGTCCTCAGTTTTGGCACAGTGTACTTATAAACCTGCGCAAAGTATAGGAACTTTCATTTATGTCTGGTAGCAATTGATGGATTTTATGTCCTTTGGAGTACATGTTATGCAATAATGTTTTAGATAGTTCCGTGAATGATCCGTTGTTATTCACCTGTGCATTAACGTGGCTTAATCGTTTCCCACCTCATTATATATTTACTATAGTGAGGATATTTCTAGGTAAAATTCATGTGTTAATACAGAAATTTTAATTGATAATTTTGATAGAGAATTAGCGTCAAATTACAGTTCGACGCTTGGATGAAACTACCGTGGACGGGCTGTCGTTATTCAGCTGTTGGCCTACTACATGTATTATTGCATTGATTTTACTGGCTAGTGTGTTGATATGGCCATCTGAGAGAAATCGCAGTGGAGGTGAACAACTATAAGATATTAATATTTCTAAAGATTATGTTTGAATATGCAGTATGTTCTCAACAGTGTATATTTATTAAAGTCTATAGTGTAGCGCCTTTTTGGGAGTGTGTAGAAAAATCACCTGCCAGACCAGGGACCAAACTCGCTAACAGGGCGAGTGCTCTACCGCCTGAGCTATCGGGCCGGTTCTACCCTGCATCTGGCACTACACTAGAGACGGACCGTACAC
The DNA here is from genome assembly GCF_001039355.2 of Lingula anatina. The sequence continues at coordinate 280,184 of NW_019775556.1, read as the reverse complement.
GCCGGAAGTCTCTCAGATTTGCCTGCGCTTTGTGCGCATGAGCAAAACGGATGGTTCACGCTCCGAACAATTGATGCCACACCGGTACATACTGGGGCGACTAGGTACCCTGCTAGGTCATGTAGGATCCAGTTGGGGATTTCGTCGGGACCTGTAGACTTGTGTACGTTTACTTGTAGCAAGGCTTTTTCGACATCTTCTTTTGTGATGATATATGTGGCTGGTACAGGGTTTGCTGCTTCTACGTGTTTCGGTTCAAGTGGCACAAAGTCATTTGTTACAGATTGTAAGAAAGCGTTTATTTTCTGGGCTAATAATTAGGCTGAAATCACCATTGCACTCACTGTTATAATCATGATCATAAAGTTGACTTTTATTAGTACTCCTGACACTGTGTGCACAATTATTTCCTCTCTCCTGGATTATAAGTTAGCCAGAGCCTACCTTTAAATCCAATTTTACTACAGTTCCGGTCAACCCGTTTCCCTTCCTCACTTCGATTTCATTTTTGCCGCGCTATGCGCCGACGAAATATTTCAAGTTCAACGATGTCATTTTTTCTAAACAAAAGACTTTAGCCATGAGTACAATACTGATAACAACTGATAATGAAGAAACAGGGCATCAAGTCCTTATAAAACGCAAAAAGCAGGAGCACATGTGTTGCGGTCATTTTGTCATGTAAGGCTATTAAACACGAAAACGAAAACGAAACTATCAGTTACGTCATACAGGAATCCGCCAACCTCAGCCAGTCATAAAATAGTATTTGTAAGTGAAACTGAGGTCAGTAAATTATGTATTAATAATTAGCTGGGAACTCCCCGGGATTTTTGAAGGGAGTAAAATATATCGTCAAGAAAAGAAACAACAATGTATTCCTTAGATTTACACATTCCGAGTCAGCTTGAAAGCTCGCCGGATATAAGGACCGACCATATAGGATTTTTTATTAGACCTAGACGAAATTTGTCAGGCATGTCCGACAGTCCGACGCCTTTCGTAAAGTCTGCGTTTATGTCATAATCACACCTCATCCTTGCATTTGATTATAATAATGGCTCATTTTGTATGTAATTTAGCATTAGTAAATAACTTAATTGATATGGTATTATATTTTCTTTATAGTTTATACCCCAGAACCAAATTTTCTTGTGAATGAGTTAAGGAAATTATCAATATTCCATGACCAGCAGTACGTAGTTACACACAGTACCCCAGAACCAAACTTTCTTGTGAATGAGTTACGGAAATTATCAATATCCCATGACCAGGAGTGGATGAAGTCACCATTGTGTATGCCGTGAGTAATCCAATTCAGCAGTAATTATGACGTGCCCCGGTCAGGTTACATTTAAAACCTTTAAAGATTTAGGAAAATATAGTGGCTCATTTATGTGACCCATCTGTTTTATTTCCAAGGTTTAAATTGGAATCGAGCTTTTAATTAAGAATTAAAAAAAAAAAACTATCAATTTGATCCCATGACAGTTTTCACCTTTTCAAAGATAAAAAAAGAGACAAACCATCTTTTAACGCGTTTTGCGAAAATACATTTAAGTTATGAAGAGTATCAGTTAAGGCATTATACACACAATATAAACAAAACATGAAGAAAAATAAATAATCTACATAATTTTTTTTTCAGTTTAAGCAAAGAAAAGAAAAATGTGATATACTGTGTGTATGAGTATGAGCCCCTGCTGGATTCTTGCAATATGACCATGGATGACTGGGCTAGGATTGCCTCAGACATTAAGGTAATTCTCAGAGTCCAGTGCATTTGCTTCTTTTTAAGTCTTTCAGTATTACAAAAAGTGACAGTTTTTTATATATTGTGTGCATGCTCAATTTTTTATTTTATTTATTTATTTATTTAATTCTGTAAACATGACAGTTTTTTTTTTTCATTCAGACTTACTATGAGGATTTTGATGGGTTTGTTATACTTCATGGGACAGATACTATGGCCTACACAGCATCAGCTTTGTCTTTCATGTTTGAGAACCTGGGAAAACCTATCATTCTTACTGGCTCGCAGGTAAGTTTTTGTTCTCATTATTAAGGCATTAAGAAAATATTGAAAGATGTTATGTGTGAACTCACATTAGAACATGATAAAAATGCCCCTTCCCCAAACGTGGGCTCAAATACACTTTATGGATTCCATCACTTTACATGAAAGGCTGTACTCTTGATGTCAAAAACAGTAAACTTCTAGATAGTGTACACAAAAAACAAATATATGTTACATTAATTAAACATGATCAATTGCCATTAAAAGTTTAACATTTATTACGTATCTTAAAATATATGAATCTAAATTTTCAGCATGTGGTTTACTACCAAATGCTGTTTGCTTATTTATTCAGATTCCCATCTTTGAGATTCGTAGTGACGGCAGAGATAATCTTCTTGGTGCTCTCATAATGGCTGGAAACTACTGCATTCCAGAGGTAACACATTTTCTGTGCGTGTGTGTGTGTGTGTGTGTGTGTGTGTATTGATACATGTATGTATTCTGCATTAATTGGTAAAAAAGCACCTATAAGTTAAGTTTCACATTCAGTATAATTTGCACTTAAAAGGGATAATGTCAGTATGAGATTGCAAATATTGATCTTTTTCATTAAGCACCTTTTAAACCATTTAATTAACTACATTGAAATGAATGAAAACCAAAGATTCTTTATGACCAATGTACACAATTTATCCAGATCTTGATTCTAAAGAGTTTTTTTTTATTTCTAGGTGATGATATTTTTCAACAATAAGCTTCTTCGAGGAAACCGTTCAACCAAATTTGATAGTAGCAGTTTTGATGCATTCCGTTCCCCAAACTTTCCTCCCCTTGCTGTTTTAGGGACTAAGATTCATGGTATGATATTTAAAACTTATAAAAATGTGTATTTCAAAGTATTAAAGTGAAAAGCACTTCTTAAAATTTCATTTTAATAATAACTTGTTTATAACAAGTTTGGCACTCGATTTCTATCTAAGTTACAATGTCCTACAGTAGATTGACTTTCTATTTAAGGTTTGTACCCCATGATATGATTCATATGGTCCGATATATATTTCAAGTTTCCCTTGATTTTATATGTTTACTGTTTATTCACAGTGCATTGGGATGAGATTCTTACCAGCAACACCAATCAAAAATGTACCTTGACTAAGCTTTGTCCTAGCGTGGGAATACTCCGTCTTTTCCCCACTATCACCACTGCTATGGTTAGTTGAATAAGTTGTTTTTAGGCAGGTTTAAAAGTATAAATATTCTATTGGGTTAAGATCATGAAAAAATACTGAAAATGAATCAGATAGTGAATATCCACTGTATTTCATATTTAAAATTATATGGACAATAAAAAAAGATGTTCACTAAATGTTAACATATGGAGGTCATTATTCATGTATGGCCAATTCATGAAAGCCAAATCGATGCTATAGGCCCAAAGATGTCCAGTGTCATAGTAACTTTTCAGATTTTGATCAAGATTTTGAGTATTTTTATTGATAAAGTTTATTATTATTATTATTATTATTATTATTATTATTATTATTATGATAGGTTCGCCAGTTTTTGGCACCTCCACTCAAGGGAATGGTCCTGGAATCCTACGGGGCAGGAAATGCTCCAGATTCCAGAAAGGACTTAATGCAAGTGTTCTCAGAGGCCACGAAAAGAGGGGTGCTGCTGCTTAACATCACCCAGTGCCACAGAGGCTCTGTTAACCCAGGTTATGCCACAGGAAAGGTTTGCTGATAACCAAGAGAAATACGCTTGAAAATGCTTCTTTTTATTTTATTTATTTTTTTTTTTACACCCATACAGCTTGTGGCTTAGTGTGGTAAAATGTCCTACTTTTGTATTTTGAGAATACCCAATTCTATTGCAAAAATCAAAGGAAAACGATTGTTTTAGATTTTATCAGTAAACAACTTTTTACTTTGCATATATGCCCAATACAGTAATAGATTTGTTAGTTATTGACCTGTGATTTGTATTTGATATTTCCAGGCTTTGAAGGAAGCAGGTGTGATACAAGGCTCCGACATGACACCTGAGGCTGCACTGGCCAAGCTGGCCTTTGTAATAGGAAGAGAAGACTGGAATTTTAAGGACAAGAAGGAGGTAAGAGGAATGTATTATACTATTATTATTATTATTATTTAAAAGACTTATTATATAAAAGACTTTATCAACTTTTTATTGTGAGTCAGTTATTATTGCATCTGCTAAAGGAAGAAAGGGTTTAAAGGGGCATCCCTGTTGTCATAGCAACAACTATTCCAGTTTGATTGAGAGTGTTTGTACAGTGAGGATGAGCATTCAGGGAATCTTTTTGAAAGGTGAAGCAATGCCTTTATTTGGTAGAACATATAAAAATATAGAACAAAGGCTTTATCAAGATACTCCCAGCCAGGAAGGGTTGTCGCAAGGAATACGTACAATGGGAGACTACGGCATATTATATATTTTGATTAACGTCTATATTGTGATGGTACATTTAGAGTTTGTTTGTTTTTTTTTATTTTTAGAAGTTAGCGCAGAACCTCCGTGGTGAATTGGGTGGGTTTATGTGGTACTAATCTAAGCCAGGGCAACTATGACAAAAGAACTGCACTACATGTTGTAAGGAAAACCAGACCGTACTGTTAAAAACTCTTAATATACTGGTATACTTTTCTTCACTGTGTAACTAAGTGAACATGGACACCGAGACCAGCAACCCTTTTGATGTCCATTTTGATTTTTTGTCATATATGACATTTGATTTTTTTAAAACAATTATTGGGTAATTTTTTGGGGTGGGGCAGCTTCTCATGGACATCAGGATTCAGCAGAGTTTCTGTTAGAACAAGGGGTGAGTGTCACGGCAGAATATAGGTTTGGATATACTCCACTCAAGGAGGCAACTGCTAAAGGACACAGAAAGATCTCCAAGCTGATCCTTGACGCTGTGAAGCCAATTGTTAGCACAAGCACTTCCACTGACACTTAACTTATTGTCCTGTATGAATATAATATGAAATATGAAAACACCTAATTGTGCACTGTATTTTAATTATATGCGCTGTTTTGGTGTTTTGACTATTTGATGAAAGTGGACTTTTTTTCTTATCTGATATATGTTTAAGGTACACTGCATGTTTAAGAGTTTTCCATAGTGATACTTACTATGCCTACAGGCCCTGCAAAGCTTATGCTTTTTCTCAATTCAGACCTTAAAAACTGAAATATACGGGAAGACACAGTCTTCTAAATGACTGGCTGGTCATTTAGAACTACAACAATTAATCAAAATGGAATATAAAAACCAAGTGCAGGGCAACCAAGCAATGATTCTTACATAGGACAAAATCCCCCCTCAAGGAAAATTCATTTTGACTGGTAAAACTCGTATAGAGCGCCTTTAATATCATCTTGTCAAGTTGGAAAAGCACATATATATCATTTCTATAATGACGGTGTAGCATCTTTTTACATACCAGACTGTTTTGTGTAAGTGTGATCAAAAATTGAACATTCATAATATGATTGATGTGATGAGATATAATCTCAGTATGATCAGTATTATCAGTGCACTTCAACATATACCTCAAACCACTCCAATTCCATTTTTTTATCTTTTTGTATGAATCACAGATTTCCTTAGGGGAAATTATAAGTTTCCATAAAGTGTCACACACACACAAAAAAAAAAATATATATATATATATAGAATACCTTTAATATCATCTTGTCTAGTTGGAAAAGCACATATGTATATCATTTTTATTATAACAGTGAAGCATCTTTTATATACCAGACTGTTTTGTGTGATCAAAAATTGAACATTCATAATATGATTGTATCATACTGATGTGATGAGAAATAATCTCAAGTATGATAATTATCAGTGCAATTCAACATATACCTCAAACTACTCCAATTCCATTTTTAAATCTTTTTGCAAATTATATCTTTAAGTAAATGTATGAGCATAAAAAAGTATCTTTTATTTAATTTGACTTTCTTGAGGTACTTATATATTGTTTTATTCTTAAGGTGGTTTAAAGTTGATTTTATTCTTAAGGTTGTTTAAAGTATGAATCACAGATTTCCTTGAGGGAAATTAGTTTCCATAAAGTTCTCAAAAAACTTGTTTATACTTTGCAAGGTTAATTCTTAGATTTTAGTATTCCCCTTTCATTAAAACAATTGTAAGGCTTTTTTGTGGGATAATCGCATTAAAGCTGAATGTGTGCAATAAACCTATTATCAAAGCTTTTTTGCTTTCCATTTTTTCACATTATAATTTGTTTCATCTTCATTCCAGTATTGAAATTGTTTTTCCTTAAATATTTTTATTTGTCACAAGCTATTAATATTTGTACATGCACTTTATGCACTATATATAACTGTTTTTAGAAATTATTTATCATTTTAAATAATGTTGATTTTGCTTTAATTTATATACATTTGTTTACCTGAAACAAATAAGTACACAGTTGACTTGTGTTAGTTTGTCACCTAAAGTATAATAAATTATATATATGACTTTCTAAAATTTATACTTTTTCTCAAATGTTTCATCTTTAAATTGCTGCTCATGTGAACATTGCATAGTATCTGTTTTCTGTAACTCGGTTTCTGGGGTGTTGAAAATGCCACTGGTGAATATTTTTGAACACAAATGTCTGATTTCACTTCTCTTTGAGTTTTTGACCATTTAGACTTGATAGATTTTCTCACTTGTTGCATGGTAAACCCTGATGTATTGAAAATATCTGGACTAGCCTCTCAGTCTGTTGATATGCATCCTGTTGGTAAAAGTGCTTTTGTAAATTAAATCTGTTTCACATTTTTCTGTTCTCTGGGGGCACCTCATTTGATTCTGGTCTTTCGTGGTTCTAGCTGCCTTTATTGATTTGAATGTTGCCAGCGGCCTTTCTAGGAAGCAAAATTTAACCTGGTTCGTAGTTTATAGCTGTTGCTTGTTCTTGTGAGGTGGTCACCTTGCAATCTCCTGCTGTGTTTTGACATCATTGATAAAAGAAATCTTAACGGTGAAAACAAAAGTAAACACGGTAAAAGAGCCATAAAGTTATACAATTTGCACAACCATGCGTAAATTAAAAGCCAGTGTTACTCAAAAATTATTTATAATGTTTACAAGATATAATCCAATATAACCCATGATAAGAAGCGGCATACTGAGTAGTGATGACTAATTCAGTAGAGTAAGTCATGATTCATACATTCATACATTATTTTTCCCCATCGAAAGTATCGAAGAATTACCGTAATTTTATTGCGTTAATATCTAGAAAAATATTTTACATAAACGAAAGGGAGTTGTTTTGATCTATTAAAGCGATAGAAGTTTCATGAATAGGAGAATTTATATAATTTGTAAGATAGCGAACCCGAACCCGAACCACATGCCCAAATATATCATCTAGATTTATCTTAAGTGACCATCCACTGGGACTTGCATTTGCATGTTAAATATAGTCCAGAAGATTTGAAGGGTGAAAAATGTGTTTTATTATAATACTATCAATTTTTGTCAGTTGTGTTGATGCGTAAATGCCCATGAAAAACAAGAAAATGGACTTTGCTTTGAAATAGCTCCAGATCTTGTATGAAAAATCATCCATCAGCACAGCAAAAAGAAACATGCATGATCAGCTCTGGTAGGCCAATAAGACAACAGCCAGTAAGAATTGAGCTTTGGCCAGAGTCCTATGAGGAACAGACAGACAGTATATTAAAATCCGGTTTCCAGAGAAACATCAATGTATGGGAACATGTCGCATCAGAGGAAAGTGGTATCTTTACACAAAAGAAGGAATCTGCAAAACCAACTAGAAAGCAGCAGCTGCGCAGGTAGGCAAGAGGGATAATGCAAAAAAGTCCAGGAAGCAGCCTAGCTCCTTTCCTAGTTGACAGTGCAAGTGATCCTTCCTAAACCAGGGGCGGATTTAGGCCGTCTTCTGGGTCTTCTGGAAGACGGTCAGATTTTTAAGTTAACATTGATGGGTATCTAATTTTTTCTGTCGGAAGACGGTCAAAAATGGAAGATGAATCAACAAAGATAATTTGGAAGACTGTCAGAAAATATCTCTGGATCCGCCCCTGTAAACGGCCAGACAAGTCATCTCACTACCAATAGAAATCCACAAGGCGACTACATACAATAGTTCTCATTGTTTCCAATGGACAAATAAGCACAAAACATCTACAGCATGTGACAACTACAGGAAAATTACTTATTTCATTTTCGTTTAGGGTGCCAGCTTGCCCCAACCCTGAAAAAAGTAATGACGTTGCATACGTAGCTTAGTTCATGGGGCTTACTTTGAAACCTACCAGTAGTTGGCACTACAAGGCCAAAAGTGTCTGGCTGGGCCAACTAGCTCCGGCCTCCCCTAACATTTGAATAGTGTGCTTTCTTTTACGATCAGGCTGGTCATTCCCAGACCCCGAATTTATGTTAGCAGTCGACCCATGGCCATGCTGCTCTAAATGTTGTGCATCCTGCTGCTGCAGCATTTCAGACAGAATGTTTCCAACAACATCTGCTGCTTGTGAACTTTTATCAGTCATTACGGAATCCAGACTGAATCACACAAAACCAGTCGAAAAAGTTCACCATACATTCACCGAACTGGTGAAAACTTGGGGAAAAACGACAGCGTAAAAGAGCGCTTTCCAACTTGCTCAAACACGCGAACGCAAATTGAGCTCTACGCATGCGCATGCAATTCTCATATAATCCCGAATGATCGGATGAGAGTTAAATATCCATTTGAAATTTTCTGGAAAGTTACACTATGCCCAAAAGAATCTGACAAGATATAATTTTCTGTCATTTATCCATTATTTCAACCGTTGCTAAATATCAATAGCAATCAATACTATTTTTTTTTAATTTTTCAACCTTAAGGCTTCAGCATCACTGCCCAAAGGCTACTTTTGGTTGAAAATGATTCTCAAAAATGTGCCATCACTAAAAACAACAATAATGGCTTCTAATGTATCTGTTGCTATGGAAATCGTCATAATGATAGCTGTTGCTATGGTAACAGTTTGAATTATTTTTTACGCATTATCATGAATTTTTAATTGAATATAAAGTGGGAAACACTCTTGGTACTCAATTTATGAATGTTTAAAAGTTAAACTTAAAAGTTAAATAGTAAACAAACACCATGCCACTGTTGCCGTGGCAACCAATATTATTATGGTAATTGCATATACAATTTTAAGGTTTAACTAGTAAAAAAATGCCAGAATGCACAATGAAAATAAGTAATATCCGACTTTGGTAAGTTATCATTTTGCCAAAAAATTTAAATTGATATTGGACATCATGGCAGCTAGGTAATACAAAAACCAGCGAGATTTTTTGGGGAGACTGCCATAACATAATGGCAGTTTTAGGAATTTCCCTTTTTTTTATTTTAGTAAAGAAAAATTTAATAAATACTACTTTTGTTCACTTTTGTTTGACTGTCATTCACCATTCTAGAGTTATTGCATATCTCCGTGATTTTAATTAAGACCCCCTTTTTATGATCACTAACGAGTTCAAAGGTGAAAAAAAGTATTATAGGCCCATCAATATCGTACGTAAAATTCTATATTCTTCAATTGCAGACGTTTTATTAATATCCTTGGGTTTCGTGAATAATTCAAAGATTTTCTGATTAGATATTCTTATATCTTCATCCTCTTTGGGTGCTGAAAGTGCAGTTGCTTTTTCATCAGCAGAACAGCTTGGTGCGTCCGCCATTTTGCGGTAAGATCAAAGTCACTGATTTTCTAACGGCTGTTACGACTCTGTCTTACCAAAAAATGATAAGTTATTTGAAAACTTATTTGAACCGAGAGTTGTGGTTGCTGTTTTCGGTTAAATCACTTTCTGTAACCCCTCAGAAGAAGGCTTGGTTCATTCTCTGCATGAATATGTGGCCAAATACGAGTAAATAACATCCGAGACGCCGTAAGGAGCTTTTGGAAAAATGGCGCGAAACACGCAGGTTGAGCAAAATTCGTAAATAGTGGGAACCAAAGGAGGAAGTGAAATCACTGGCGATTTCTCACAGCAGTTTCGTGGATGGAGGCTTACAACAGAGAATTGATACATCGTTACACATATATTGTTAGAAAGCCCATTCAGTGCACTTTTTAAATATATTTCCATATTTATCATAGCAGCCAAATCTTGGAAGTTATGATGGAAAACAAACAGCGAGGTTGAATTTTTCCCGTTTTCGTGTGAGCGGTGTGATCTGACCTTCCTAATGGTAATACGCCGATGAGGCTTTAACCGAGGTGTGCTATCACTGCAATAGAGAGACTTTGCTTTCCAGCCGAGACAGCCGACCAGCCGAGCATCCAGCCNAGTTATACAATTTGCACAACCGTTCGTAAATTAAAAACCAGTGTTACTAAAAATTTATTTATTATGTTTACAAAATATAATCCAATATAACCCATGATAAGAAGCGGCATACTGAGTAGTGATGACTAATTCAGTAGAGTAAGTCATATGATTCATACACTGACTTAGTTTCTACTGGCAAAAATCTCATTAATTATTTTACGGCAAATGAGTTTATAAAAAAAACATTTGATGGATTATACCATTAATATAATTTACGTCAATGCAAAAGCAATGCACGCTGCGCTGAAACTACGTAGCTTAGTTATGGGGCTTAATTACTTTGAAACCTAGTTGGCACTACAAGGCCAAAAGTGTCTGGCTGGGCCAACAAGCTCCGGCCTCCCCCAACATTTGAATATTGTGTTTTCTTTTACGATCGGGCTGGTCATTCCCAGACCCCGAATTTATGTTAGCAGTCGACCCATGGCCATGCTGCTCTAAATGCTGTGCACCCTGCTGCTGCAGCATTTCAGACAGAATGTTTCCAACAACATCTGCTGCTTGTGAACTTTTATCAGTCATTACGGAATCCAGACTGAATCACACAAAATCAGTCGAAAAAGTTCACCATACATTCACCGAACTAGTGAAAACTTGGGGAAAAAAGACAGCGTAAAAGAGCGCTTTCCAACTTGCTCAAACACGCGAACGCAAATTGAGCTCTACGCATGCGCATGCAATTCTCATATAATCCCGAATGATCGGATGAGAGTTAAATATCCATTTGAAATTTTCTGGAAAGTTACACTATGCCAAAAAGAATCTGACAAGATATAATTTTCTGTAATTTATCCATTATTTCAACCGTTGCTAAATATCAATAGCAATCAATACTATTTTTTTTATTTTTCAACCTTAAGGCTTCAGCATCACTGCCCAAAGGCTACTTTTGGTTGAAATTGATTCTCAAAAATGTGTCATCACTAAAAACAACAATAATGGCTTCTAATGTATCTGTTGCTATGGAAATCGTCATAATGATAGCTGTTGCTATGGTAACAGTTTGAATTATTTTTTACGCATTATCATGAATTTTTAATTGAATATAAAGTGGGAAACACTCTTGGTACTCAATTTATGAATTTTTAAAAGTTAAACTTAAAAGTTAAATAGTAAACAAACACCATGCCACTGTTGCCGTGGCAACCAATATTATAATGGTAATTGCATATACAATTTTAAGGTTTAACTAGTAAAAAAATGCCAGAATGCACAATGAAAATAAGTAATATCTGATTTTGGTAAGTTATCATTTTGCCAAAAAAATTAAATTGATATTGAACATTATGGAAGCTAGGTAATACAAAAACCAGCGAGATTTTTTGGGGAGACTGCCATAACATAATGGCAGTTTTAGGAATTTTCCTTTTTTTTATTTTAGTTAAGAAAAATTTAATAAATACTACTTTTATTCACTTTTGTTTGACTGTCATTCACCATTCTAGAGTTATTGCATATCTCCGTGATTTTAATTAAGACCCCCCTTTTTATGATCACTAACGAGTTCAAAGGTGAAAAAAAGCATTAGGCCCATCAATATCGTACGTAAAATTCTATATTCTTCAATTGCAGACATTTTATTAATATCCTTGGGTTTCGTGAACAATTCAAAGATTTTCTGATTAGATATTCTTATATCTTCATCCTCTTTGGGTGCTGAAAGTGCAGTTGCTTTTTCATCAGCAGAACAGCTTGGTGCGTCTGCCATTTTGTTTGCGGTAAGATCAAAGTCACTGATTTTCTAACGGCTGTTACGACTCTGTCTTACCAAAAAATGATAAGTAAAAAACTTATTTGAACCGAGAGTTGTGGTTGCTGTTTTCGGTTAAATCACCTTCTGTAACCCCTCAAAAGAAGGGTTGGTTCATTCTCTGCATGAATATGTGGCTAAATACGAGGAAATAACATCCGGGACGCCGTAAGGAGCTTTTGGAAAAATGGCGTGAAACGCGCAGGTTGAGCAAAATTCGTAAATAGTGGAAACCAAACGAGGAAGTGAAATCACTGGCGATTTCTCACAGCAGTTTCGTGGCTGGAGGCTTACAACAGAGAAATGATACATCGTTACACATATATTGTTAGAAATCCCATTCAGTGCACTTTTTAAATATATTTCCATATTTATCATAGGAGCCAAATCTTGGAAGTTATGATGGAAAACAAACAGCGAGGTTGAATTTTTCCCGTTTTCGCGTGAGCGGTGAGATCTGACCTTCCTAATGGTAATACGCCGATGAGGCTTTAACCGAGGTGTGCTATCACTGCAATAGAGAGACTTTGCTTTCCAGCCGAGACAGCCGACCAACCGATCATCCAGCCAACCACAGAGTGTCCAGCCGAGCCAGTCGATCAGCCGAGCCTCCAGCCGAGACAGCCGAGACAGCCGAGCCGAAACCGTGGGGATCTAGCTTTTCCCTGAGGGCCGAGTTTAAGATACCGTGCCCGCTACCTCTAGAAGTACAGCAAGCTAGTTACTAGTATGTGATGCGAACTTATGTGTTGACCGTCGAAATCCCGCTTTCCTGAGGGCCGAGTTTCAGATATCGAGCCCGTTACTTTCCCATAAGTACAGTGAACCGGATCCGTAGTGAAGGAGAGGAACTGTGTACGTACATTCTAAGTGGACTAAGTAATCGTGTTGACTTTATATTTTTAAAGGGAGAACATTGCAGTTGAGCTTTAAGACTTAAGTGTGAAATTGATCGTGTGTAACGTGGCTCTCTGTGTGGACATTATGAGGAACTGACTTTCAAACTGACTTCAGAGATGTTGCATTATTCTTTCGCTTTATTGTTACGGTTTACAGTTGGAGTTTGAATAACATGTTTGTGAACTTTAAAAAACTTGTTTTTTGTTACTTGTTTAACGCTGGTGTCAGGACCGCAAAACAACGGGCATCGGTGTATCCACCTGAACGGCTCTTCCCTCGATCATCTTTGGAGGGAATAAAAAAAACTGCTACAATATTTAAGTAAACGTTGTACGTTTTGGACATTAAAAAATCCAAAAATATTGAAAACGCGGCGAAAGTCCGTGTTCCATGGGTATTCTCCATGGGTACACTGTGCTTCATTTAAAGGGTTGTGCGTGACCTTGAAAACTTACATAATATTTACAGATTAGTTTGTTGACTATAAGAAAAGTAGGTGAGATACGTGCCGTGAAATAGGTGCCCACGTAACCCTGTTACTTGGTGCGAAATTGCATTGTCCGTTCTTTACAAATCAAACGCATTCAGCCTACTCTTAGGGTCAAAACGCACTGAAGATTTCTCTTAACTTTCGTCGAATATGTTATTTGGAAAAGTGCCAGTGCTGAGCAGCGATCTGTTGTTTTTATTTTGATCAGCATTTAAATGAACAGTGCTATATTTTGGGAAATGCCAAATTTAATTGGCCCAATTTTAAAATTCTATTTTTAGCTTTAAAAAATGGCAACCGGTGACCAATATGCTGTCGGCAAAGGAAAACCAAGGCGCCTGATGCGCAGAATAAGTTTGGCTAGCATTGGAGAGGTTGTAGGTGAGTTGGAAAAGAGTATGTGGGTTAGTGTCTATAGGACATTTATTTGTTTATCTTACTTTAATGTGACATATGGCAATTGTTTACATATAGAAAAAACATTTGTATGAACCGCTGGTTGATAAAGGTAAATTATGTCATAGATAATATCAGCACCTTACGTGTATATTTAAATCACAGATGATTGCAAATGTAGTGAGTGGAATTTTTATTGCACCTACAAACTTTCTTAAAAATCTTATCTTAGTAACAAATTCGGAAGTGTCTGCAATTAGTAAATGTTTAGGTTATTTTGGGCTACTCAGAATTAGGAGCGTCTTAGATGGTGTCTCTTGTGCAAAAAAGATAACAAGTGAAGTGGACGATGCAATCATTAAAATGGCATCCAAGAACGGTGCTGGTTCCGTTGCCTCCGACTTTGAAGGGAAAACTTCCATGGATCCGTCATACAGACCGGAGAAGGGGACTGATCTAGAATACAAAGATAAATCGAGAGTCCTGGTCCTGTACACAGGTGGAACGATTGGCATGCGTATTCACGATGGAGGTAACAGAAATGGCGCAATATTTGATCATAATCTTTTGATCACTTTGTGTAAAACAATTCAGACACCCTGATCTAATTTTATTTAAGCCAGGCCCGTAGCCAGGGGGGGTTCGGGGGGTTCGAAAAGTTGTACGTTTGTACGGCCCTTTTGCTGGTAAAAGGTCCACTCTGGGTAAAATTTGATCTAGGTACATGAAGTTTTTATGGAAAATGGTCCACTTTTTCAAAAAAAAAAAGAACCCCCCTTTTGAAATTGCTGGCTACTGGCCTGTAAGCAGTGTGTGTCGGTGTTGATAAAAAGTGTATGTACATATGATGTAATTGCATGTTCA